>VWYH01006445.1:287924-510991 GCA_013399365.1 Pampusana beccarii
GGACACCGTTGGTGTTGTCCCTTTACCCACAGGCACTGGTGGTGTCCCTTGGGAGCAGAGCAGCATCCCGCTGCCTCCCCCCGTGAGCAGATGTAGGGATCGCTCCTGCTCTTTTGGGGACGGAGCCCAAAATATTCGATTTCCAGCCACTGGTCAGAGCAGCTGAGCATTTTGGATGAACAGAAAACTCACTGTTTGGGAGAAGTTTCTCCCCTCAGCAGAGGAAGGGAAGTGAGTTTAGCTGGAACATCTGGAAATCGCTGCCCAGGACACCTTGCCAAGACTCCCCTGCCTCCCCGTCCCTGCTTTCCCTCGCCGTTCCCCTCGGTTCGGCAGTGCTTGGTGTCCAAAAGGAGACGTTAGGACCTGGGGAGCCCTCTGGGAGTGCAGGGCCGACCCGAGCCCCGTCTGCCCCTGTTCCCGCAGAGCGAGGGGCAGGACCTGGACGGCTGGTTTGCCCGAGGCCGCGGCTCCGACCGGGCCCCCCCGCGCCCCCTCAACCTGACCCGGCAGCCCCTGCCCTGGAGCCAGCAGGTGGGTGACGGGGGGCGGTGGTGCAGGACGGGGTTCCCAGAGGAGTCACCCACCCTGTGGTGGGCACCCCGTGTCCCCGCAGCTCCAGAGCCACCTCCAGCGTCCCCCTCGTGCCCTGTGTCACCGTCCGGGGCTCTGCCTGGTCCTGGGGTGCATGAGGATGAGCTCCTGGGGGTCGTGCCGGGGTGTCAGCCCCTGCTCGGCCTGCGAGGGGACGGGGGGACGTCTGGCTGCGTGTCCTCTCCAGATGGGTCCATCCTGGTGCTGGTGGGACGGGTGAAGGATGGGGTTGGGATTTTGGTGCCGTACCCAGGCAGCATCCCTCGTCCACATGTGCAGCAGCAGGAGGGTTTGTCCTGGGGCTGGCGCTGCCGCCCTGGGGCTGGCACAGGGCTGGGAGCTCGGTGTCACTGCAGGAGAGCCAGGGCCGGGTGCCATCCATGGGGTGTGACACCCGCGGTTCTGCCGGCGCTGACGCTGTCCCTGGGGGGACACACGCCAGGACCCCCTGACCCCCTCCCGTCCCGCAGTACAAGGGCAAAGCCAACCTGCACGTGTTCGAGGACTGGTGCGGGGGGGCCGTCCGGCACCTGCGCAAGAACCTGCACTTCCCACTCTTCCCACACGTGAGTCCCAGCCGTGGTGGGTCCCTGTGGGTGGCTGTGGGGTCCCTGTGGGTGGCTGTGGGTCCCCGCAGGTGGCTGTGGGTCCCTGCTGGTTCTGGGCTCAGTCCCTGGCAGGTAATTCCCAGCAGAGCGGGGATGGAGGGGGCGGTGGGTGGGGATGGGACCTCCCTGTTCCCTCTGGTGCTGGGGACCCTGGGGTGCCTGGGCGGAGATGGGATGGTGAGGCTGGTGCTCATGAGCTGTTCTTGTCCCTGCAGACCCGCACCACGGTGAAGAAGCTGGCTGTGTCGCCCAAGTGGAAGAACTACGGGCTGAGGATCTTTGGCTACATCCACCCCTTCAAGGATGGTGAGTGTGGAGCCGATTCTCCTGCAGCAGTGGGGGAAGCTGCCTCTTTCCCCCTTCTGGGGCCACGCGAAGACACAAAGGCTCTTGGGGACAGTGCCCGAGCCCTGGCTCCCACTGGGAGGGGCTTTCTGGAGCAAAGACCTTTTTCCCTGGTTGCTTCGAAGGGAGGCAAAGCCCTGATCCCATCAGGACGGAGCCACGTTTGGGGTCCAGGAGGCCCCATCACCCCCATCTCTGTCCGTGTTTCCTGTCTCTCACGAGGCACCGGCTGGGCCCGCGTCCCCGGCGCCGCAGGACCCTCCCTGGTGACCTCCTCCTTTGCTCCGCAGGGGATTTCCAGTTTTCTGTGGCATCGGATGACAATTCCGAGTTCTGGCTCAGCTCCGACGAGAGCCCGTCCAACTCGCGGCTGGCGGCGTTCGTGGGCAAGGTGTGCGCCGCTGTCCTCGCCCCTCCGCCTGTCCCCAGCCAGGGCTGCTCAGCTCGCACCGCCAGCATCCCCCGGCGGGGCCGCGCTCCCAGCGCGCCGATTCCCACCCGAGTGCCCCCTGGGGGTCCCCAGCGCCCAGTTAACCGTGTCCCAAACCCAAGGCTGCTCTTCAGCTACCGCAAATTCTCCTTTTTACAAGTCGCTCTGCTGCAGCAGCTCTCAGAGGCAGTGTGCGGTGTCCGTGCGTGACTTTGCCCCTGGTTTGCTTGGTCTCGGCTGCCCCTGGTGCTCTCACAAGTCCCTTTTCCCTCCCCAGCTGGGCACGGAGTGGACGGCGCCGGGGGAGTTCACCAAATTCAGCTCCCAGGTGTCCAAGCCCCTGCGGTGAGTGCGTCCTGGATGGGGGGAAGATGGGGGACATGGAGCTGCTGGTTCCGCTGGGCCTGTCCCAGGGATGGGGGGGAGGTGGAGCTGCTGGCCCCGTCAGCCCCATTCCCCGTGCCCTGGGGGACACCCCGGCCACCATCCCTGCCCAAAGGGGTCTGGGCTGGGCAGCCCCTGGAGCACCCGTGTCCCCAGGGCCTGGGTGCTGGGGCGCAGCCACCTCTGAGGTGATGAGGCGGGGACAGGGACCCCCCAATCTGAAGCTCCTCAGCAGCGGGGGGGATCGGACACCCCATCACGGCGCCTGGGAAGGTTTGGCTGCGTGTGAGCAGGACACAGAGGGTTTCCCGAGATGTCCCCCTGGCAGGAGCTCCCGTGGTGCGGTAGCGGTGGCTCAGCGGTGGTTTCTAACCGGCCCCTTCCCTCCCCGCAGCCTCATGGCCTCCAGACGTTACTACTTCGAGCTTCTCCACAAACAGGACGACCGGGGCTCGGACCACGTGGAAGTTGGGGTGAGTGAATGTCCCCAGCGCGGGCTCCGTCCAGACTTGTCCTGGCAGGAGCCGGTGCCAGGGCTCTTCCTGACGCACATTAAAACCCTTTACGTGTCCCCTCTTTCCGCGTCTCCTCCCTTCTCTGTCCTCCCCGGCCCCCACAGAGCAGCCTGCGGAGGGACAGGGGGACGTGTCCCCTGGGGGCTCCTGCCTGGAGGAGCCAGGGGCCAGGAGAGCCCCGAGGTGTCAGCAGAGCAGACCCCTGGCTGGCTCGTGCCCCCTCCTCGGGGCGGGAGGGACGCCGGGGTGACGGAGCAGGTCCCTTTTTCCTTGTCCCGTGGGGACAGCCTTGGTGTCAGATCGGGGCCCGCCTGCTCTGGAGCTGGGCTGTCTCTGGGAGGGGAAGGCGTTGGCTCCTTAGCAAAGGTTTCCTCTCTCCCAAGCGCTCATTAATCACCTGGGCCACGCTCGTGCCAGCAGAGCACCAGGGGCTGCCCGCGCCCCTTCCTCATGCCTCCTCCTCCTCCTCCTCGCCCTGCTCCATCCCATCCCCCCGATAAGATCTGCATTTCCTGAAAAACAAATACGTGGGGGAGATGTATTTTTGCTGGAGGGGAGAAACCTTTCAGATGTGCAGAAAGAAACAACAACAAAGCAGGACCCTGATGCGTCTGCCCGCGGGTGTTGATGCGCTTGTCAGGACAAAGGCTCCAGACGTGCGTGAGAATGCGGGTGGTTAAATGGGTGCGGGGGCTGTGAGACCCCCCTGAGTGGACGTGAACTGGCCCTGTCTGCTGTCACTGTGTGTCACGCAGGATCTGTCCTCTCCCTGTCCCTCGGTGCAGGGCTGGGATCAGCGTGGGCGTGTTTCTGCAGCTGGGGATGCTGAAGGGCTGGGGAGGCAGCTGCATCCCAAACCCCTGCGCCTCCCACTCACCCTCCATCCCCTTTTATTTTTCTCCAGTGGCGAGTTTTCCTCCCCAGCTTGAAGTTTGAAGTGATTGACTCCTCCTACATCTCCCTGTACACGGGTAAGGGCCGCGCGTGGCTGCTGCGGCAAGCGGGGTCCCGGGGAAAGTCCGCACCCCCAAGTCCCCAGAGCTGCTGTGGGGTGTCAGGGGCTGCGGTGTGGGGGCGGTGCTGGGGCTGTGCTGTGACCCTCTAAAAGCGGGGCGCAGAGGTGACGTGTGGCAGAACCAGCTCTCCTGGTGCTCCAGCCTCGGCCCTGGCCCCTCGGCCCGGCCCTGAGTTACGAGGAGCTGTCGCACGAGCGGGATGGATGGCGCAAGGTTTAATTAAATCTATAGATCTTCTGCTTCCTGCCCCGGCCCTGGCAGCACAAAAGGGCTTGATAGATGGGTCCTGCCCCCGTGCTCGCTGTGCCGGGGACCAGTCATCAAACACACCCGGGAAGGTGTCGATAAGGCAGGAGGGGACGGGCAGCAGGCGGGATCGATGGGAGAAGAGGGGTGGAGGAGGATTGCTGGTTGATGCAGCTGCCCATGAGATGGACGATGTGCAGATAAATTCTAGCCGCCCTCTGTCAGTGCTGGAGAAGCTCTTTGCGCTTCTCTTTCCCACTTGCACAGCAGCATCCTGGGGCGAAGCCACTTCCCTCGTGGGGACCCCCTCCCCGTGGCAGGGGGGACACCAGCGGTGCAGGAGCATCCTCCTCCCTTCCCTTTCCCTGGGCGTTCCCAGGGGTGCAGCCCGGCTTTGGGGACACCTGGGGAGCCTTTCCCTGCTGCGGGCGGAGGATACGGGGCTGGGAAAGGGGCTCCTGTGCTGCTCCTGGGCAGGAGCACCCGCGGGTGCTGGGGACAGGCGGCTCTGAGTGCGGGCGCGGTGACCGGGGCGCCGTGACCTCCCTCGGGGGCCCTGGGGCTGGTTGATGGCCAAGCACGATGTGCCGCCCTCGTCCCTGAGCAGCAGCCGGGCCCAGCCCACGCGGTGTTCACCTGCAGCTCTGCGGGGAGAACGCTGGCGGCTCGGTTCCCGTGTCCTTGGGCGGTAAAAACCCCCGCGTGTCCCCACCCCTCGTTCCTGAGCGAGGTGAGCGATGCTGAGGTCGGCTGTACCCTTGAAATCTTGGTGCTCGTTAGCTGATGGCACTGATCACTAGGCTGATTAGCCACGGGGTCTACCTTGTGCAAACGCGTTGGCTGCCCGTGTCCCGGGGAGCGGGAGGAACCCACGATCCCGAGCCCCTCCAGGAGGGACGGTGGCGTTGGAGGCGCCACCTCAGGGGACGCTCTGGGCCGTGCCCGTGGGCTCAGGCCCGTCCTCTGCCCCCGCAGACGAGTCGTCCCTGAGGATGAACCACGTGGAGCACATCCCGCAGAGCCCGGCCAGCCACAGCGGCGGCCGCCCCTGGGACGCGCACGGGGCCGACATGCTGAGACCCGACCCCAGGGACACCTTCTTCCTCAGTGAGGGCTGGGGCCCCGCGCGGCTCCGGGGGGAAATGTGGGAGGGAAGAAGGCAGGACCTGGCTGTCACAGGCACCCCGAGCACCCCTCCTGCCTTCTGCCCGGCTCTGCGGTGGTGGGCACCCCTGCTGGGGGCTGCGGGGGACAAGGTGGGGCGGTTTGGGCACAAAGGGTGCGGTGGGCAGGGCTGGGGCTGTGACAGGGACAGGCTGTGGGGCTGTGACAGGGACAGGCTGGGGCTGTGACAGGGACAGGCTGTGGGGGTGACAGGGACAGGCGCTGCCGCCGTTTCTCGCCAGCCCCCGCGATCGAGCCGTCCCGCGTGGAGAACGTGCTGGTGCCCTGCGCCTACAGCCCCAGCTACGTGGTGAAGGATTTCCCCATCGCCCGCTACCAGGGCCTGCAGTTCGTGAGTGTCAGCTGGGGCGGGGTCACGCTTCCGCGGGTGACATTGTGAGACAGGGCACTCTGCCCCCACCCCGGGGCACGGCTGGTCCCCGCTGCTTCAGATCCACAGCAAAGTGTCCCTGGGTGGGGGGTCAGGCTGAGCTTCCCCACCTCGACCTGAAAGGGCTGGGGTTAACGCCTGGCGGGGCGTTTGAGGCGCTGGGGGTCACCTCGGCGTTGAGGGGCGCCCCGGTGGCCGCGGGTCCGTGGCTCCCGGTGTCCCCGCGGCGCCCGCTCTGCGCCGGGTGCCAGCGCCTGCTCCCGTCCCCAGGTCTACCTGTCCTTCGTGTACCCCAACGACTTCACGCGCCTCACGCACATGGAGACGGAGAACAAGTGCTTCTACCGGGAGTCCCCCCTCTACCTGGAGAAGTGAGCGTGGGGGCGCTGTGAGGTGGGAGGGGCAGTGTCCGCAGGGCGCTGGGAGGACGGTGCTGCGGTGCCGCACCCTCGGCCGTGCGCGGCAGGGCCACCCCGGGCTGGCTCCGGCCCGTGTCCCGGGCACGCGGCGGCCTGAGCCCTGGCAGCGCTCCCGGGGCGGGGGATCCGGCTGTGCCCGGGCAGCTGCTCCTCCCCAGCACACGTGGGCTGGCGTGTGTGCGGGCACGTCCCGCCGTGCGGGCCCCTCCCTCATCTGCGGGACCTCGTCTTTCCTCGCTGTCTCCCAGGTTTGGTTTTTACAAGTACATGAAGGTGGATGAGGAGGAGGAGGATCCGCGCCGGCGCGCGTTCCTGTTCCTGGGCGCAGACAGTGAGTCACCCGCCGCTCCCCCGCGGCGTCCGGGCATCTCCCGGCAGCTGGCACGGGCTGGGCCGGCATCCCGCCCACAGCCCCGCTGGGGGACACGGCTCGGCTCCGGGGCGTCCCCAGCGCCCGGGGGGCCGGGCTGTGTCTGTCCCCAGCAGCCCCGTGTGCTCTGCGGTCACACATCCCGCTGGCTCAGCCCCGAAGCCGCTGGCAGATTCATCTCTTGCTGGAGACCAGTTTGGTGTCCTTGCTCGGGAAGCCCAGTGCAGGGCTGTGCTGGCCGGGACGCTTGGGGTGGCAGGACAAGTGGAAACGGCCTCAAGTTGGGCCAGGGGAGGCTGAGGTTGGATGTGGGAACAATTTCTTCCCCAAAAGGCTGTGGGGCATTGGAACAGGCTGCCCAGGGCAGTGCTGGAGTCACCATCCCTGGAGGGTTGGACAGACGGAGATGAGGTTCTCAGGACATGGGGCAGGGCCAGGGGTGGGTTGTGGTTGGACTTGAAGATCTCAAGGGTCTCCTCCAACCAAAATGATTCTGTGATTCTATGGTGTTTATCTCTGCCTTTACTCCCCAGATTTCCTGGAGGATGAGGAGGAGGAGGAAGGAGCGGACAGCCCGGAGCCCACAGACCCAGCTCCCCACGCCAAGAAGAGCTTTGGGCCGGTACCCAAGGGGGAGGAGGCGCCGCCGGTCACCGGGGCTGACAGGGACGACCCGGACTACGACGGCTTTGGGCACCGGCGGGGCCGGGCCGAGGACAGCACACCCGGGCAGGCGGGGGCATGGAGCCCGTCCCACCCGGCCGGCGCCAGCACGGTGACCGTCCCGGTCCCCGGCGGGGACACGGCCCCCGTGCCCGAGCAGCTCCGTGGGCGGGTGCTCAGCTGGTTACCGCAGGGTCCCAGCAAGGCCGAGGAGGATGAGCTGGGGCTGCTGGCGTCTCCCAGGCGTGCCGGGGCGCTGAGCAACCAGCCCCACCTCTCTGCTCCCGTCTTCGGTGGCAAAGCCAAAGCGCCGGGTCCCAGCAAGGCTGCAGCACCCAGGGAGGACAAAAAGCCCCAGAAAGCCCCGGAAAAGGTCTACGTGACCAGGCTGCAGCCCGGGAAGCGCAAAGCCCCGGCCCAGGAACCGGCCTTCCCTGGCGTCTTCCTCTACCCCAAGGCTCTGAGGAGGGTCCATCTCCGCTCCAGGCCCCCCCAGAAACACGCTGTGGCCCCCAGCAAGCTCCGGGCCCCCCCTGGCCGCCGCAGTCCCTGGCTCCTCAGCGACATCTCCAGGGACAGGGCCCCTGCGCGGCGCCCAGGGGCAGGTGGCAGAAGGTGGGAGCGTCCGTCCCGGCTGGGGACGGAGCGGCGGGGGCTGCCCGGCCTCCTGGCCCTGGGCACCGAGGGGCTCTTCAGCCGGGAGACCCGCGAGGACACGAGCCCTGCCCCGGGCAGGACAGCGGCCACCGCCGACTACAACTCCTCCGAGGCCACCCGCTCGGAGGGGACGCGGGTGACATCCTTTCTGAAGATGTCGGAAACCACGGCGTCCCAGCAGGAGGAGGGAAAGGGCCCGGAGGAAGGGGAGGAGGAGGAGGTGTCGGACTACAGCTACGAGGCCGGGGAGCTGCAGCCGGGCTGGCTGGAGGACTCCATCAACTGGCAGAGGACGTTCAGCGTCAGCTCGGTGGACTTCGAGCTCCTGCGCTCCGACTGGAACGACCTGCGCTGCAACGTCTCGGGCAACCTGCAGCTGGGCGAGAGCGAGGTGGTGGACGTGGTGGCCCAGTACATGGAGAAGCTCAACGAGAAGAACGGCGGGTAGGGGGACACGAGTGGGAGGTTGGGGGGACGTTCCTTCACCTGCCGGGCTCCGTGGGGCTGGGTGAGCTGGATGGTGGGGAGCAGAGCTCGCAGTGATGGTGCTTCCAAGGGCTTCTCCTTCCCCCGCAGCATCTACACCCTCCTGCGGATCATCAACGTGGAGAAGCGCCGGGACACGGCGCGGGGGAACCGGTACCTGCTGGAGCTGGAGCTGGCGGAGCGGGGCCAGCGCACGGTGCGGCTCTCCGAGTACGTCTACGTCCTCCTGCACCAGGGCCAGCGGGACGACAGCGCCGAGGCCAATGCCGAGGGGCCGGCCCTGGGGGCCACCGAGCCACCCCCCGGCACCTGGAGCGTCCTCTACGGCAAACCCGTCCTGTGCCGGCCCCTGCGGCTCAGCTGGCGGCAGGACGTCATGGTGCACTTCGTGGTGCCCGGTAGGTGACGGCAGGACGTATCCCTGCTGCTCCCTCTGCCCTCGGCCTCCTCCGGCGGGAGGATGGTGATCCTGGGCTGGCCCAGGGGGCTGAGGTTCTCTCTTCTCGTAAGGACGTGAGGAAACAGCCTCAAGTTGTGCCGGGGGAAGTTTAGGTTGGATATTAGGAGAAATTTTTTTCCCGGGGAGGGTTGTGAAGCACTGTTAACAGGCTGCCCAGGGCAGTGGTGGAGTCACCATCCCTGGAGGGATTTTACACGGAGATGAGGTTCTCAGGAACTTGCTTTAGAGGTGGCCTTGGTGGTGTTAACGGTTGGGCTCAATGACCTTGAGGGTCTCTTCCAACCAAAACGATTCTGTGCTTCTCTGAGGTGCTGAGGTTCTCTCTCCTCAGAGGGGCGTTGGTTTGGTGGGGACGGGGCTGCTCTGGGACCCCGCGGGGACCTGAGGGGTGTTTCTGGCTGTGTCCGGCAGTGAAGAACCAGGCCCGCTGGGTCCAGCAGTTCATCTCCGACATGGCCCACCTGTACGGGACCACCAAGGACGCCAACTTCAACGTCATCCTGGTGGACTTTGACAGCGACGACATGGACGTTGAGAAGGCCCTGCGGGATGCCCAGCTGCCCCGGTAACCCCTCCGTGAGCTCTGGTCCCACCCTGCTCCCCCCGGGGGTCTGCGGGGCTCCCCGTGGTGGGACGTGCCCTCCTCGTGGGGCTCAGACAACCCACCGTGAGCTCTGCCTCACCACCCCCTCCTCCTCCTCTTGGGGATTTAAATGTGTTTCCCACATGGAGGAGCTGGGGATGCAGAAAACTTGGCAGGAGCCGTAGGCACCTGACCCCTTCCCGAGAAGGTCTCCTGTCCTCGCTGGTGTCCCTGTCCCCTTGGCCGTGTCCCTCTCGGTCACCAGCACCGACCGCCCTGTCCCCTCCCCAGGTACCAGTACCTGCGGCGCACGGGGAACTTCGAGCGCTCGGCCGGGCTGCAGGCTGGCGTGGACACGGTGGAGGTGAGCGGGGCAGGAACCAGCCCTGGCCGCGGCGGCTCTCCTGTCACCCTCACCCTCCGCTGGTGTCTGTCCCCTCGCGCAGGACGGGCACAGCATCGTGTTCCTCTGCGACCTGCACATCCACTTCCCCGCCAACATCCTGGACAGCATCCGCAAGCACTGCGTGGAGGGCCGGCTGGCCTACGCGCCCATCGTCATGCGCCTGGGCTGCGGCAGCTCCCCGAGGGAGCCCAACGGTGAGCGCATCCCCTTGCCGCCCCTCCCCGTGACGCGCGTCCCGCTGGAAATGTCCCCCACCTGCCCCGGGGGGCTGTGGTTTGGTTCACAGCTGCGCGGGGAGGAGGATGAGGATGGGCTGGGTTTGCTCCGAGGTGGGATTTGAGCCCAAAAGTGATGGAGGCGCAATGGGTGCGATGTCCCCAAAACTGGGCTGTCACCTGGTGCACCCCCACGGAGGTGGCAGTGATGGGGATGGAGCCATGATGGGACCGGGGTGGGGACAGGGTGTTCCTGTGGCTCTCCTGTGGCAGAGGGGACACCCTGGGGACTTGGGGTCCCCCCGCACCCCTCGCCTCATCGCTCTGTTTCCCCCCCAGGCTACTGGGAGGTGAATGGCTTCGGCCTCTTCGGCATCTACAAGTCGGACTTTGACCGTGTGGGAGGGATGAACACGGAGGAGTTCCGGGACCGCTGGGGCGGGGAGGACTGGGAGCTCCTGGACAGGTGAGACTGGGAGGACTGGGAGCTCCTGGATGGGTGAGACTGGGAGGACTGGGAGCTCCTGGACGGGTGATGCCGGGAGTCCTGGCACCACCAAGCCCCCGGGGCAGGGCTGGCCGTGTGGATCTGGGGACATCCCCTGGGACAGCCGTTGTCCCCTCCATCCCTTGTCCCCTCCGTCCGGCTGGCTTACGGCCGGGGCGGCGAAGGGACAAAGCCCCTTTAGGAGGGGGGACTTTAGGAGGCCCACAGCTGCCCCCCGGGCGTGTCCCCCCTCAGCGTGTCCCCTCTGGGCGCAGGGTCCTGCAGAGCGGGCTGGAGGTGGAGCGCTTGCGTCTCAGGAACTTCTACCATTACTACCACTCCAAGCGCGGCATGTGGAACGCCCGCAGCAAGAAGCCCCCCAAGGACTAGAGCCCCGAGCCCGGCCACCGACCCCCCCGCGCCCGGAGCCAGGTCACCGCGGTCCCCGGTTGTCCCCAACCTCCGCCACCACGCTCGGTGCCGGCACGGAGGGCGCCCATACACGAACCGCGGTTATTTTGGGGAGGGGGGAGCGGGGAGGGTGAAAGTGGGTGGTGATTTTTTTCTTAAGGGTCTAATTTCTTAGTCAGAAATGAATTTATTAACTCATTAGCAGCAGGGCAAGGGGCATCCTGCGGTCAGAGGGTGAGGCCTCCGTGGTGGGCCCAGGGCCGGGGGAGCTGCTGGCTCTGCAGCCCTTCTCTTGGGTCACCCCCCAAAATGCACCCTGTCCCTGCGCCAGGCTGGGAGCTGAGCCCTTTGGGGGGTGTGAGCCCCCTGGGGCTGCCCAAGCCCTCCTGCCCCCTCCCAGGCGGCCCCTGCGGATGGGAGCAGGGGTTCAGCTCTGCCCTGCCCCACGGGGACATGGGGACATGCCGCTGTGACCCCACGGGGACATGGGGACATGCCGCTGTGACCCCGCGGGCCCCGTGGCGGGACAGGCTGTCATTTCCTGCGCCCAGGGAAGCTGGCGTGGGCTGGGAGAGGGCAGAGCCCAGAGCCAGTACGGGAGCAGAGGGGAGAGCAAATGATGTTTCCAAGCTAATTTCTGTGAAATTATGAGGTAGGAAGCTGTTTTCAGGAAGTTTTGTCTGTTTGGGGATTTTTTTTTAATTCTTAAAAAATAAAATTGATGTCTTGGCTGGGATTCCCTCCTCCTCCGTCACCCTCGTGCCGTGGCAGGGACGCGGTCCCCAGCCAGGCATATGTGTGACGAGCCGGGTCGGCCTCTGTCCCTCGGTGCCGGGTGTCCGTGCGGGCAGGCAGGACGTGTTCGCTGCTCCCCGTGAGCGGGGGGAAGGTCAGAGCCCCGTGGGACGAGGAGGACGGGTCGGGACGAGGATCCGCGCTCCCGGGTGTCGCAAGGGCCCCTTCGCTGCTCCGTGCAGTGAGGAGGAGGAGGCAGCAGGAGGTGTTTGATGCACAGATGCAGGTCTGGGCTTGCAGGCGGTGCTGAGCCTCCGCCCCACAGCTGGCTGTGCTGCAGCTGCCTGCGCCCCACGCGCTGCGGGGGGCTCGTCCTGACGCCCCCTGGGGCCGGGGAGCCGTGAGCTGTCCCCTTGTCCCTGTGCCCCCCAGGCTGCCACCACCGCCTCCTCGCTGCCCTGCGCAGGGAGCTGAAGCAGCCCTGGGGGGTCGTCTCGAGTGTTTTATTCCCCGTCCGCACCGGCCGGGCTCGGTCTGAGCATCCCCTGGGTGCTGGGGTGCGGGTGGAGCTGGTGGGCTCGGCAGCCTGCTTGTCACCAGAGAACAGCCATAACCTGCAGCTCCGGGGGATTGTTTTACCCCAAATTTAGTACTTAAGGCCCCGGAGGCTTTTTTACCCCAAATTTGGTACTTCTGGCCCCGGGATTTGCCAGGAGGGGACAGTTTAGGGCGGGCAGTGGGTTTTTCCTCTCCTCGCCTTGCTGCCTGTTATTTCCAGCACTTTGGAACGGCTTTGTTGTGGGCGAGGGCTCTGCCCGCTGTGCGGGAGCCGGGCTCTGCCCGCTGTGCGGGAGCCGGGCTGTGGCTGTGGCTGAGCCGGCAGGGCGGGTGGCCCCGCGGTCCCCAGGGCCAGCGCCGGGACCCCGGCAGCCGCCGCTCCTCGGGCACAACGCGTCCGGCAGCTTCCAGCCGGGCGAGCTGGCAGAGCCGCTGGCATCGGTGTGGGCACCGGGCTCAGCCACAGCCAGAGCCGCTGCTGCGGGGACTGCTGGAGCTGCTGCCCCCGGTGCTGTCCGCACTGGGACGCCGCTCCAGCCTGGGCTGGTGGGCTTTCTTGCAAAACCACGGAGACAATTTGGAGGCGGCTGATGGTGACTCCCGAGGCAGCACTGGCAGCAAAATGCCAGAGGGTTTTGTTTCTTTGGCAGCGGCTGAGCTGTGGTTATTGGACCACATGAGGACTGCGGGGACTGTGTGGGGACCACAGGGACCATGCGGGGACCACAAGGACCCTCTTCGGGCCGGGTGTTGGAGCCCCAAGTGGCAGGGGGTGCAGGCAGGTCCCCCGTTCAGAGAGCAGGTCCTGGGCAGCCTCCTGCCCTGCGCCGGGCTCCCCTGGGGGGTCACCTCCCCGGGGGGGTCACCTCCGGCAGCTCCCCCAGCCCTGGGTGTGCTGTGGGGCCCATGCTGAGGTGCCGGTGGAAGCAACGGCCCCCAAACTGGTTTGGCCCGTTCCAAACGCTCCCTCTCAGCTTATCTGGCTTCAAAGGGCTCCTGCTCCATCCCACGCACCCAAACACGCTCCCTGCGAACCCCCGGGGCAGCCCCCGCGCTCCAAAAACCCTGCCCCCCCAGCTCTGCCTCCCCTCCATGGGCTCCTTTCGGCAGCCCCAAACCCTCCGTGTGGCACCCATGGGTGCCGGGGGGCTCAGAGGATGCAGGGGGAGGGACGTGTTGGACTGTGGCCGAGGGGGTGGTGGGACCGATGGGGTTTTTGAGCATCACGGAGGAGGCTGAGACGCGGCTGCGCTGCCCGGGGCGGGGCAGCAGGCCCCCAGCCCCCCGCGCCACCCGGCCGTGCCGAGGCGTTCGGCGGAGCCGCCCCGAGCCCCAAAATCCCGAGCGTGGCTGCGAGGGGAGCGGGTTGGAGCGCACATCGCACCCCGGGGAGGAGACGGGTGGGGCGAGGTCCCGGGGCGGGTCCCACGCCCGCCCCGCTGCCATCGCCCACCCCGCGCCGGGGCCGCGCCAGCACCCAGGGGTGCACCCGCCAGCACCCAGGGGTGCACCCGCCTGCCCGGAGATGCTGCAGGGCACCGGCCCCCCGGGGCTGCCCAGCCAGGTACGTGCCGGCCGGTTCCGTGCCCATCGGCGGGGCTGTCCCCAGCGCGGGTCCCCGGGCAAGGCTGGTGGCACCTGAACTGCCACCACTCCCCGTGCAGCGGGTGGGGAGGGACAGCGCGGGTGGCGGGTCCAGCGGCTTTGTCCAAAGGCTCTGTTTCTCCTCGTGCCTCAGTTTCCCCGGCGTGGCTCTTGGCACACGTGCGCCGTGGCCAGGCTGTGCCGTGCCGCCCCGGCCACTCCCTGCTTGAGCCGCCGGTGCCACCGGCAGCCACAGGCTGCCCTGGGGACCCGTTTTTGGGGACAGGCACTCGGTGGCGCGCGGGGGGCGGGGGGGACCGTGCACGGCCAGGAGCTGGGGTCTCCCTGGGGTCTCCCTGGGGACGTGGCTCTGTCACCCCACGGAGCGAGGGAGCTGGGCGGTCAGTGCCCCCAGACCGAGTTCATTTAACCCTGCGTCACCCTGACTGTGGCCAGATCCCTCGGGAATCCCCCAGTTTTGCTGCAAATGTTTGTGGGGTTTTTCGTGTGTGATACTTTGCTGGTTTTTAGGCATTCTGGTGCATCCCTGCTCCCATCCAACCCTTTCCCCTATTAACAACCCACTTGGAAGGCGAGTGCTGCCGGTTTCAGCCTCAAACCTGCCCGAATCCCCCCCAAACTCCGCTAAGACCCCCCAGTTTTCAACTCTAAGCTTCAGGGTGGTGTCGTGCCAGGGGGACGGGGGCTTGGAAGGGAGGCAGAGCCTGGGGGAGCGGGGCTGCCAGCGGCCTTGGGGACCCCCGAGGGGACAGAGGGGCTCCCGGGGCCGTCCCCGAGCCCCTCGGTACCTGGCACAGGGACAAGGGCAGGCACGGGCTTGCACGAGAGCGAACCGCCCTCCCCGCCTGCTCCTGCGGGAACCCGTGATTCATGCGGGCTCGGAGCGCTGGCAGCGCCCCATGAGCTCTGCCAAACTCGGGGCGCCCGCCAACGCTCCCCGGGGGTGGTGCTGAGGGGGCAGAAAAGGGGGCCTTGGGGTTACCCCTGGGTGCTGCGCCCCAAAAGGGCCAGGTGTGACCCCTAAGCGAAGGGAGCCTTCCTGGTAAATGCATGATGTCCTTGGACACCCCCAGAGCTGAGGAGGTGGGTCCCCCCGCATCGGTCCCCAGGTGCGGCGTGGTGGTGGCACCAGGTCTGCGGCCCGCTGGGGGTCGGGAGGCCAGCGAAGCGGGGACTGTCACCCCAAACGCTCGCCTGCAGCTCTTGCCGCCCCGCCCTGGCATCAGCCGCTGCTCCTGCTGATGGCGGCACATTCCGCAGGGACAGCCGCCCTTTCCACCTCCTAACCAAGACAAAAGTCATCCCGGCGTTGTCATCAACATCCCGGCGTTGTCATCGCCATCCTGGCGTTGCCATCGCCGGGTGTTGTAAACCCCGTCCGGCAAAGCCCATGACGCGGCTGCCAGGCGGGTCCCGAGCGGTGACGCCGGGTGCTGAGCCCGGCCGCGCTGCCCCGGCCGCGTCGCCACGCCAGCCTTCAAACGGCCGACACCGGCTGCCGCGGCCGGCCGCTGTGCTGAGCCAGCGGGCACGGCGCCCGGCGGCGCTGAGGACGGCACGGCTCGGCTCAGCAGTGAGCGGCTCGGCTGGCGAGCCGGGCTGAGGGAGCGGTGCGGAACGGCACCCTGGGGATGGCGGGAGCCGATCTGAGCACGGCGGGCCGGGGGGACGTGGCGTCCCCACCGCGGCCATGCCGGGGTCGGCCGGGGTGGCTGGGCGGGTGGGGCGAGCCTAATTAGTACCTGTGCCAGGGCAGGGCTGAGTCACCCGCGTTCATTACTGCCGGGCCTGCCGGCACTGAGCCGCCCCCTTTTTTTTCTTATTATTGTTGTTGTTTTTTAATTCCCTGGCTAATTTGAAAAGCAAAGCAGGGAGAGCTTGGCCAGTAATTACTGCCAATTAGTCCCCGCTCCGGCCCTTGGGCAGCCTGGCCCCCTGTGCCGGGGCGGTTTGCTGGGGCTGGGGTCAGTGCTGGGGCCACTTGGGGGTCCGGGGCTCTCCTGGGAGGCCATGTGGGGTCTGGGACTTGCCAGAGGGACAGTGTTGAGGTCTGGGGGACCTTGTGGGGATCCAGTTCTAGCCAGAGGGACAATGTGGGGGTCCAGGGGGCTATGCGAGGTTCTGGGGCTTGCCAGAGGGTCAGTGTGGGGGTCTGGGGCTCTCCTGGGAGGTTGCCTGGGGGTCTTGGGCTCATTGAAGGGACAATGGGGAGGTCTGGGGCTCAATGGGGAGGTCTGGGGCTCAATGGGGAGGCTGCTCTGAGGCTTTCTGGGGGACCATGTGGGGGTCCAGGTCTTGCCATAGGGACAATATGGGGGTCTGGAGATCATGTGGGGGTCCAGGTCTTGCCATAGGGACAACATGGGGGTCCGGGGCTCTTCACTGTGGCCATGTATAGGTCTGGGGCTCGCTGCTGGGGCTGCCTGGGACTCTGGGGGGCAATGGGGAGGCTGCCTGGGGTGCCTCTCACCGCAGGTACGACCACCCTGGTCCCCCCCGGGCCACCCGCCTCCCTCGTCCCTGCGAGGTGGCCCCTGGGTGCCGGTGATGGTGTCGGTGTGCTGTTGGCGGGTGCTCGGTGTGCTCCCCTCCCTCCCGGCGAGGCGTGGCGGCGGCGGGGCGTGCCGGGAGCCTCCCTGGGGCCGGGGAGCCGCCGCCGCTCACCTGCGCAGGGCGGCCGCGCCTNCAGGAGCTCCCCGCCGCCGCCAACCCCTTCCTGCTGTCGGCCCTGCAGCCCGAGGCCGGCGTCTGCTCGCTGGCCTTGCCCTCGGACCGGCAGCTGGACGGCCGGGGCCGGGAGGCGGCCGAGGCCCAGCGTCTGCGCAGCGCCCGCGTCCAGGAGCAGGTCCGCATCCGCATGATGCTGCGGGGACAGGCGGCCGACGGCCCCGACCACGCCGACGGCACCAGAGGTGAGAGCCCCGTGCCCCGGGCACGCCTGTGGGGACGGGCGGTGGGAGCCCTTGGCTGGCACCAGCGCTGGGGTTGTGCCCCAGCTTGGGGCTGGGGGGTCACCCCACCCTGGCTGAGCCCCCCGAGCCCCTGCTGCGCCCCCAGCACCGGGGATGGGGCAGCACAGCCCCGTTGTGGGCTCATTTCACCCCAATGAGGGGTCACGCCTCAGTTTCCCCACTTGCCCCTGGGGGGATTTGCACTAGGGGGTCCTTGCACCCCACTTGGGGCTGGGGGGAGGTTTTTCCCGCCTGGCGGATCCCTCCCCGTCCCCCTGGCCTTTGAGCGGCGCCGCTGGCCGGGCTCCAAGCGCCTCCATTTAGTGTCTGCGCTCGCGGCCTCCGCCCTGCGCTTCGCCCGCTGCGGCGCGGGCTTCCCCGGCCCGGGCCGCCTGGGTGGAGGTCACACTCCCGTCCTGCTGGGGCCGGTCCCGTCCTCCCTGTCCCCACCCTCCATGGCCCGGGAGGGTGGCGCGGGGCGCAGCGGGGCGGCCGAGTCCCTGCGCGGCTCACGTCCCTGGGGCAGTGGAACTGGGTCCGGTTCTGGGGGTGCCCAGGCTGCCGATCCGGCTGCGGCAGAGGGGACCGGGCTGAGCCGCCACCTCCCCGCCCGGGCGGCAATTGGTGTCCTCGCCGCCGGGGCACAGTGAAAGGCGGGGAGGCCACCGCCCAGCTCGGCCGCTGCTCCTGCTCCCGTGGGCAGCGGGCAGGCGAGGGCAGCGTCCTCCCGCTCCTCGTCCCCTTGTGCCACCGACGCTGCCGTGGCTCCCGAAGCAAGTCCCCAGGGGTGAGTCGGGGTTCCTTTGCCCCCCGGCCTCACGTTGACCCCGTCTCCGTCCCGCAGGCGGTCAGTATGGCACAGCCCTGCGCTCCTCCTTCAGCTCCCGCTCCCAGAGCAACGGCCTGGACCCTAAAGCCTCGGTACGTCCTGCGGGGTTGGCCCCCACCCCGGCGCCCAGCGCCACGGCAGCCGGGGCTGCGGCTGCTGGCTGTAGCCTTGGTTGTGCCAGGGGAGGCTCTTGGCTCCGTCCATCCCTCTCCCTGCGGTGGGGAGCGGGAACAGGGCTGTGGGCACCCCATAACCCAGTGTTCTGCCCCCAGCTGTACCAGCCGATGCCCAAGAAGGATTTTGGCACGCTGAAGGGCAGCGGCTGGTCCTCGCGCTCGGCCGTGGACCTCACCTCGCACAAGCGGATGGCGACCGTCAGCAACGGGGGCCTGGCGCAGGGCCGCGGCTACGGCCCCGGCTACGGCGTGGCCCCGGCCACCAGCACCTCCCCGCGGCCCAGCTCCTTCCACGAGCGCAACTTCCGGCCCCGGCAGAACTTGGACACGCTCTCGCTGCGCTCCCTGCGCCTGGCCGACGGGCCGCTGCCGCCCCCCGCCATGGCCGACGACCGCTACAGCGTCATGTCGGAGCAGCTGGACACCCTGGGGCACCGGCCCCTCTACAAAAGCCAAGGCAACGGCGGCTTCGCCCGCTCCTACGCCTTCGAGAGGCAGCTGAGCGCCGGCTCGGCCGCCAAGGCCCCGTCCGAGTGGCTGGAGGGCAGCGAGGTGGCGCAGAGCCGCACCATCCGCGCGCCCGCCATGCGCACCCTGCAGCGCTTCCAGAGCAACAACCGCTCGCGGCTGAGCGCCGGCTCCTTCGGCAGCGCCACGGCGGGCATGGGGGGCTCCTACCTGGGGCTGGGCGAGCACGGCAGCTCCCGCGCCCCCTCCGTGCGCAGCCTGGCCGAGTCGGGCCAGCGGCTGCAGGACCAGCGCGCCATGGAGCTGTACAACGGGCACGGCGCGCTGCTCGGCCGCCACGCCGGGGGGTGAGTGCCACCGGGCTGCTCTGCCACCGCCTGGCCTTGTCCCCACCTTGGTCGCTTGGCCGGTTCGAGGGCAGAACCCCCGTCTCTTGTCTGGCGTTCCCTTGCTGCAAGGGGTGCGGGAGGAGGGGTGGGACAGTGGGCACAATTTGGCCCCATAGCGATGGGCCGTGGCGTGGGCTGACCCCCAGGTGTGTCCTGCGTGTGGCCTGTGGCACATCCTGGGGCACCAGGGCAGAAGGTTCAGGCGGGTCTGGCGGTGGGGAGGGAGGCGGGTTGGGGGCCCCCTCGGGAGGCAGGACGTGGTGGAGGGGCCCTGGGGGGTGCTGTGCCCGGGCTCTCACTCGGCTCCCGTGGCTCCCAGGTTTGACGACATCGACCTGCCCTCGGCGGTGAAGTACCTGATCGCCAGCGACCCCAACCTGCAGGTGCTGGGGGCCGCCTACCTCCAGCACAAGTGCTACAGCGACGGCAACACCAAGAAGCAGGTGAGCACGGGAGCGTGGGGAAGGGCTGCCCCAGCCCCTCTGCCGTGGGGGGCACCCGGGGAGGGCGCGGGAGGCGCAGGAGCCGCAGCCGGGTTCCCAACGCGGCCGGGCTGTCCCCCCAGGCCCGCAGCCTCCAGGCCATGGCCAAGCTGGTGAAGCTGTTCAACAGCCCCAACCAGGAGGTGCAGCGCCATGCCACCGGCGCCATGCGCAACCTCATCTACGACAACGCCGAGAACAAGCTGGCGCTGGTGGAGGAGAACGGCATCTACGAGCTCATGAGGACGCTGCGCGAGCCCGACGACGAGCTCCGCAAGAATGTCACAGGTCGGGGACGGTGGTGGGCTGGGCAGGGGTCCTCCTCCCGCAGGGGTGGCACGTCGGTCCCCCCGCCCCACGAGTAAAGCTGGGGCGGCACTCCACGGGGGTGAGCTCTTTGTGTCGTTACTCACCCCGTCCCGTGGCCGCTCCTGGCTGCGGGGGGTGGCACGAGTCCCCCGCCAGGTGGGCGGGGGGGGCGGGGGTGGACGTGTCCCCCAACGTGTCCCCGCTGTGCGCAGGGATCCTGTGGAACCTCTCCTCCAGTGACAACCTGAAGGACCGCCTGGCCCGGGACACGCTGGAGCAGCTCACGGACACGGTCCTGGTGCCCCTCTCCGGGCTGGGGGGCTCGGGCGTCATCCAGCAGAACCCCTCGGAGGCGGAGATCTTCTACAACTCCACGGGCTTCCTCAGGTACCTGCTCTGGGCCAGCACCAGCCCTCTGCTGTGCGTGAAGTTTTGGGGGGAAGGAGAGACCCCCCCTGTGCTGCAGACGTGGGGAGTGAGGTCCCGGCTCGTTTCTGGGGTCCCCATCCCTTGCAGCACTCGTGCACCAAGGCAAAGCCTGGTCGACCCCATGGGACAGGGGTTCCCCACGGCGGTGCCCAGGGGCAGGGGGTGGCCGTGGGGCAGCCCCTTCTCACCGTGATGTCCCCACGTTCCCCGCGCAGGAACCTCAGCTCCGCCAGCCAGCAGACCCGGCAGAAGATGCGTGAGTGCCACGGGCTGGTGGACGCCATGATCCACTACGTCAACAGCTCCCTGGAGGTGGGCAAGTCCGAGGACAAGGTGAGCCGGGGAGCTGGCGGTCTGGGTGCTGCTCCCTCCCTCCTGCAGCATCGTGGTGCAAAGGCACATCTCGAGGTGACGGTGGGAGAACCAATCTGGCTCCTTCCGGGCTTACTGGGCACAGTGGGGCACCGCTGGTGTCACCGGGCTGGCTCTGGCCGCAGAGCCCCGGGGGACGTGCCAGCTGGAGGTGCCCTGGCAGGTGGCACAAGGACTGACCCCCTGCCCCACGTTTCCCCGCAGAGCGTGGAAAACGCCGTCTGTGTCCTGCGCAACCTCTCGTACCGCCTGTACGACGAGATGCCCCCGTCCTCCCTGCAGCGGCTGGAGGGCCACCGGCGCAACGGCGGCGCTGTGACCGGCGAGCTGGTGGGCTGCTTCAGCCCCCAGAGCAGGAAAGCGCGGGAGGTGAGCGGCGGGGAGGGGTGGGCACCGTCACGGCCGTGTCACCGGGGTGGGGCTGGCGTTGGGCAGCGGCTGGTGCGGAGGTGACGCTGGGGCGGAGGCGGGCGCCGGCCCCGGCTGGTGGGTGAGACACGCAGGTGAGCTCAGCAGAGGGTGAATCAGGGTGCCGAACCCCACTTGGCTGTGCCGCGGGGCGTGACGCAGCCGGGGGGCCCTGCCGGGTCCCTGCCCGGCGCTGAGCCCAGGGATGGGGGGACAAGAGGACACAGCAGCGAGGGGTGCGGCAGAGGGGACATCCCTGACCAGCCTAACTGTGCTGTCCCCACCCCCAGCACTACCTGAACGCGGACATCGTCACCTTCACGGAGGTCTCCAAGGACCCCAAGGGCATGGAGTGGCTCTGGAACCCACAGATCGTCGGCATCTACAACCGGCTGCTGCAGCGCTGCGAGCTCAACAAGAACACCACGGAGGCGGCCTCGGGCGCCCTGCAGAACATCACCGCCGGGGACCGCAGGGTGAGGGGCGGCCCTGGCCCTGGCCCTGGCCCTGGCGCTGGCCCGCCCGGGGCGCAGGTCCCAGCCCACCCTGCGAGGGGGCCGTGGCCATTGCGCTGCTCTCCAGCTGGGCAGAGCGTCATACAGTGCCTTGAGCTGGAAGGGACCCACAAGGGTCGTGGAGTCCAACTCCTGTCCCTGCCCAGGACAACCCCACAGTTCACACCATGTGTCTGAGGGTGTTGTGCAAATGCTTCTTGAACACTGTGAGGCTTGGGGCTGTGACCCCTCCCTGGGGAGCCTGTTCCAGTGTCCAGCACCTCTGGGTGAAGAACCTTGTCCCAATGTCCAGCTGACCCTCCCTGGCACATCTTCTGCCATTCCCTGGGTTCTGTCATGGCCTTGGGTCACCCCAACCAGGAGGAGGTGGATGGGGAGGGAGGAGGTGGCCCGTGGTCCCAGCAGTGTCACCAAGCGGGTGTCTCCTGGCAGTGGGCAGGTGTGCTGAGCCGGCTGGCGCTGGAGCAGGAGCGCATCCTGAACCCCGTGCTGGACCGCGTCCGCACCGCCGACCACCACCAGCTCCGCTCCCTCACCGGGCTCATCCGCAACCTGTCCCGCCACGCGCGCAACAAGGACGAGATGTGTGAGTGCCAGGGGCCGGGGCTGCGCGGGAGCCCCAGGGACACCCTCTGTCCCCCCGTTGCCCCGGGAGGCTGTGAGGTTCATCCCCAGGCTGCTGCGTGTCCCCTGGCTCTGGCCGCCAGCCCTGACGTGACGCCTTTGCCCCCCAGCCACCAAGGTGGTCAGCCACTTGATCGAGAAGCTGCCGGGGAGCGTGGGGGACAAGGCACCGCCCGCCGATGTCATCGTCAACATCATCGCGGTGCTCAACAACCTGGTGGTGGAGAGTCCCATGGCCGCCCGCGACATCGTCTACTTTGATGGCCTCAGGAAGCTCTTCTACATCAAGAAGAGAAGGGACAGGTGGGAGCTCCCTGTGTGCCCTCCGGCCCCTCTGGGTGACATCCTTGGGCACCGCCCCATACCCAGCGGCACCCAAAACTCACTGTGCCGTCCCTGTCCCAGCTCAGACAACGAGAAGTCCTCCAGAGCAGCGGCCAGCCTGCTGGGCAACATGTGGCAGTACACCAAGCTGCACCGCGACTTCAAGATGGTACGTACCCCTGAGCCTCCGCTGCCGCCGGGACCCGGGGGTGGATCCTGGGGTGGATCCTGGGGTGGATCCCGAGGAGCCAGGGTCATGGGCTTCACCCCGGCCAGCCACACCACACAAGAAATGCCAGAAATGCCCCAACTCCACACGTCCCCCTCCTGGAGGGCTGGGGATGTCCCCAGAGCATCATCCCTCTGGTGACACCCGTGCCAGTGGGGAGGGGACAGTCACACGCCCAACACGGGGACAGCGTGGCCCTGTCGGTGCCGGAGCGGGTTTGCATTGGTGTTCGCGGTGCCAGCACGGGTGGGGTGTCCTCGGGCGGGAGAGCCAGTGCTGGTGTCCGTGGTGTGAGGCGCCCTGTCTCCCTGCAGAAGGGGTACCGCAAGGAGGACTTCCTGGGCCTCTGAGGACACCCCGGGCGCTCCTGCTGCCGGCCGTGCCCCCAGGACAGCGCTCGCCGCACGACCCCGCTCCATAGCGTCGTCCCCATCGCGTCCCTTGTGCCTCCCACTGCGCCACGTCCCCTTCCCTGGGTGGGGGACGCTCCTGCCGCAGCCTCAAACCCAGCAACTGCTTTTGGCTCTGCCAGGGGACCTGCTGGGACCCCGGCTGGTGGGGACAGCCCTGTGGCACCCAGGGGTCCCCGGAAGCCGCTGCAAAGCTTGGCTTGTCTCGGGGCTGGGCAGGGGTGGGAGCTTTGGGGGGTCCTGCAAAGCTGTGCTGCTGGGGACACCCCGACCTGCGCACACGGGGTGCTGGGGGGTGCAGGGTGCACCGTGCGCTGCCCCTGCTCTGCCCTGGGTGGGGGGACAGGGCTGCATGTAGCCTGGGGGGTGGGAGGCCTGGGGGGGCTGCCCAGGGTTTTATGGGGTGGCTGTAAGGGGGTGGCAGAGGCTGTGCCCTTGCTGCGAGGGGCTGGGGGACCTCGGAGCTGCGCTGTCCCCCCATGCACCCTGCGGGGACTGCCCCCCCACCCCGTGCACCCTGCAGGGACTGTCCCTGTGAGCCCAGTTGGGGGGCTCAGGCTGGGCCCCCCAGTGCTGCGTGGGCAGGATTGGGGCAGGGCCAGCGCTGGTGCGTGCTGGGCGGTGCCACCAGCGTGTGGCGAGATGTCCCCGGTGTCCCCGGCGTGGGTGCGGCAGCAGGTCCAAAGCTCTCCCTGCACGGCAGCAGCGGGGCTGGGGGGCTGCGGGTGGCTTCGCTTTGCCGGCGGGTTTGGTGCTAGGGGGCATCCCTGTGCTTGGGGGGCAGCGCACCCCCTTTGGGAAGTGAGGTAGAGTAGTTACAGGGGGCGGGGGGGACAGCAGGCAGTGCTGGCAGAGGGGCCACATCCAGGGCTGGTGTGGCCCCCCCGGTGCGATGGCACGGGGGTGTCATGGTGTGTTTGTCCCCCAGCTCTCCGTGTACAAACTCCCCGAGCATCCCTGAAATAAAGGCCTTGAACGTGCCCACTTGTCCCCGTGCTCAGCCGGCACACGGGAGGGGACGAGGGCACCTGTTGGGACACGGTGCGGTGACACCGCGCTCGCCGGGCCTGGGCGCTGCGCCGGGCCAGCGCGGCGGGGCCAGCGGCACAGGGACACCTGTGCGGGGATGGGACGCAGCAGAGCGCTGCCAGCCCCCCTGCCCAGCCTGGGGACAGACCCCCGGCGGCACCCACGGCCCTGTGGCTGGACAAGGCTCACTGCGGGCAGCAGCGCTTTATTGCTGGGGGGCTCTGGGGGGCAGAGCGTGCCGCAGCCGCCCCGCCGGGCAGCTCCCAGCCCCTAGGCTGGGGCAGGAGCACGGTGCCTCGCGGGCAGCGTCCCCCATCCCAGCGCGTGTCCGTCACTCAGGACAAATGTCCCTGCCGCCCACGGTGAGGGAGGGGGCCGGCACCCCAGGGTGCCCCGGCACTAGGGGCCGGGCTGGCCCCTGGTGATGGTTTTCCACCGCAGAGCGAGCTGCCCGGACAAGCCAGCTCCTGTCCTTCCCACCGAGACCTTGGCTTTGGTCCCACCACACAGCCCGGGCTCCTCTGGCCGTGTCCCCGTGGGGGGGACGCTGCCCTCCCAGCCCCGCTCAGATGTCATCCTCTGTCACCAGGCAGTAGAAGTCCGTGCGGGCGCCGTAGTTGCGCGATCCCAGGTCCGACACGTCGATGTCGGGTCTCTGGCTGTCCCTGGGCTGCGTGTCCTCCACCGCGCCGGCAGCCGCGGCCACCGGAGCGCCAGGGCTGCCAATGCGGGGGGGCTTGGGGCTCCTGAACCCCCACCCTCGGAGGCCTGCAGGGAGCAGGGAGACAGGTTTGAGTGGTGGGGAAGGGGCTGAACCCTTCCCGCCCCACGGGAGGGTGACGCAAAGCCCAGAGGTGACGCCCCGGCACATCCGGAGAAGGCGCAGGGGACAAGGACCTGTGCCGAGGTCTCCGTCTGGGTGCGGGTCCCCCCCGCTGTCCAGGTAGCTGCTGTGCAGGATCAGCATGGGGTCCTTGTCCTCCTGCAGCTGCGTCTGCGGGTCCCCCACGGTCCCCGGGAGGGACGCCTTGCGCGGCAGGGCCAGGCACAGCTCCTTCCAGAAGTCTGACGAGGGGGTCTGCGGGGGCGAGGAGCTGCGTGGGGGCCCCTGGGCAGCCGAGCGGGGCTGGGGGGGCTCTGCGGGCCTCGGCTGCCTCTCCCCAGCACCGGGCCCCGGGCCCCGGCCGGGGCTGCGCTGCCGTGGCAGCCGTGCCCGTGCGCCGGCGGAGGAACCGGCTCGACCTGCCGGGACGCTCCTGAGCTCCGGCTGCCCGCCCGGCCCCCACACGGCCGGAGCAGCCGCGGGCCAAAGCTTCACCCCCGCTGGGGCTCCTGAGCGCGGTTTGGGGAGCGAGCACCCAGATCGGGGGCTGTTCTGGTTGGTTTTTTAAAAATATTGCCTCTGAAAGACTAGTGCCCCAACCTGCTTTTTAGGAGCGTGAGGAGCAGCCCCAGCGCATTGCGGGGAGGCCGACACGACCTGGGGTGCTGGGGATGTAAAGGAAGTGCTGGGGATAGAAATGGGGGTGCTGGGATGGAAAGGGGTGCTGGAGCTGGAACCGAGGGTGTTTGGGATGGAAGGGGAGTGTTGGGGTGGAAATGGGGTGCTGGAGCTGGAACTGGGGGTGCTGGGGATGGAAAGGAGGTGTTGGGGTGGAAAGGGGGTGCTGGAGCTGGAACTGGGGGTGCTGAGGATGGAAAGGGGGTGCCAGCGGGACAGGGTTCGCTCAGCTCTCACCATGGAGCCGGCTCGCCACACCAGCAGGGTCACGGCGCCGCGGTGCTGCCGCAGCAGGCTGATGGCGGGGTGGGCGATCTCCCGGTACTGGCTCTCGAAGACGATGAAGATGGGTTTCCGGGAGAGCTCCAGCAGCCTCCAGAGCCCTTCCCTGCGAGAGAGGGACACGGTGGGCTGGCGGTGGCCCCGCGCCCTCTCCCCGGCGCGGGCGGGAGCGGCTCCCACCTGAAGCTGCTGTTGCACCAGTCCTGCTCCAGGTACGCGACCGAGAGGACGACGATCAGGCGCCGGCACCGGCTCACGTTCATGATCAGGTCCGCCGAGGGCTCTGCGGGCAAAGGGCTGTCAGGGTTTTGGTGTCACCCCCCGTCCGGCCCCCTGGGTCCAGCCCCACCTGCGTTGGGCAGGATGGTCTGCTCGTCCAGGAACAGCTTGTAGCCGTAGCAGTTCTCCAGCTGCGGCTTCATGATGAAGTGGACGAACTTGCGGTCATCCGGGGCGCCGGCGTGGGACACGTAGGCGTCGTACAGCTTCCCGTCTGGGGACAGCCGCGGGACGGGGTGTGACACCGGGAGGGGGCCATTCCCGGGGGGACCCCGCTCTGAGCCCCCTCGGCTGCTCACCGTTGAGCTCCAGCTCGCCGTAGCGGTTGCGGTACCAGAGCCGCACGCTCAGGCGGCACTGCACGTAGAGCCCGGCCAGGAGCACCAGGAGCGCCAGGACCAGGAGCGCGGCCAGCACCGCTGACACGTGCCCGGCCGCCTCTGCGGGACCGCGAGGGGATGGTGAGTGTGGCCGGTGGCCCCGGCACAGGTTTCACGGGTTTGGGGGCGGTTTGCACCGCGACGCGCTGCCCGGAGGGGGTGGCGGTCCCCACGGAGCTGCCGCTCCTGCCCCGGCAGCGGGCGCCCCGTCTCCGTCCCCAGCGCGTCCCTACCCGCCCGCCGCAGGGTGAAGGTGGCCGTGGCGTTGCTGACCCAGCAGGCAAACACCCCGAAGTCGGTATCCTGCGTGAGGTTGAGCTGCAGCACGCTGGTGAGGAGCCGCGCTGAGGCGTTTTGGCCAAGCCTGGGGGGAGAGGGGGTGGCCACGGGTCGGGCCGTGCTGCCATCTGCCTGGACGCACAGACAGGCGGCGGGCGGACACTCGCCAGGCTCCTCACCAGGTGCTGTCCTGGCTGCTGCCGCTGCCCAGCCACTGCCCGTCCTTGCTCCAGGCGGGGACGGGCTGGCAGGGCTCGGCGCCGGCCCAGCGCGCCGTGCAGTTCAGCGTCACCTGCGCCCCCAGCGCCAGCTCCAGCGTCTCGTTGGTGGCCGGGACGAGGAGCTCGGGGGACACGCTGCAGAGCTCTGGGGGCACAGCGGGAAGGGGGGGTCGGCTGGGGAAGCCGATCCAGCTCCCGGCTGGACGGGCTTCCCCGGAAAAACGAGCTCTGCCGGGGGTCTGGCAGCGAGCGGCTGATTGCAACAGGCTGAGCTGGTTTTGGGGGCTGGGACAGACCCTCGCCCGCCCCGCGAGGCGAAACTGGAGCTTTGGGGTCCTTCCCAGCCGGAAACGGGTGAAAGTTTCGGGTTTGCAGCTTACCTGCCATGGCGGGCTCTGGTGTGAGCGGGGAGCTGCCGGCATCACCCGTGGGCACCCAGGCGGGCCCCGCGTCCCAGCGCCTTCCGGGGACAAAGTCCACCCGCCTCTGCAGGGGCTGGGCCTGGGACAGGGCACGAACGGCTCTGTGAGCCCCGGCTGGGCTGGCACAGGGGACCTCGGGGTCCCCACCGTTCCCCACCGCTCCCCACTGCTCCCCATCGCTCCCCACAGCTGTTCGGGTCGGGGGGCGGCAGGTGCTGCTCCGGGCACAGCCACACCGTGTCCTGGCCGTGCTTGGTGGTGCTGTGTCACCGGCCCTCCCCACTGCGCGCCAACTCGCAGCCTGGCTGTCCCCACCTTGAATTTATGAGCAGAAGGCGATTAATGACCAACTGGGGCTGTAGGGCATTAAAAACGGGGCTTTGGCTCAAGCCAGTGGCCAGCGAGGGGACACGAGCTGCGGTCACAGCTCAGCCATGGGGCTTTTGGTGCGACAGGTCCCGGTGACACCGCGGTGAGCACCTGTGGGGGCTCAGCGGGGCCCTCATGCTGCCAGCACCCGTGGGGGCTGTGGGGCTGCCCCCAGCCTGACCTGCCCCTGGGCATCGCTAATTAAACACCGGGGCGGTTTATTTGTAGCAACGCAGCCTGCCTGGCTGGTTTGGGGTGTGGGGCTCCGTGCTGGGACACTCAGCGTGGGGATGGTGCGGGGGCCCGGGGCTCTGTCCCCCGGCTGGCATTGTGCCATCAGCGCAGTGCCACCGCGATACCCCGCGGGAAGAGGGGTCCCGGGGAGGACCCCCCGCCCCACCGATCAACCACAGCGTGCGAAGGGCAGCGGGAGCACACGGCAAAGCGGCTCCTCCGTCCCCAGCACCCGCAGAGCCCGGGGTGCGGGCGCTGTGCCCTCTGGGGACGGTGCGGGAACAACAAGGACGTCATGGTCCCGGTGCTCCCGAGAGGCAGCCGCCATCAACACACCCAGCGGAGCGGCTGGGCCGCGCTCTAAGCCTCTCTGGCTGCCTCTTGGCTGCAAACTGGTTTTGGGTGGGAGCAGAGCTGCTGGGGCTGGCTGGGCCCTGGCGGAACCGCGCCGGTGCCGGTGTGACCGGGAGGGACGTCCCGGCGCTGCTGGCTGCGGGACACACCGCTCCCCTTCGGCACGGCAGCCCCGGGGCCAGGTGCGGGGTGACGCGGTGGGTCAAGGTGCGTGGGGACGCTGACAAGGCGTTCTGCTTGAGCAGCTGGAAAGGGTTTATACCTAAAGTATTAACTGGGTTTCTCCCAGCAGGGATGGGAGAGCAGGGGATGGGGAGGAGAGTGTTCACACAGGCAAGGGATGGGAGACACGACGCCGGGGTGGTGAGGAGTCTGTGCCCGTGGGGACGCTCTGGGGACACTCGGTCCTGCCCGGGTGGGTCGCTCATAAATAATCTTGTTTGGATAGCTGGGAACAAGGAAGCCCTGACAACCTGCAGGCCGGCCATGGACAGGCACAGCCGCCCGGCCCGTTGCTGCGGGGCACAGAACGGTGGTGGGTGCCCGAGGGTGTCGGTTCCTACGCGTCGGGCTGGGGACACCCTGGTTGCGCCGCTCCGAGCGCGGCAGAGGATGGCACAGGTGGTGGGTGGTGGTTGGGCTGCAGCACCCCCGGGGATGGGGATGGTGGGGAGGGCAGGGGGGGAGCAGGGTTGGGGTTCTGGGTGGCTGAGTGGGGTTGGGGAGCAGAGGGGAGCAGCATGTGTGTGGGGAGAGGCCGAAACCCTGCCGAACCACTGCCGAAACCCTGCGAGCCCGAGCCGGCATGGAGCGGACCGGGAAGCGGGGCAGAACTGCGTTACCTGCGGCGCGTCCCCGTCCCACGGGCTCCCCGGCAGCCGCCTCCCGACCTGCAGATCGGCGCTCGGCTTCTCCCTTTTTTTCAAAATAAGGTGTTTCCTTCCCCTCCCCGCCCAGCCCCCGCCGGCTCTGCGCCCCAACCGCCGGTCCGGCCCCGCGGGGGGGCCCGGCCGGCCCTCCCTGCCGCTGCTCCACCCCCGGCTGCGCCTGAACCCGCGGGAGAGGTAAATAACTCTGGCTCTAGGGGAGGGGAAAAGGGGAAAAAAGGAGAGGCGGCAGGCAGCGGGCAGCCGGGCACAGGGGTGCACGGGGCTCTCAGGGCTGGACAAGCCCACGGGGATGTCGGGGAGCAACGAAACCAGCACCGGTGACACCAGCCCCAGGGGTCTGGGGTGTCTGCTCGGAGCACCCCAGGGCAGAACCTGCATTTTGCTTTGCTGAGCACCAGCAAACTCGGTGTTCTCAGGCTTCGCTAAGGTGAGTTGCTGCTGGAGGGAGGCGGGGAGGCCGGTGCCCGTGGGTGTCCTGGGGTCCCCGTGTCCTGCTCCGGGATTTTAAAAGCCTCATGGCAAGTTAAACCAGTCCCGGGGGTGGCTCCTGGGGCTGGCGCTGGCTGCTCGTGAACCGCAGGCTCCTGGGAGCGAAGTGTGGGCTGAGCTCAGTGCCCCCAAACCCCCCTGAGCCGCGGTGCCACCCCAGACCCTGCGCCGTGGTGGGGACAGTCACCCCAACCCCGTCCCCAGGTGAGTGCACGGGGAGTGAACCGGCGTTCCTGTCGGGTGCGCTCCCCAATAGCGAATTCCTGGTGCATTTAGCGGCTCGAAGGTAATTAAATTGAAGCTTGGAGCTGCCGAGCGGCCGCGTTCCAGGGGCGCCCATAGAGGGTTCACGTCCACGTCCCAGAAACGTCGCTGTGTGACAGGCTGGTACTTCATCCCAGGCCTTGAATCGGCTGCTACCCCTGCTGCTTTGGGCCGGGGCTGCCCTGACCCCGCAAACAGCCCAGAGCAACACGGCCTCTGAACCAGAACCGCGTTAATTACGGGAGAGCATCCTCGCACCGGCTGCTGTACACATGGCTGCTCTGGCCAGGCTGGGCTTCAATTACAGAGAACGACAGACGAGCCCTGATGAAATGCCTGTTCCTGACCCGTGGTGCTCACACCTGCGGCTGTCACAGCTCTTGCACACGCACCGCCGTGCTGTGTCACCCTCGTAGCTCCGCATTTGGGTCACTTTATCCCCCAAATTTACCTCTATGGCAGGGAGGCACCTGTTGCTGTTTTATAGGGGAAGGGATGGAAGGGTGGAGCTCAAGGTTAAACTTACAAACCGCTTAAAATTCGCCAGTTCTGGTAAAGAAAAGAGGCTCTCAAGCTTTGGAATGCTCCGGTGGATTTGCCCTGGGGTCTACAAGGACCGCAAGGCAGCTGGAAACGGAGCTGCGGGCACCCGGCCCCTGCTGCCGCGTTCACCGAAATCGGGAAAAACCGGCAGAGAAGCTTTTCCCTGCACATCTGCACCCCCGCCTGGGTGCAACGCGTGGGGAACTTACGGGACATCACGGGCTGTTTCTGCACCCGAGGGAGCAGCGGCGGGTGTGCGGGCACGTCACTGTCCCCGGAACGGGAACGAAGGCTGTTCCTTCAGCACAAATAGCCCTCCCAGCCCTGCCCCCGGCCTTCCCGCGTGCCTCAGTGTCCCCGTTACCCCGGCACGTTTAGCGGGCGCTGCTCTGGCTCTGTGCGCCCAACGCGCTGATTTATTTCAGGTGTCCCCCGGGCAGCTCCCACCCCCAGCCCAGGGGCTGCACGCGGGTGCTTCGGTTTTGCTGGTTATCCGTGTTCAGACAAAAAGCGGTCCGGGGGGAGGATTTATTTGGGCGGCGTGGTTGGCAAAGGGGGGCGGCAGGAGCACCCGTGTGAGTGCGCTGGAGGTCAGCCGCTCGTGCCCGTGCGGGTGTTACCGTTATTTACCGTTTGGCTGAGCCAGGCACAGGATTTGGGTGCAGAGAGGGGCTTGGCTGAGCCTGCAGCTGACGCGGTCAGGCTGACAACTGCATTTCTTCCGTGAAACCAGCAGGCTGGAACCGCAGCCACGCGGTGGTAGTGCCGAGAGAACTCTGCTGGCGCCGGCGGAGGAGGAAGGACTCGAGTTTTGGTGGTGCAAGAGCAGGGGGGTCACCAAAGGCAAACAGGCCAAAGTGCTAAAAAGAGCTGGTGAGGGGCCCTGTAAGGAGGGGACTGGCTTTTCCTGGGGTGCCAAATTGCACGTTAAGGCCGCAATTGGTGAGGGCACCGGGGCATCTCCTGCCACCGGTGTCACTGTCATAGTGCAGCACCGCGGTTCGTGCCGAAGCTTCCCCGTGACTTGGCATGGTGGGATGGCACCAGCCGCCGTCGCCGCAGCCTCCCTCGTCCTCACAGCCCCGCCGGAAATGTCCTGCTCCCGTGCAGCCACCGGCACTGCTCCCCAGTGAAGTCCAAGGTCGGTCACAGCAGGGACACGGGGCCCATCTCGGTGGCAGCGCCGCGGTGGCTCCCCCACGGTTGTCACTGTCCTCACGGAGCCGCGGCTACACCTCGGTGGAGTACTCCATCATGCTAGGGGAGAGAGGAGAGGGAGAGGAGAGGGAGAGGGGAGGGAGAGGGAGAGGGAGAGGAGAGGGAGAGGAGGACATTCCAAGTGGGAATGGAGTGTTGTGCCAAAAATCAACAAAGAATGACAGGCTGATTGTGGGAAACCCGTTTGTGGGAAACCTCTGCTTTTGTGGGAATCCCAGCCGGAGCCGGGGAGCTGAGCTGTGGCAGCGGTTCCTGAGGCCCTCACCCCTGCTCCCGCCTGGGTTTTGGGGTAGCTGCTGGGATGGGTGCCAGTGATGAGGGCCAGGCTGCGCCCTGCAGAGCCAGGCTGAGCCCTCCAGAGCCAGGCTGCGCCCTCCAGAGCCAGGCTGCACCCTGCAGAGCCAGGCTGAGCCCTGCAGAGCCAGGCTGAGCCCTGCAGAGCCAGGCTCAGCCCAGACAGGACAGCAGCACCAGGGCAGCCCAGCCTGTGGCTCTCAGCTACATTTGGTCTGTTTCTAGCTGAAATGTTTAAGTTTCGGGGTTTTTTAAATGAAGTTTAAATGGGAAATTTGGGCAAAATTGCTCCTTGCTTTAACTTGGAGCTTTCCTTTTTTCCAAAGGAAATGCCAAAGCCCAGCAGCCCCTTCCTCTGGGGAGCTCTAGGCTGAATTGCCCCTGGTGGGACCCATTTCACTGCCCCTGAGCACCAACAAGCCCAGCACCGCGCTGCCGAGTGAGACCGCAGGCGCAGGGGGATGGATCCTCATGCACGGGTAATGCAGCTCATCTTATAAAGAACATTTTCGGTTGTAGGTCCCGGGTAGCAGAGGCTGGGGGAGAAGCTGCCCTGACAGGCACCGCGGGGCATCACCCACCTCAGCTCCTTACGCAAGTTCTTGTGTTTTCTGTCCAGAAAGTTGTTCTTCACGGTCTGGGGGACGTCGGGCACGTACCAGGCTGCGATCAGTTTGACGCACAGAGCCACGTGCTGCAGACAGCAGAGGAGCCGCGGTGCGGAGGAGCTGCCCGGGGTGCCAACCCGCCCGGCGCAAGTGACACGGACCCAGCCGTGTCCCCTGGCACCGGCCCCCACGGCCCCGGCCTCTGCTCACCTCGAACAGGATGAGGAAGGCGAGCCGGGCTGCGAAGATGTGCCAGAACTGGACGGTGTAGCTGTAGTCGTCGGCGTTCCTGTAGTCCCGGTACCTGCGGCACAGCCCCATCGGTGCCAGCCCGGGGTCCCGGTGCCAGGGGCTGTGCCGGGGGGGTCCCCAGTGCCAGGGGCTGTGCCGGGGGGTCCCCTGCCCAGCTCCCTCGGGGGCCCCAGGGCAGCCCCATGGGCTCAGGCTGGTGCCAGGGCTCGGGGCTCGGGGAGGGGGAGGCTGCTGGTACCTGCACTCCCTGATCTCGCCCCTGACAAAGCCCGGCAGTGTTTTGGGCACCTTCGTGTGGGGCTCGAAGTCCTGGACGTGGAAGACGGAGAGGCTGTGGTTGATGTAGCCGGTGGAGCAGCTGCGGGGGGGAAATCGTGTCTGGCCCTGGCTCGTGGTCACGCTGGGGCTGTGCCGTGTCCCACCGAGAGGCACAGCTCTCCTGTCTCCTCGGGGACTCGAAGGCCCCTGATGGCTGCAGGGCTCTTCCCAGTCTGCGGTACCAGTCTACCCACCACGGGGATGATGTGAGCGGGAGGCTGGTTGGGATGCTGGAGACGGTGACAACTGGAAAACCCTCCCCTGGTCCCTTTTACCTCCACCCCACTGTGGGGGACCCTTCAGGCTGCCTCGTGTTCCTGTGCCAGTGACACCAGGGCAGGCAGGGACACGGCAGGGACACCACAGGGACACGGCAGGGACACCACAGGGACATGGCATGGCAGGGACATGGCAGGGACACCACAGGGACACGGCAGGAACATGGCAGGCAGGGACACGGACTGAGGCCGGGCAGCACTCACTCCAGGCCGGTGCTGTTGCCCAGCATGCAGGGGCTGTACGTGTACTTGTAGACCTGCAGTGGGATGAAGTCGGAGGTGATGGCGATCACCAGCCCGTTCCCGATGACAGCCAGGATGCCAATGGCCTCCAGGACCTGCAGCCAGATCCCTGCAGGAGGAGCGGCCCGTGAGCCCCCGACAGCTCGTGCGGCTCTGCCAGCCCCCAGCGCGGGGACGGGCTCAGTGTCGGCACCGTTCGCAGCAGCAGCGCGTTCTCCTCACCGATGTCGTTGGCCTTCCTGGGCACCATGCGCCGGCACAGCCGCATCATCTTGATGGCGTCCAGGCGGATCTCGAAGAGGTTGTTGCAGAAGGCCAGCAGCGGGGCCAGGGGGAAGGCAGCCACGAAGATGGTGGTGAAGCTGTACTGGATCACTGCGGGGGGAATGCCGGGTGCTGGTGTGAAGCCATCGCAGAGGGGACGTCCCTGAGGTCCCCGCCGCTGTCTGGGTTGGTCCTGCTCTGTGGCTTGTGTCAGAGGGGCTTTGCATCGCTCCTCAGCTCCCCCTGCCCTACGTACCCATCTCCAAGAACTCATCAAACAAGCTGAAGATGTTGACCTCGTTGAGGTCGTAGTTGCTCCTCCACTGCCTTTTGCAGGGGTCCTCGGGCTCCTCCTCCTCTCCCAGCATCCTGCTCCTCTTCTTGGGGCGCTGCCGCCTCCTGCGCAGCTTGTGGCGTATCCAGCTGCGAGGGGAGAGTGCTTTGTGGGGCTGACCTGCTGCCAGCAACAGCCCGGGGGACCCGGCGGAGGAAAAGGGGGAAATCTTGGCCCAACGGCCAGGACCACCCTCTGCAAGAGCTGGGGAGCTGTCCCGCATGCCGCTTACGGGACGAGAAACTCCATGATGTTGCTGATGCTCTGCTTGAGCAGCATGATGATGGCCATCTGGATGAAGAGGTCGGTGATGCAGCCGCTGGGGTGGCACTGCGAAGGGGCAGGCGGGTTGTGTCCTGCCAGCGGGACAGCCCGGCCCGCGGGCTGTTTGGCGGGGCAGGTGCCGCAGTGGGGAGCTGGGGATCCCCGAGCCTGGCTGGGCAGCAGGGAAGGGACAGCAGGACCGTGGTGCGGGGTCAGAGCTTCCCGGCCCGGGCCTCACCTCCTCCAGCCTCCACCGGCCAGCGATGCGCACGTAGTTCCCCGGGTGGCCGTTGATCCTGCATATGGAAGCACCAGCAGTGAGGTCTGAGCCGCGGTGCTGACCCCGCTGGGTGACACCCAGGTGTGGGATGGAGAGCATCACAGACAGCATCAGAGAGCATCACGGAGAGCATCACGGAGAGCACCATCCTCCAGGCAGGGGGCTTCCCCACCCACCCACCGTGCCCGTGGGGAGGCGTCACGGCCCTCCCAAGGTCCCGCATGGGGTCTCTGTGCCTGGCGGGGAGGGCAGAGGGGCTGGGGACAGTTGGGGATGTTCTCCCAAACCCAGGCTCCCCTCTGGGCCCCCCCACCGCTCACCGTCCCAGGAAGAAGGCGATGTAGATGAGCGAAGAGAAGTTTGTGAAGAACTGGAAGGTGAAGATCTTCATGGTGAAGTTGTTCTCCCGCTGGGAGAAGGTCCGTGGCTTCTCTGGAGAGGGCAGTGAGACCCAGGTCGCAGAGCGGTGGGACCGTGCCCTGCTCCCGCTGTGGTGCCCCGGCAGCTCTTTGCGGGTCGGAAGGGTGTCCCTGCCCCCCTGGAGCCCTCCCTGCCCCCCTGGAGCCCTCCCTGCCCTTCAGCTCAGCCCCCGGCTTCCCTTACCCAGGTCACACAGATACAGCGCCACACGCCTGTTGACCTGCAGGAGACAGGGACAAGAGCAGGAGGATGGTGGCGAAGTGAGGAGGGGACCCGCTGGCCGCCCCGTGCCCCCCGCGCACCTTGGTCATGATGACGATGGTGATGTAGTGCAGCACGGCGCCGGTCACCACCGCCGCGGTGTTGGCGTGCTCGCGGAGCAGCTCCAGGCTGCTCTGGGTGAACAGGGCCACGGCCACCACGCGGTAGATGACGAGCGCGTGGGCGATGCCGATCAGCACGGCGATCTGCGGAGGAGGGCGGCGGGCGGTGGGAACTGCGCGTGGGGACGTGTGCTGCACCCCGCCTGAGGACCAGCAGCCCCTCCAGTCCCGGTCCCTTCACCAGAGCCCTGGCCGTGGCCCCAGCTGCAGCCAGCGCTCTCCAGTCAGGGGTGAGAGGTTCCCGAGGTGGATCTCTCCACCCGAACCACTCGTCTAGCCTCTCTCCATTGGCCCGTGAGGAGAAACGAGGACAGCAAGGGCTCGTCCCCTCTGCTGCAGGAGCAGAGCCTTCCGCAGGGACGGAGGAGGAGAGCACACGTGCCCCCGAAGCAGATCTGCCGCGGTCACCCCGGCACGTACCATCACCAGCACCAGCAGGAGCACAACGGTGCTGCGGAAGTAGGAGTGCTGGTACCGGCGGGGCTCGTGCTGCAGGTTGTTGATCAGCTCCATAGCCAGCTCCTCCTGAAAGAACACAAAATAAAAAGGTGGGAAAGAAAGGATCCAGCTGAGCCGTGCCCAGGTGGTGAAGTCCGGGGTGGGTGATGCACATGTGGGATGAGCAGCACCAGAGGAGGATGGGGACGGACACCCAGCCCCACCCATCATCCTGATGGAGGCCAAGCCCTTGGGCAGGGGGAGGTGACAGCAGCGCAGAGGTGACAGCACACAGGTGACAGCAGTGCAGGGAGGGAACAGCAATGCAGGGACGTGACAGCAGTGCAGAGGGGACAGCAGCGCAGGGAGGGAACAGCAGTGCAGAGGGGACAGCAGTGCAGGGAGGTGACAGCAGCACAGCGAGGTGACAGTGTCTGCTGCACTCTGGAGGGCTCGGTCTCCCCAGGACTGTCAGCCACTGCTTTGCTGTTTACGTGTCTCCCTATAGATGTTTAGGTCTGCAGGACACAGCTGGCCGGGGGTCCCTGTGACCTGTTTTCTGCAGCTCCGGTCACCTCCTGCCCCGCGCAGGGACGCACGGAGCAGGGAAGGTGACGTCCTCACCTCGTCCTCGTCCCACCTGTACAGGTCCCAGTTGGTGACCACCGTGGCTCTCTGCCGCTTCCACAGCTCCAGGAACACGGTGGCTGTGGGGGGAGCAGGGAGCGCTGTGGCACCGGGGGGTGGCTCCGGGGACAAAGCCCCCCTCTGTCCCACAGAGCGGCGGATTGTCACGGTGCCAGCCGGGCCGGTGGCGGACCAGCCCGGACACGGGCTCCAGGCGGCTCCTCTGCATCGCAGGGACCGGGAGGACCTGGACGTGCAGCATCGGGGGCTCAGCCCCCTGGGGATGGGGACGTGGGGCTGGGGGTGTCACTGGGATCCAGGCCAGCTCTGGTGTCTGTAGGGGGTTTGGCATGAACCCGAGCGGCAGCAGGGCTGTCCTGCTGTGGTGGGCATGGTTACGTGGCACCAGCCAGACGTTATTCCGGATTAATGAAAAATGCACTTTCCAAGTGGAACGGGGACCCTGTGCGCACCCCGGCACGGCTGCACCTCTGCACATGGATTTACAGCCGCCCCTTCTGCGTTGACCTTCCTCAGCGTGCCCCACGTCAGCCCGCACACAACGGCCCGCGGCCCGCTCAGCCCGCGCCTCGCAGGCGGCACACCGGGCCCACGCTGCGCCGGGCCCACGGCTGAGGGGCTGCGGCAAAGCCAGGTGAGACGTGGGGCTGGGCCCCAGCAGCCCAGAGCCCGGGTCACCTGCAGGCTGATGAGGACCTGGCGGCCCCTCCCTCCACAGCTGCCACCGCTCCCGGCAGCTGCTGGAAAAGCCCAGGGAGGGGCTGCCGGGTCTTCCCTGGGGGTTGTGGGGGGAAGGACAAGCAGCTCCAGAGGGACAGGTAAGGAGCGTTTGGGGAGCTGAAGGAAACTGCTGGGGTGATTGTGCCCCTTGCCCTGTCTGGAGGGGCAGCTGGTGGCCCTGGGAGTGGAGGAGATGAGGACAAGAGAGCCCCTGCATGGTGACACCGTGCCGTGTCCCATTAGAGAGCCCCTGCATGGTGACACCGTGCCGTGTCCCCTTAGAGAGCCCCTGCATGGTGACACCGTGCTGTGTCCCATCTTCCTCCACCTCCTCGCCCCCTGAGCCCCAGCGCCTGCCCCCTCCTCCATGCCACGTGTGCTTGGCACCCAGACATTGTCACCTACCCCAGATGGCCATGAACATGGCAAACAGAACTGTCCCTTCGTTGTCAATCATGTGAGTGACCTGGAGAAGATGGAGGAAGAGTGTGATGGTGGGGGGGACAGCTCTGTGCCCAGGGATCCTCTTGTCCGCTGGTCCCCTGAGACAGGTGGTGGTGCCATAGGGGGACAATGCGCAGGGAGGGATCGACACGGGGCCTTGGTGGTAAACCCTGCCTTGCTGTGATGGAGACCATGACCTGGCTCATTGCAGAGGTCACTGGAGGGCTCCTGCGCGTTGCGGCCACTTTGCTGGGGTGGCTTTTCTTCCCAGAGGCGCGGGGACAGCCCGAGCTGGGGGGCCTCCCCGTCCCCGCTGGGAAGGGGCCGCCTACCTTGGCGTAGGTGCAGGTGTCGGAGAGCAGCCAGAACGGGCACTTCTGGTCGCAGAGCGGGCACATGACGGTGTCGTTGGCCTCGCAGATCTCCCTGCTGCAGCGAGAGGTGCAGAGGGGAGCCGAGGGGGGTTCCCCGGAGCCCTGCACAGCTGGGGCTGGGGGATGGGACATGTTGGGTGTCCCCCTGCCTTACCTGACCTGGCTGGAGCTGAACATGGTGATCCCCGCCACGAACACCACCAGTCCCGCCGCCGCCGCGATGCCCAGCAGGTAGGTGTACCAGCCCAGCCAGGCGAAGTACAGGGCCACCTTCTCACCAAAATAGCACCTGGGGGCAACGGGAGGGCTGCTCTGTGCCCAGGGAAGAGGCCACGTTGTCAGGGGACACCATAAAACGCCCTCCCACCCCAGAGCGGTCTGGCTCCAGGAGCCGTGCTGCCTGCCTGGCTGGGCGTTGTTGGGGCTGGGAGAGTCACCCGTTTCATACTCAGCCCCTTAACCCTCCTGCGACAGCACCAAGTCGCGATGCGTTGACCGTGGAAATGCACCGGGGAGGCACCGAGAGTCCCGGGTGTCCCTGAGGGCTCCGGGCAGCAGAGCACATCTCCGTTTAGCATCGCCTGTCCCAGCAGAGCCCCTGGCAGCTCCAGGAAGCAGCGTGTTCTTTCTGCCCTCCTTCCCCGGCCTCAGAGCGTTAGTTTTCTTCCTTTTTTTAAAATAAAAGCTGTGCTCCTCCTGAGCTTTACTGTGGTTGTAGGAGCCCCTTGTTGCCTTTAATGCCCAAGTTCTGCCCCGGGCTGGGTGCGCTGCACCGATGCTCGGTTCCCCTCTCGCTTTCCTTTTGAACGGGGAGTGCATGGTTGAAAACAAAACGGGCTAATTAAAAACTCTGCAGATGTGGGGGCTGTTCCACGCTGCAAAACGAGCAGATGGAGCTCGGTGCTGCAGGGACACCCCTTGGGCTCGGAACTCCGCAGGCTTTGGAAGAACCCAATTCTTGCGAGAAGAGCCAGGCTCAAACCAAGGGTTTAAAAGAGCAGGCAGGAGCCTGGTGAAGGGCACGAAGGTCTCTGGGTTCTGGGTGGAAGCTCCTGAGAAAGGACCTGCTGGCGTTACCTGATCTTCTCAAGGGGCTGCTGGCAGAAGATGTCCCTCCAGCGAGCCCACCTCTCCTTCAGGAACTCCCTCACCTCTTCTTTCTGGAGAGCAGAGCAGCTGATCGGACACAGGAATACTGGGGTGACCCGAACCCCATCGGGAGCTTTGTCCCTTTGTCCCCAGCAGTCCTGATGCAGCCCCGTTCCCCACGGGTGTCCCCCACCTCTCGGGGATTTCTTGCCCAGACTCACCTCGTGCAGGGGGAACGATGCCTCGAAGACGTTCTTCTTCATCAGGTCGCGCAGCTTCTCTGCGGCAGAGCAGGACGGGAGGGCCCGTGAAGCTGTGCCCTCGCCCCGTGTGCTCCCGCCAGGCAGGATCAGCCCAAACCCTTCCCGGAGCCATGGAGGGGACGGCGCCAAAGCAAACCCGCCCGGGAGGGGCCGCGCGATGCGGAAGGGATCAGCTCTAATCCCTGCGGTTTTGTGACTCTGCCGGCTGCCGCGGGCTGTGTTGTGGCTGGCTCTGAGCCCTTAGAGACAGCACCCTGGGGCACCCGGGGGTAACGAGCCCTTCTGGGGACACGGGACCGCGGGGCTGGGGCCGGGTTTGGGGAGAGGGAGAGGAGGGCTTGGTGCTGGTGCTTGCAGCCCAGATCCCCCAGCCCCTGCGTGCAGCAGCAAACTGACTTGTCCCAGCTGCACCCCGGGTCCCGGCTTCTGCGCCTTCCCCGGGGGTGATGGGGGAGCTGGGGGAGCCCGTGCCTGCTGGGGGTGATGGGGGAGCTGGGGGTGCCTGTCCTGTCCCCCCATGGGTGATGGGGGAGCTGGGGGAGCCCGCGCCCCCCGGGGCAGCACCCCGGTGCGGATCCAGGCCAAGCGTCGCTCCCGCTGTCCCGGTTCCCTCACCGAGGTCGGGTGTCACCGTGTTCTGCAGGATGAAGTTCACGAGCCGTATCCTGAGCGAGGAGAAAGGGTGGTCAAAGGCTGCCCTGGGGACGTGGGCTGGTGTGGCCCTGGGAAACAGGAGGGGAGGGAGATGGTGTGCACAGAAATCTGGGGAAGGAGCGGGGAGCTGCTGTGGACACCAAGAAGCCACCGTGGCAGGTGACGGTGGATTCTGTGGGAAAGGAAAAGCCTGCGAGGTGACGCTGGTGCGGGAAGGGGAGTGCGTGATGCTGGAACCCAGCAGCCCCCTCAGCCCCACCTGGTGGTCGCCGGTACGGCATGGTGGACATCGAGGGTTTGCAGCCGTCTGTCAGGGTTCCCCAGGAGCCACTGGTACTTCTGGAAGATGTGTTTTGGGGCACGGACACCATAAAACAGCTTCTCATCCTCAATTTTCTAGCGGGTGGAAGGGAAGGGCTGTGAGAAGGATGCAGAGGGGCAGCAGGGATGGGGCAGAGCTGCGGGGCTGGGGGAGTCCTGGGGGCCCCTGCCCGAGCAAGAGGTTCGTTCTCCAGCACTGGTGTGGGATCGCTCAGTGGTTCGGGTCTCCCCGTCTCCTGGGACGCAGCAGCCCAGCCCAGCTGTGGCTCCTGGGTACTACAGGAGCCCCCGTCTGTCCCTCCTGCAGCCCTCACCTTGATGGTGAAGCCCTTCTTGCTCAGCTCGTCCAGGAACTTCTTCCTCTTGATCTCCTTCTCGCTGCCCACCTCGTGGATGCCGCTCACCAGGACAAAATCCCACTTTTCTTCATCCTGCCCGCAGAAGACACCAGGAAATTAACGGGGATGGTGAGCCCAGAGCTCTCCCTCTCGGCACCAGCCTCTCTGAGGTTTGCACCTTTGTCGTGACGGTGCAATGGGGAACTGGGAGAGAGCAGAGTGGGGATGGGGAAACTGAGGCAGCTGCTGGCTTGGCCCTGGCCCGCTGTCCTCTTGGAGCTGTGCACAGGGAGCAAAGCTTACCGGGGGGGCAAAGGGGTCCGCGTCTTCCACAGGAAAATCCCTCCATGGGGTCAACAGGATTTCATCCTGCGGAAGAGAAAACAGCGACCGCTTCAGCAGGTCCCCGCACCGGGGCACAGAGCAAACCTCTGCAAACGCTCTCGGGTGTAGCGTCGGCACAGCAGCCTGTAGAACACCGAAAAAAGACGGAGCCCGTGCACACAAAGTTGCTTCGGAAGGTAAGATCGAGGTCTGCGTGGCCCAGTTTTCATGTCCCCGCAGCCGGCAGGGATGTGCGGGGAGGAGGGTGGGAGCTGGGCTGAATCCTCCTCCCACGCTGGGACACACACTCTGGGCTTTGGGTCCCAGTGCACACACCGAGTTTAGCAGAGACGCGCCCTGCGCTGGGGCAGCGAGTGGATGCTGCCTCAAAACCAGCGTTTTTGGAGTTCGTTGCAGTTCTCTGGTGTGACTCACGGCGCAGCCCCACAAACAGTTATGCTGCTGCTCCCGAGGCCGCGGTGACGCGGCACTGGAGCGGGAAGGGGCTGCCACCAAAGGCGCTGTGACCCAGAACAGCGGCCGGGCAGACGGGTTCCTCCAGCTGTAATCTCGGGAGCAGAGCGGTGCTGGTGGTGCAACCGTGTCCTGATGTAAGATCTGGATCCCAAACTTTCACCGAGGAATGAGGCAACGGGAGCAGGAGGGAGCGGGATGAGCAAAGGGCTGGAAAGCTCCGGCAGATCCTCTCTCCTGTGGAGCTTCCCCTAAAGCCTCCCCCTGGCTTCCCTGAAGCACCAGTGCATGGGGGGCTGACCCGCAGCAGGCTCTGGGTGCCTGGCTGGGGCTGGTGTCCCCAGTGAGCTGGGGTCCAGCTGTCCCTGTCCCCAGCCGAGAGACCCGCTCTGGGCGCAGGGAGGGAGCGGGGGTCCCGTTGGGGCTCTGCCCCGTTGCCGATGCTCCGATGCGGGCACAGATCCAGGCTGGCACCACCTCTCCCAGGTCAGATCGTCCCGTTCCTGCCCGGCCGGTTTCTCTCAGCCCGCCCCGCACAGGCTGTGGCCACCAGCCTGCAGCTCCACCAGCGGTCCCTGCTGTGTGGAGGGGAGGCCGCCCCTGGGGATGGGGGTTTCCAGGTGCCGCTGGGGTCAGCACCTCCACCTGGCTGCCCTGCTGGTGCTGACCCCATCGGAGCTCAGGACGAGGTGAAGGGACCTGCTGGCATCACAGCTGTGTGTCTGGGTGGCCGCCAGCCCTGCTGTCCCTACGTGGTCCCCTGCATGGGGACAAAGTGTCCTGAGAGGCACAGCCACGTCCTGAGCAGCACAGCCACCTCCTGGGAAAGATGCTGACGAGATCACCAAGGTGGGATCGCCAAGGTAGGTCACAAACAGGACGTCCCCAGCCATGGGGCTTGGTCCGTGCAGCCGGGCTGGGGGGCCGTGGTGCGGGAATTCTGCCCCCCAGGTCCCCAGTGGTGCTGCCAGCCCTGTCTGTGCCGTGGGGGGAGCATCGGGCTGAGCCCTCGGGGTTGCAGCCGAGCATCCTCCCTCCACCAGCACTCCCGGTTGTAACATCGCTGGGCTCTCAGACCAAGGCAGCCAGACCCTGCCCCTGCTTCCCCGTGCTCCCAAAATAGCAAGCACTGAGTTTAATCCCATGAGGGACTTGTTGCTTTTTGATTTTCTTGTTAAACCCAGAGAATCGGTGGGGATGCTCCTCACACGGCACTCCAGGCCCTAGGGATGCTGTAGCAGCGGGGTCTGGCTGTTCTCTCTGTTACCATAGCAACGGGATTTACTGCTGGGCACCCGCTCTGCAGGACTGAAAAATGAGGAGGAATCTGCGAATTATTTGCAGATTAGCAGAGACAATTCCCAGTACCCACCTCCGGGGCTGTAACAGATAAAAATTGCACTCAGCTGCAGAGGGGGATTTGCAGACCTGCGATGACGGCAGAGCAGTGTTCGGGCAGGTTTAAGTCACCACCAGGCAAAGCTGCGTTAAGGCCGGGCGGCTGTGCGGGAGCCCAGCCCACGTCTGGGGCTGGATGTGGCTGGTGTCAGGGCTCTGCAGCACTGCTGCTCCCACACCTGCGTTCTTGTCCCGGGGACCATGGCCATTTCGGGCATGGATCTTTGCTCTGGCAGCACCAGGCACCAGATCGGCACCAAGGGCACGGGACTCCGGGGTGGCTGCGTAACCCTGGACTCTCATCCCTGCTATCGAGGATGTGGTGTCTGCTTTGCTCGTTCCTGTGTTTGCTCAGCCCTGTTTGGAGCAGGGCTGGAGCTGCGCTGTGCCAAGGTGCAGGAGTGGTAACCCACACAACGAGCAGCAGTAATTTCAGGGTTAAAGAAGGTTTGCATGCCCTGAACCGTGCTGGGTCTCTCTCCAGCCGTCTCAGGTCCTTGTCCCGTTGCCACTGCCTGTGCCAGGTTATGGTCGCTTCAGAGAACCAGCAGCAGCACCCTGGGGTGGGGGTGCAGTCCCTGTGAGTAACCTGGGCACAGGACCTGCACGGGATCCCGCGTCCGTGTTTTCCTCTCTGCTCCCGGGTCGGTGAGGGTTTGGGTGGTTCCCGTCTCCCGTCACCCACACTGAGATGATCGCTTCTCAGGGATGTTTCTTACAGACGCTTCCCTTCGAGCACTTCCACCCTGCCTCGGTTTCCCAAGAAATGTGACAATCTAATGGAGCAGGCAGAGCCCACGCCTGCACACGTACCGGCCGTCCCAGGCTTCCAGCCTTTGCCTGGCTTTCTGAATAAAAGAAACCCACATCTTTTCTTTCCAACTAGAGAAACAAAACCTCACAGCCCCCCCTCCCCTTGCTTTATTTCAGGGGCTCCTGAAACACCCGGGGCTGTCGCCTCTGCTGCTACACACGGTGTCCTCTGGGTTTATACCAGCGAAAGTCTGAACGCTGCGGCACCTCCGGGCTCCGGTGCCAGCACCTGGGGACACGTGTGACACCCCCTGCCGTGGTAAGAACGAGCTTGCTGCTGGGAAAGGGGAGCTTTGCGGTACTTTCTGAGCACTTGAGAGGCTGCAAGCGCCGGGGCGGCAGAGCCCGGAGCTCAGCGTGTCCCGCGGCCCCAGGCAGCAGGTGGCTCGGGTGCTGAAAAGCGAGTTCAGGGGAATAGCCAAGCAGTTTCTGTTTCCTACCTGCATGGCGAAGCGCGGAGCCGTTCGCTGTCCCCAGGGTCCCCGGGCAGGTCCGCGGGACGGGCGCGATGCTGCGGGGGTCCCTGGCCGCGATTTCCCTCCCGTGGCCCCGGGTCTGTGAACCCGGCGGGACTCGACTTCCGTGTGGGAGGGAGCAGCGGGCCCAGGGAGAGGAGGAGGAGGCACCGAATCTGCCCTTCACCCTCGCCCCAGGGAGTGGCGAGCCCGGTGCCACCCAGCAGAACGCGGCTGGGTCCCCCCCGACACCCGCTGCTCTGTCCCCCCCTCCTCCCGCTCTGTCCCCCCTTTCCTCCCGCTCTGTCCCCCCCTCCTCTGCCCCTTGCTGCCGATGCCACTCGTGTCCTGTGACTGTCCCCAGAGAGATGTCACTAGCAGGGGCTGAAAGGAGGAAGGAGGTGTTAGCAGAAGCTCTAGAAAGCATTAAAGTATTTCTTACAAGGAAGAAAACCAAAACCAAAACCAATTAAACCCAAAAAGAGGAAATGAAGCTGAGCTGTGCGTGGCCGCGGCACTGCTGGGGTGAAGGCTGGGCTCTGCAGGACAGGGGTGTGAGGTCGGGGCGGGAGCAGAAGGGCCGGGGCGAGTTTACTAACACCCAGGACAAGGACAAGAGGCGAAGCGGGAGCTTCCAGGGCATTGAGGAGACTGCTCCAGTTCATCCACCCAGCTGCAGCCCCTTCCTCCCCGCCTCGGCCAGGGGCCCTGTTTGCTCTCCATCCCTTCGGTTTCCCTGCGTGACCTCCAGAAACCCTTCTGTGAAGCTCGGAGAACACCAGGGTTCCTGGGAGATTCCCCCGGCCCGCGGAGCTCTCCCGCTCCCCAGATCGCGGCGCTCCGGGGAGACCTGATCTTCTGGGGTGCGGTTGCCTCTGCTTTCCTGGTGCCGTTTGTGCTGGATGCTCAGCCCTGGCCGGCTGGAAAGCGTAACCAAATCACTGGTTTTATTCGCAAAGGCTTGATCCACCTGGAGCTACGGCTTGGAGCGGGGGTAACTCTATTTTTACAAAAAGGGTGAGTGGAAAGGTTGTCACGTGTAAGCCAGGTGTGACAGCTCTCCTTACAGCTGTTTTCTGGGGGTTTTGTTGCTTTAGTTTCCAAGGCAAGAGCTGCCTTTCCTGGATATAGCAGGAGGGTCAGTAACTGGTGTGGATCCCTGTGCAGCAGGGCTGCTGGGGGTCACCGCAATCCGGTGTGTCCTGGATCCCACCGCACCAGCATCACACCGGCTTTGCCGAGCGCCCGGAGCAGGCTCTGAGTCAGACAGCGGGATTTTTTAAAAAGTGGGAGGGAAAAGAAGAAAATGGAAAGGAGAGGGGAAAAAAAAAAAGTTGTATTCCAGATTTCCCGGTGTGTGTAAATCAGGAGCAGGGCAGGGAGGAGCGGGTGGACCTTCACCCCGGCAGGGACAGTCGCAGGGAAAGGCGTCCTTATCGCAGCGGCTCCCGGGGGTGGGGACCGCGTGTTTACCCAGGGAGAGTGGAGCTGGTGAGACGGAGTGATGGAGCTTCTGATGGAGCTTCCGTGGCGCCGAGCGGAGATCTCCGCAGCCTGAGCACCGCTGGGGGGACAGACCCGCGGGGCCGTGGGGGGGGACAGACCCGCGGGGCCATGGCGGGGGACAGACCGGCTGTGTGGGGGGACAGACCGGCTGTGTGGGGGGACAGAACGGCTGTGTGGGGGGACAGCCGTGTCACTCAGCTGCTGCTCCTCCCGCAGACTTTGCCCAGCAGGACCAGGAGGACTTTGCTCCCCAGAGTGTCCCATCACAGCCCCAAAACTCCCGGCCTCACCGCTGCTGGGACGGTGAGTCTGTGCCCGCAGATCGGCTCTGTCCAACCCTCCGGCATCTCTCGCAGCACTCGGAGCAGACAGTGCGCTTTTGCTTCTGGTTAGGAGGGGTTTGGCTTTGCCGGGGCGAGACTTAGCTCCTTCTGCAGCACGACCAGACTGACGGTGTTCCTCTTCCAGCGCTTTTCTTCCCCAGCAATGCGCCGTCCCAGCGCCTATTGCTCTCGGGGGACTGGTGTGAGGGCAGCAGCGTGAGAAACAGAAACTGGGGAGAGAGATGGGGCACCTTCCAGTCTGTTGGTGAAAAGCTGAAATTAGGGAGGCAGAGGATGCACCTTCCAGCCTGCTGCTGAAGAATCTATGTAAGACACGAAGGGTTGTGGAGCTCTGGCTCATATGTGTGCTGAGGTACTGCAACTGCACGAACCCTGGAATTATTGAAGATATTATCGGTAACAAACTGCTGAGGGCTTTCATCTCCAAAAGCACTTCAGCTGGCCAGAGGATGTCTGCATCCCGCCTGGCAGCGACGCTTCCTGACAGCGAGCTCCTCTTCTGAGCGTGCAAAGGCTGCCCTGCATGCAATAACCCTGACTTAGGATGCTGCTAAAACATTTATTTGCTCTTTTCGATCCCCAGGGTTCTATGTTATATACATATATATATATTTTTTTTTTTTTTCAGGAGAAGAGTTTAGAGGGTGTTGCCTTCCTGTGTATCTGCCTAGAGAACATGAAAGCAGAAAGATCCTTCGGAAGAGCTTGTTTTTTCAGCACCAAACCGCAATGTTCTGCTGAGGGGCCGTGTTTCCCCAAGGCCCCTCTCTGGTGCTCAGGAGCTGAGCCCGAGCACAGGTTCTTCACCCTGCCCGGGGATGGTGTTCCTGCACACACGGAACAGGCTGATCGTTCAGACGAGAACCTGGCGCTAGAGGGATCCTCAGCTACCACCAGAAATGGCCATTCAGGTTGTGTAATGAGTCGTGCAAAACAGGTGGGGATTTTTTTTATTTTTATTTTTTTTTTTAAAAAAAGACGTTTTTGTTTTGAAGACATCAGTCAAAAGCCAGATAGAAGTGTCCAGGAAAAGCGCTAACTGCGATGGGCTGGAGACCAGGCTTGGATCCTGCCTGCCGTGGGGAAGGAATGGGGAAGAGAAGCTTTGCGCAGAGGCCGGGGATGCTGAGCCCGTGTTTGAGCCTGACTGACACCTGCTGGACCTGCAGGCTCTGGCGCTGGTCGCAGGGACCGTGTTTCTCAGCAGCTCGGAAAAATCCTATTAGAAAAAATGTTAATGAGCAAACTGGCCAGAAACGAGATGTTGCGTCTGAGCACGGAGCTGCTGTGTCTGGCACCAGCGGCTGCTCTGGGGAGAGCTCAGCAGGAGCGGTTTTGGGTGGAAAAACATGGGATTGCTGTGGAAGGGCCCTGGAGGGATCCATCCCACCCCCCTGCCCAAAGGGTGAGCTGCCAGCGGCCTGGACAGGCTCCATCGACAGATGTTCCCCGTCCTCTGCAAACCGCGTCCTGCGATGCCGGAGGCCGTTGTGCTGCAGAGCCGGGCGGCAGCGCAGCCGCCCGCGTTCTCCTGCCAAACCGGGGCGTTTGCGCCCGGACCCAGCCTGGCGAGGCCGTCCCCGGAGCTGCCGTTGGTGCGGCACAGCAGCCTCTGCGGGCTGGGGTGAAGCCCTGCTGTAATTCAGACTGCGGGGTGCTCAGAGAGTCTGTCTCCGCTCCGAGCCGGAGCGAAGGCTGTTTGGGGGGACCCCAAGACCGCTGCCATGGACGGACACCGCTCACCCTGCCGAGCAAGCTCCGCTGGGCTCCGCTCAACGCGTTGTTCACGGGGTGTTGGTGTTTCCTCCTTTGGAGAACTCCCCCTGAGCCTGCAGGTCCGAAGCAGCGGTGATGGGCTCACAAGAGGCTGTGGGTGACCAGGACCTGAGCCACCGCTTGCTGTGACCCCAGAAACCGGGATTGTCAGCTGCCCCGTGAGTAGTGTGCGGTTTTAACTTGATGTTTCGCACATGTTGCGGCTATAGGGTGGGAGGAAAGGGACACCTGAAAGGGTTTATTCACATTTCTTTTGTGAGACGTGGTGGATGCTCCTGCCTGTGCCGTGATCTTAAGGGTCTTTTCCAGCTGAAGTGATTCTATGGTTCTATGACCTCAGGCTTTGCTTTGCGGAGGGAGGTGCTGCTGGCATCTCTTGAGCAAGCCATGTGCCTTCAGCTCTCATAAAACACGGCAGGGTGGCCAGGAGAGCATTTCGGGTTGGAGGGGATCGCTCTGCAGCCCCAAGTGTCCTCATAGACCTGTCGGTTGGGTTTTCCTCGAAGGGCAGGACTGCTCCCGCTTCTCAGGGAATCTGTGGTTAAATCTCTCGCTCAGGGGTGGCAGCTGCACCACTCGAGCCGCCTTTGCCAACTGAAATGAGCAGGGGGGTGGCTGTGCCAATAGGTTCTCGTGGCTCTGAGGGTTCAGAGCTGATGGATCGGGGTCCCCAAAGCAGGTGTCCCTGTCCCCAGCCTGGCTGGTGGCTGCCATCCCGTGGCCAGCTGCTCTATGTGCACTCACATCCGTATTTCCTCTCATTTCTCCTGGGTTTGGTTCCTGCGGGGCCCGGAGCATCATCCCCTGGGCTCTGCCACGGCTCCGCATCCCCTGACCTGTGCTGATTTCAGAGAATGATCTGGAAAGTTCCGCTGCAGGTAGGAGATGCCAGCAGGGGGATGAGGACTTGTAAGAACACAGCAGTTTGGGGGCACAGCACCCTGCGCTTGTCTCAGGATGTGCCTTGGTGTGGAAACACAACCCTCTGCCAGCAAAACATTCACATTTTGGCAAACACAAAAGTGGTCAGACAGTCAATATTTTATTGCACAAGGAAGCAGGAGTTCAGACAGCCGCGGTATCGGGGATGGAACCAGCTGAAAGGCACTGTCTGGGGTACTTGAGAGCAAAGAGCACTTGTCCCTGAATAATTCAAGTGAGTGTGTATTACGCCATTTTCTTTAATTAGCATTATTTGTTTACTTTTGCCAGAATAGAAGGAATTTTAGCAACAAATACTGCTACGGGATGCAAACGGCGATTTTATGCACCCACAGCATAACCCTGCTCTGTCACAGCTGGACAGGCTGTTTTCTTTGTTCATTTTTTCCCCTCTTTCATGTTTTATTTGAAAGAGGAACCAGCATCCCCTGCCCCGCGGACACAGCGCCTCCCTGTGCGGCTGCTGCAGGCTCGCGGCCTCAAGCACATTGGCCAGGCACGCCGTGGGGGCTCCTGACGGCCCTGGGGGTGACATAACCCCAAAGTCAAGGTCAACGCGTTTGGCTTCCTGGGGCGCTTTAAATCGGGGGGGGACGCGGGGGGGCGGTTGCCACGGTAACATGGCCCCGCCCCCCGCTTCGCCCCGCCCCCTTTTCGCCCCGCCCTTTCTGTGTGCCGCGCTCTGCGCCTGCGCCGGCCGCGCGCGCCGCGCCTGCGCGGGGGCGTGTCCCNTGGGCAAGGCGGCCCTGGAGGAGCAGCAGCCCCTGCAGCCGAACGGCGGCGCCCCCTCCGCCGCGGCTGAGCGGCCCCCGCCGCCCGGAGCCGAGCGGGAGAGCCCCGGCCTGCGCCGCAGCACCGAGTCCGAGGTGTACGACGACGGCACCAACACCTTCTTCTGGTGAGAGCCCCGGCCGGGCCCTGCCTGGCTCCCGGCCCCCCCCCCCGGGCCGTGGCTCCCGCTCCCGTTGCGGGCCGCGGCTCGCAGGGCCGTGCGGGGCTGCTGAGGGAACGGGCGGTCCGGGGAACGAACGGTCACCGCCCGTTGTCCGCGGCGTCGGCTGCTCCGGCTGCAACAGGTCCCGGCGCTAAAGCCGAGGAACCGCGGGCTGCGGCTAAAGATGCTTTTCCTGGTATCGTGGTGCGGGTAATTACTGTTTCCTGGCGATTCAGCGGTGATTTGGGGCTGAGTTCTGGCAGCGACAGCTCCTTCCTCAGCGCTGGTCTCCAGCCCTCTCAGCTCACCAGGACGGCTCCTCTTGCCTCGGTGTCGTTTGGGGTGTCCCCGGGACCTGGGGATCCCTCGGGGTGTCCCCGGGACCTGGGGAGCCCACCGGCCGTGGGCAAACGTTCATGCTTCATTCTGGTGGTTCTATCAGCATCACTCATGTGAACCCCACCTGCTTCTCCCCACTCCCGCAGTCTCGGACGAGGCCTTTTCTGTCCAGGCTGTTTCCTCTTCCCCTGCTAGAAAGCTGAAGTTGTTGTCCTCAAGTTTTGCTCGTTGGGTGTTTTGTGTGGTTTTGTCACATGCTCAGTCCAGAAAATCGGTGTGGAAAACCCCGGCTGTCTGTATTAGGCTGGATGGGGCAACTTTTTAAAATTTGGTCCTTGTAAGAAGAGATGCGTTTGTACCTAGAAAAGCGCTTCTAAATTCCGTCTGCTGGAGTTCTAAAAATCCACTTCAGCGCACGTACCCGTGTGTCCGTAGTTTTTCCATGTGTGTTAAATGCGTGTTCTCCGTGACTAAGGAACCCACCCGGCACTGGAGCTCCAGTTGGGAACAGGAGCTGAGGGTGGTGTGGTTTGGCTGCAGTGTGACAGGGAGGAAGAGGAGGAGGAGGAGGAGGAGGGCGCTTGGCTCTCACCCTGCCAGTCTGGGCAGCAGCGGGGCGCAGGGTGTCGACCTTGATGAAGCCACCAGTTCTGGGTGATATTTCTGCCGGTCCAAGCCGCGAAGAACCACGTAGGTGCTGCTGGATCGCAGGATGGTCTGTGCGGGAGCCTGACACGCACAGGTGTCACCGAGGGACGACATTGCGAGGGAAGGGGACCTTCCTCGGGACCGCGACCTTCCTCGGGACCGCGCTGCTGCCGCGCGTGGGCTGAGGGAGCGCCTCAATAGCCGGATCCTGCGGAGAGGTGCCGTCATATAGATGGAAAATGGGTAAAACTCTCATTTTCTTCCTGTCTAGCGAAGGTGGCTCTTGCCAGGTGCTTTGCGATGCCTTGAAAACACCCGATGCTGTTTTTGTTGTATAATCTCGCTGTGTTGCACCTTTTCCCCGCTGTGGGGTTGAAGTCTGCCACTGCTATGGGGTTGTCACCCTAAAATCAGGGCTGTAACCGCAGTTATCCCTGAACTAATTTGAGAACATCTATTACTATCACCAGAGAGCTGGAAACACTCAGGCTTGCCTGGCAAGCCAGTGTTCTGGGCTAACGCGTTCATGTTTCCAGTACCTTTGATTGTTTCTTGCTGTCTGCTCACTGAATTGCCTTTCTGAATACAGACAAAGGGCTCTTTGTGGCTGAGGTTTTGCACTTTTGTTTTTGGTACAGTGGGAAGCACAGTAGATTGATATTTTTACTGAGCTAGCATGAAAAACCGCTGTTAGGTTTGGTGGTTTGTTTTGTTTTGTTTTTTTAATATCCCCACACAGGGCTTTGTACAGCATCTCCGTGGCTTCGTCTCTGTAACCCGCACAGGAGTGCGTGCTGCTGTGTCTCACACTCCGAGTGAGCATTTTATGGCAAGGAATATTAATGTTGCTATTTTGGAGCGTCACAAGTACGTAAAGAAATTTAATCGGTGCTGTGTACGTTCGTAGATGTGTGCAAGGCTTGCTGCTGGTCTAAGAATAGGCACTTTTTTCTTACCTTGGAGAGTTTAAACAGCTTGTGGAGCAGCGGCCCCGTGCCTGCCGTGTTACAGCGGTGGGTCGTGGAGCTTCGGGCAGCGTCACACACAACATACAGACTTGGGTTGGCTGCCACCGCTTATTTTTTGTGATCTAGGTGGACAAGAGAGTGTCACAAGCTGGCGCTGGCCTCTGATTTTCGCCGTGGTGACACCCGGCCGTTTGCTTTGGCCTGTGCAACGTGAGCGTCTCGGTTTGGTGTCCCTAATTTTGGATGTGTTCTCAAGATTATGACCAAGGTTGGATTTTTTTTGAAAGTTTCAAAAACCTCTCTGTATCCAAGCAGGATTATTTGTCTGTTAATTACAATTTTGATGTTGAATGTCAGAATATTGGTCAGTTTAAAGTTATTTTGTTGTGTTTCCCTGTACCTTATCCTTCCCAATAATTTAAACGCTATTCTGCTGTTGAAGGAATAGATTTATCGTACTGTCCATTTGTCGAATTTGCTCAGAATTCCCAGCATGTCAGATGATGTGTTGGCATGTGGGGGGCAGAGAGCTTTGGCATTCGTTCATCTTTTAAAATCTCTTTTAGAAATGCTTTTGTGACCTTATCGTTGTTTGGAATGGAGCAAAAATCGTCCTCTTGCCGAGTCGCCGATAGGCGGAGGCGGGAGCAGGTTCTTGGCACATTTCCTTCTCTAGCAGGAGCTGTTCACACAGCTTTTGAAGGCAAAGAGGCAAACTGGAGCGGCTGCTCTGTGCAGCTTTGTTTCGGTTAGCGAGCTGACAAAAAGATGAATAAATAAATAAATCCTTCGCAGGGTGTTCTCGGTGCCCGTGGTTGTGTTGAGTGTTATTGCATCACCTGTGACAAACAGGAACCCCGGTGGGTAATCAGGGTGCGGTGCCCTTCACTTAACATGATTTTAGGTTGTGCTGGAGATGGAATTTCCTTAGGTCATTTTGGTCACATTCTTTATTTGGAAAACAAAAGCTCTGATAGCATTTTCCTTGAAAAAACTGTGGTCTCTAGATGTGACAGAAGATGAATGACCACGAAAAGCAGAGGCTGGAATCAGAGTTACTCCTGTGCCCTGGAAGAGCCCCCTTAGCGTTCAACTCAGTTAGCAGGACAAGCGTTGTTATGAAAACGAACTTTGGATTATTTCACCTAAATGCCCCAGTGTGTAAATGGGAAAGAGCTAGATGTGAGATATAGAAAGATATAGTGCAGAAAAATGAGCTCCTTAATGTTCCAGCTTTTTAGTAGTTTGGTGTTTGTTGTGAGTTCTGCCTCCCTGGCCTCGGCTGTTTCTGTATGCCTGTACTTTTAGGCGCTGCTTTCTCTCATTTCTGACGCGAAGCCTCCGTTCAGTTCCATGGAAACCCCTCTTGTCCCTCGTTCAGTTCCATGGAAACCCATGGAGCCCCAGCCTTGCGGAACACGAACCTTGTGGTGTAATTCCTGCGCCTTGCTGGGGATGCTCTGGGCTGTGCCGCCTTCCTCGTGCCGTGTTGAAGTGTACATGGAGATGGAAATAATCCCGCGGGATGCGGTTTAATGCATCCTGGCTTCACTCGCGCAAGCGTTTCTTCTGTACGCCGTTCATTTTTCTGGCTGCTGCAACATTTTGTTTTGGGAAATCTCTGTGGATTTCTGTTTCATTTTCTTGACTCTGGAGCCGTGGAAGAATGGGGGTGCTCTGTGTGTGTTTTTTGTTCTGACAGGTGGTTCGTGTGAGGCCGTGCTGCCCCTACAGCTTTGTCACCACGCTCCGAGCTGCCGCCTGGCTCCTTCCACAGGACCAACCCATCTAGAACGTCTTTCCTCCTGGGTCCTGGATTTCATGCGAGACTGAAATGTGTTTCCATGGCTTGCCGCCTTGGAAACTTGCTGCAAAAGGATCTGGCTGGGCTGGGATGTGAAACCTGAGCTGAAGGGAAATAAGGAGATGTTGGCCTCTGGTTTGGCATTGAGCAGGGAAATTGATGGTTGTGACACCAAAAATAAACGCAAAGCAGGGGCAGGAGGCTCTGAAACCCCCATGGTTTCCTTTGATACAAACCCCCCAGCAATGAATGAAACGGGACCATCGTTGGTGCGTTTGTGTGAATGAGGAGGCGCCGATAGCTGACTTGTTGGCAATTCACAGGGCAGCCAGCGCATTGCCAAAGCCCTTGGCTTTGTACAGGTGTGCGGAGGGTGAGGGGGACAGCTTCTCGGGCGTGACCCAGGAGCCTCTTACACAGCAGTTTCGGAAAACAGTAAAACAAGGCATGAAATACAATGCGTAGCCTTGCAGTTAACGTAGCCTTTGTCTGTGCACAAAATACAGGTTGGTTTTGTATTATGTCCAGATATAAATGCAGCTAACAGGACCATGGTCTGATTTAAGCGAATCGGAGCGTTGAATTCAGTCCCCTGCTCTGCTGCCCACTTTGAGGTGACTGTGTTTAGATTTTTAAACTACTGTAGATTACAAAACAGGCCCCGAGTCTCGTGCTCGTTAAATGAACATTAAGTGTGTGATGGCTCCATCGCCTGCGCTTCGATGGCTCCATCGCCTGCGATTGGAGCCCAGGGAGGCTGCAGCGGTTGAGCAGGAGCCTCGCTGCTGCCCAGCCTTCGCTTGCTTTTCCTTTTATTTTCCTTTTCTTTGACAGGTTGGTTCCTTGCTAACTTTGAAAATATTCGTGGGTTCTCTTGGTTTTGTGTTTTTGTTCGTGGGGTTTTTTTGGTGGGTTCTTTTGGTGTGTTTTGGGGTGTGTTTCTGTTGCTGTTCTTTTGTGGAGCTGCTCAGCCCGTGTCCTCTGGGTGCACGGAAGGTTAGAGTTAAATGCCGAGCACCTTTTTAGCAGCGGCAGAAGAGGATTGCATCTGCTTACGAGGTATTGCATGTGTCTCCGGCAGGATTACAGGGATGCTGGGAGACGTGCCTGCTTTGGATTAGGGTGGAGCTGTGGTTCAGAATAACGCTTACCTTAACTTTCAGAGCAGGTTTACATAGATTGCTGGGATTGATGTTTAAAGGTAAACCAGGGGACTTTTCAGAAATCCTGCGTGATCTCCAGTTTATCATGCGCAGTACAACTTGAATACATACAGTCTGGTCTTCTGGCAAAAAACCGAAATGTAATGCTAGCTTCTGTTACAAAATTATATAGAAAGAAAATATAAGAGCCGGTACGTACAAATACTTGTTGGATAGTTATTTTCATTCACAGTTTTTCTTTTCTCTAGGCTTCGTGCTTTATACCTTTGTTATTTTAGTACTTTGTGTTAAGGGATGTTGTGTAGTCCTTTAACACAGAACTCATGCCTTGTGAATTGTCCTTAACTGGCCAGACTTCCCACTGAAAACAGTAAATGGTTCTCATAGGAAAGGGATGTTCAACTTTAAATTAAAAAGAAAGAGCAGGCAGTGCGAGGTGAGAATGTTCTAGATGTCACAGGCAGGAGGCACACATTGCACTCAGCCGGCTGCAGAACGTTCCTGTCCCGCTGTGCCCGTGTCGCCCCCACCGACCCACACCGAGCGCCGCGGCAGGACCGGCTGCACCGGGGGTTCCGTGACCCCAGCCCAGGCCCGGCTGCACCGGGGGTTCCGTGACCCCAGCCCAGGCCCGGCTGTGGGTGGCTCTGCGGGCAGTAACCTCTGCACTAACCTCTGCCCGTCAGCCTGGCCGGCTCCTGGGGGCTGAGATGAGATGGAGCTGTACGAGTTACTGGAAACGAGGCGTCTGGAGGCAGCGTGGTCATTCTGACAACCGCAACTGTTCTCTTTCAGATTTTTTTTTTTAATGAGTAGTTTTGCTTGCAATGTGTAATTCCCATGTCTACAGAGTGAATTCCCTTCCATTTAGTCTTAAGTCTTCTCAGTCTGCAGCAGTTTTTATTATCAGGCTTTGAAATAGAGCTGTGCGGCAGCACCGTTGAGGATGTACCTGACAAACCAGGAGAGAAACTGGAGGGTTTTAGATCTAGATATTGGTGCTGTTTTTTTCAAGTTGCTGCTGTTCACCGGCAGGTGTTTGTCCGAATGTTCCTTAACCCAACACATGGGGGAGATGAGCCGGACCCGTTTCCGCACAGGCTGCTGTGGTGAGCTGGGGACCGCACCAGTGCCAGCCGAAATTCTGGTTTCTGTGCTGCACCACACCAAAAACTTCTGTACTGTTACCGACCACTGTGTCACACTTCTGCGGCTTCACTGACGGGTGAAGATGTGAGGTTTTCTGCTTTCTGATTTGATTTTCTCTCTTCTAAATTGCAGGAGAGCTCACACCTTAACAGTCTTGTTCATCCTCACATGTGCGTTGGGCTACGTAACCTTGCTTGAAGAAACCCCCCAGGACACAGCCTACAACACCAAGAGGTGAGTGTGTGACATGGGAAATCCCCCAGGACACAGCCCACAACACCAAGAGGTGAGTGTGTGACACAAACCCCCCAGGACACAGCCCACACCACCAAGAGGTGAGTGTGTGACATGGGACACCCCCCAGGACACAGCCCACAACACCAAGAGGTGAGTGTGTGACATGGGACACCCCCCAGGACACAGCCCACACCACCAAGAGGTCAGTGTGTGACACGGCGTTTCCATATGGTGAATATAACAGGGTCACAATATGAACACGCTGCCGTACGTGCTTTTACCTTGTGGACAAGGTACCTCAAATGACCTTTGCGTTAACTCCTTTAAACGCCCGACCCCTCGCAAAATGACAAACCCAAGCATAAGTCTGTAAGCTCCTTTGATGCTGGTCCTCAAATTTAATTTCTAATCAGTTTAGCGTCACTCACTGTCATACCTGGTGCCTGCTGCGTGTGATGTAAAACAAAATACAGAACTCTTCCTAAAGCCTCCAGTACTGGCCGTGTTTCTCTGGCAATGATTCTGCTGCCTTTTTGTAAAATGACCTGACTTTCTGAATTATGTCAGCTGTGACTGAATTTTTCTGACTTAAGCCCATTTTGTAAAATTATGTTCCAGATTTCAATACAGATCATTACTTGTTGAAAATCAACAGGAGGACTTAGAGCCCAAAGGGAAACTCTTTGAAACTAGGAATGAGATGTTTTACCTGTGTGATCCATTTTTACCGTAATTTACACTGATTAAATGTAGCTGAATTTCTCCTCTTTTTAAAGAATTACATTAGGGAACAAAAAAGGGGAAGAAAAGCGCTCTTTTAAAAATCTAAGTGTATTTTTAAAATTAAACATGTGCTTACAGACTGCGAAGCATCCTTGCTATGAGTATGGAAATAATTCTGGTTTCTCCCAGTCTGGTTTCTTAAATATCATGGTGGTTTTTTCCCCTTGCCATTGAAGGGTTTCTTCCCCTTTTTTTGGCATTTTTCAGAGTGACCCGGGGTATTCATTGGTGTGGAGGTGCAGGAATTAGGGTATTTCCGCAGTTAATGCTGGTTGTTCTTCCGTCAGGGACCCGGTAGCTGGAGTTGGTGTAATTCGCACTCAGACCTGTGCCGGGCTGAGGGTTTGTGTTTGTACGGGGGGTGGGACGGGCCAGGGCGGAACGCGGTGCCCGTCTGGAGCTGGGAGGATCTCTGCACGGCTTGGGTGTGAGCAAACGCCGGGTTGTTCCCGGTTCCCATGGGCGGGCGCGGACAGCGGCGTGACGCCCTCCGCAGCGCCGGGGCAGGGCGGACGGGGCAAAGCTGGAAGAAGTGATGACACATCGCTGGGGGGTGATACAGATCCGAGGTGACCCACTGCAATATCGTATTATCCAGATTAGAGCCTTTGCTGCTTTAATAAACCAAACCAGAGAAGATTAATCAGCACACTAACCTTTATTTCATGAAATAGAAGTTGCTTTCTGCATATTCAGTGCAGGGAGTAGTGTGTCCAGTTGGTAAAATCAATTGAACAGCATCGTACCGGCAACGAGTAGTGAATGTTCTCTGATACGTTCTGCAGCTCTGACTGTACAACCACTTAACGAGCAGCATCCTGGGGATTGTTACAGTCTTCCGAACGTTGGGTTTGGTATTGGTTTTGGAGGACTAATGCACACACGCTGCACCCTTGTGCTATTGCCATAGTCATTCCAGCTACGTGCGGAGTTCTGAGATGGTGCTTAACTGCCAAATGAGTGCTCCTGCAAACCGAAGGTCAGCGCAGACAGAACGCACGAGTCCGCAGCCTTTCCTGAGCTTTACCTCCTCCCCTGGCCCGGTTTGCAGCGCGGGTGGAAGGGTCTGGCGATCGGCCCCTTCCCTGCCGAGTCCGTGGTCAGTCGGCTCCTGTCAGTCTCAGCTAAATCTCTTTCCTGAGGTCTTTGCAGTAAGCACTAGGCCAAGTTTAGCACCGCTAAGCTTGAAGGATTCCAGCTCAAATCACGTCCCAGCCTTCTTACCTTCTCTAGCATCCGTGTGGCTGCTGCTTTCTTACATCTCAGTGATCCTGACGAGTTCTGTGTGGCTCTTTCAGTGGCTATTGGAACAAAAAGAGGCATTTCAGCGCAGAGGTGAGATGGTCACAACATGCATAAATATATCTGTATCCCAGATTTTCACTTTTTTTTTTTTCCCCATAACTTAAAATACCTTATCCTACCCTGAGATATTTTTCAGTCTTAATGTAGAGCTATTGTGTGTTTTGATCTAAAATTTTGGCCTGCATGAGGCTGTCACTGTGTGCAAATATTTCCCGGGAACACTTGCCTGCTTAATGAACAGAAGCAGTGTTATTACCGCCTGGCAGCCTCTCTAGCCGTCGTGTCCCTTTATTTCCAAGCGCTGCACACTGACAGTGGAGCAGTGTTGCGGTGCTTGGGTGCAAAGGCTCAACCCGCGCTCGGCCCCCGTTGTTCCCAGGCTTGCTGAGGGACCTGCACCGGCGCTGGGAGCAGAGCGTCGCGTTGAGGCAGAGAACGCGCTTTGCTGTGCCGGCTGCTGCCGCTTAAACTGAAGCAGAGAACAGGCTTTGCTGTGCCGGCTGCTGCCAGTCCCTGCTCCAGCTGGAGCAGCAGGTCATCACCACAGGCTCCCATCTTCTCCCATATAAAAGTGCTTCATCCCATCGCTCGCAGAGGCAGCCGAGGGCAGGGCGAGGGGCCGGGCTCGTGTGATAAATCATCAGGAGAAATGATGGACACAAAGCAAAGCAGAGCATGAACCTATGAGATCACGGGGTGTGGTGTCTATAGCTGAGATTTATGTTTGCGTTTGTTTATACGCTGACATTTCAGTGCCATTTTTCTTCCTGCAACATGTTAGGGCAATACGAAAGGAGGAAATTTTTTTAAAGATAAGATTTATAGAAATGTTTTATGTGTAAATCTAGTCCAAGTTCACTAGGACCGTGCACACAGATGTGGGTGTGATACGTGTGATCTACCAGTTCTGCAGCTGGAGGTGCCACCGAGGGGATTGTACCAGTCACAGCGCTGGAGGTGGGACGGGGCAGGGAGATGTCACGTTAAGGGCCTGGAACAAAGGGTGGCGTACAGACACAGACAAGCTTCATTGTCTTGTGGCTCTGAATCAACTCTTAAAATACCGCACACAATAGCTCGTTTGTGCTATCGAAACTGTTGCCGTGTTCTCCCATTCTTACTTGGTTAAGTGCTAAAATTATTTCTGTAGGCATGTTTACTATTGAGCGTCTGCCTGATCTGCTGCTCCACGAGGTGCGTTGGCCCGGGAGGGTGCGTTAACCCGGGAAGGTGCATTGGCCGTGCCCTTTCAGGCTGTCTGGGGGGGGTTTGTAGAAATCCCCTCTGGGGTCCCGGGACGCTCTCCCCTCGCCGTGGGGCTGCTGCTGTGGCTCCGGCAGCTTCCCCGGAAGGTGGAACGGTGGTGTTTGGGGAGACGCTTGGTTACCGCAGGGAAAAAGGTAATGGAGCTGGCTGGGTTATCATGCGAATCTGTGATTTTCTTCAAAACTTGAAATAAAATAGCTGAAACTCCAGGTTCTTTCAGTGCAGCTGCTGCATCTGCTTTGGCTGAGGGTGCATTGTAGAAAAAGGAGCGTAACTGCAGGTTCCCGTGGGGATGCAGGTTCAGGGAGATTAATGACCCTCAGGAGGCCTGAAACAGTCACCTTGGACACCTCGGTTCCTGACAGCGAGCAGGGAGATCCGTGTTGTAACACGGCTCGGAATGCAGGCTGTTCTGTGTGAATGTACGTCTGTAGTCCTGCTATGTCCAAATGCAGACTAGTGACTCAAAATACCGGATATTCTCAGTATTTGAGATCAGCTGAAAACCTTTTTAGCGTTTTCATCTTTGAAAATCATGACAGAACTATCTGTTTGCTGTTTCATTCTGTAGCTATTTTTGTTTTGCTTCCCAGTGTCATATAGCAACCAAAATAACTGAGTTACATCTGTTAAATAAAACCCATTTTCATTTTCAGGAAGCACCAATGTTTTATACTCAGCGGTGACTGTTGCAAAATAGTTTTCATAAAACCTTTTGTGTTCTATTTTGAAGTGTTTAACGCATGAATAGTCTACTATTGCTTCTGGTACGTAACATTTTCTCAATGAAAGTAAAATGGTTAGGTGGTGTCTGTGGCTCCTGCACAGCCGTTTGTTTGCAGTCGAGAGTGGCACCATTTACTGTGAACAGGCACCACGTACCTGCGGTGCCGTGGGGGCCTCTCCTTGTCTCCTCAGCCAGCGCTTGAGCAGGGGAATGGAACTCATGGTTTCGTGAGGAAAATGAAGCAACACAATCACTTTGTTCTGATTTCCCTTTCAGAGGTATCGTTGCCAGTATTTTGGTTTTCCTGTGTTTCGGAGTTACACAAGCTAAAGATGGACCATTTTCAAGACCTCATCCAGGTAATTTCGGTCACTTAAGTCACCTCAGGTATTTCTGATAAATTGCATGGTTTGTGGTGAACCTAAATATTTGTGTTACTTATAAAGTAGGTAAGTGGTAATTTAAATAATAATAATATAGCTTAATTAACACTGCACACTTACTGCATAGCCTCCCAGCTTCCACCCAGATATTTTAATATCTTGGATCGTTTTGCTTAATTTTAGATGTGAATCACTGAGACAGAATTAAGCAAATTTATATAGGCTTACATAATATTCCTGAAAGCATTAAGCTCTCTTACAGTTAGATAAAGCTCCAAGTATTTCTTATGCCAAAACCTTACCGTTCCAGTTCAGGGATGCTATTCTGTATGAGAAATACCAGACACGTTAGGAACCTCAATAAAGCAGCGTGTGTTTCGGAGCAATGCCCACAGCACACCTCTGCAAACGTAGGGGTTTGTTCAGAAGTTTGCATTTCGTGCAATAGCAGTTTTTAGCCTTTCCCTGCTGTTACAGTTAATTCTGGTTCCTCCTGTACAACAAATTCCTCCTTTTAAGGACACCAGTGATATTTGGGTGCTCTGTTTTAGAAATCCGGTGGGTTTGTCGTTTTTATTCCCTACAACAAAGCGGTGCTGACTGGCTGGGGAAGGCCCGCGGGGCAGGGACGTTCACAGGCAGCCTGGGGCGCAGAGCAGCTGTGCCCGCCCCGCACGCTCCCGTCCCGGGAACCGCCGCTGCGCGGGAGCCGAGCGCCTTGCAGCGCCCGCAGACCCTCCGCCAGCAGGGCCCTTGAGCGGCCTCCCGCGTGTTCAGCCACGGCCACTGAGGGTGTCGGGGTTGTCTGCGGCCTTGGCTCCGCTCTTCCCCCAGCCTGCTGGCCGTGGTCTGCGGAGCGGTTCTCAGGGGCCGCGGCAGTTGGCGGGGACAGCAGGCACCGCCTCGGTTGCAGCAGCACCTGCGGCTGCCCGTTGGAACACGCCAGTCCTCCTCCTGCCGTCCGCAGGCGGGTGCCGGCGCGGAGCCCGCGCGGCGCGGCCCGTCAGCCGCTGCCGGCTCTCCAGTTACAGGCTGCGTGACCTTGGCCGCGCGGTGCGTTCCAGGAGCAGATCTCGTCGGGAAGGCACCGGCGGCACGGGCCGCTGCTGTTTGTAGGGCAGCAGGAAGGAGGAGGCCTGTGGGTCACTGCGGTCACATCGCATCTTACGTCAGCTCCTCAAGCCATAGCTTCACAGGAGCTCGGTTTCACACCCTGCTCCCCTTGGCTGGGTTTTGGAGCCCGTTATGCGGTGTGTGTATGTACCCAGTTCTGACCAGCTCAGAGGTACTTTATTCTTTTGTGCCTCATGTTCTGTTTAAATAGCTCTTCATACTCGTTGTTCGTCCACCTGATTTATTTACACACAGCTCACACATGCCAGCTCACCGTTGGTTTTCCCAAAGCAAACATTTTGTTAAGGCAACAAGTTTTGCTTTTAGTTTCCCCTCTCAATACAAGCCTGCTTTCCCCGTAACATTTTGGTAGTCCCGCTCTTTGTGTGGTTTGAGTTTTCCTCTTTAAAATGGCTGTCCAGAACATGCAGGGTATGGCAGATGTGAGCGCTGTTGTGTTTTTGCGACAGTGTTAGTGCTTCCCGGTGTCTGGCAGCACCCCGATGGTGTCTGTATGCTGCACCTGCTTTTTCCTGGCTGTACCCCAGCGATCGCCGAGTGTCCGGCGGGTAACGCGAACCCCGTTTCAGCTGGTGAGCTCACAGGGAAATCGCTGGTTCTGAGCGTGAAACCGCGTTGTGAGCCGCTCCATCGCCCTGGTCCGTTGAGATCAGCTGATTTTCTCTCTGCTGCTCCCTGTGCTGTGTTATTAACTTGCTGTAGGCGCCCCGTCAGTGCCGTCCACGCAGCCTGCCTTCCCTGTGCTGTTACTGGCGGTGTCAGCTGCAGCCAGCGGCTCATCCAGCTTTACCATTTTACTGCTCATTTCAACACCCCCCGTTTTCTCCAGTTGAACTAATAATTTGCTACCTGCACCAGCTGCCTTACTGTAGTTCAGAAATGTAGGATTATGATGAAAATAGGTATGTATGCGTGTTTAGGCAAGACTTCTTTACAAACTTAACCTGTTTTTTATCCCATTTTCCATTTCCTTCCTGTAAACCGTTGGCTTCAAGGCCTCTGGTTCCATCTGAACCTTGTAGTGAAGGAGGAGCACTGCCTCGAGCCCAGGGAACAGCGTTTTACAGGGCATGAATCTTAAACTCTGCTTGAGGGTCTGCTTATTGGTGGGTGAACACCCAGATTTGGGGAGTGTAATGCATTTCATCATAAAAATAATAACTGATAAAGTCAGTGTCAATACGTTGACTTTTTACTATTTGCAATAAAAGATGTTCCTCGTTCTTATTGCCAGCTCCTGTTGTGGAGCCTTGAACGTGCAAATGGCCCGGTGTTGTAAGAGCTTAATCATGCTTTATTGTCTTTGTCAAGATAACGTGCCCACATCGTAATTTTAAAGACATTTTCCATGACAGTTATTAATGCCCTAAGAAACAGCTTTTAATATTCCCAAGCTGGGCCAGCAGTTATTTCCACTTGAGAGATAACAGCACAAGGCGTCTGGAGAGCAAAGGGTGAGGTTCTGAGGAGCTGGGGCTGCGTGGAGCCGTTTGTCGTTCTGCAAAGGAGAAATCCTTTCCTTAGGGCTTTGTCCAGGGGACAGTGCGCGATCTGCCCCGTTCTGGCAGCTCCTTTCACACATCGGGCATCTGGGTGCTCAGCACTGCTTTTGCAGAAATGTCTTGGGACTGGTACTAACTGGCTGCTTTTTCACTGCCCGGGTGGAATAAATGACTCTGGGGGGATCTGGAGAAGCTGAACGTAGCTCCCGTTTTTCTCTCCTAGCAGAGCGCTGGATGTGTTCAGCGTTAGTTCAGGAGCCCAGGGCTGCCCCGCAGAGCTAGGGCGGCCGTGAAGGGCTCGCCTGGCGCCGCGTTCCCGCTCCCGGCCACTGCGGCTCCGGTGCCCCAGCGCTGCCTTGGGACCCGAACTGGCCGTGTGAACCTCGTGCCGGAGCAGCCACGGGGGCGGGGAGCGCGCCCCTAGCAGCTCTCGGATAAGCGCCTCGCTTGGGCACCTAACCGGCCGTTTTTCCTTTGCTCACTGAGCCTGTGAGGGGCACGGCGCAGGCTGGGAGCTGTGCGGCCAGCCCGGGTGGGCGCTGGTCGTGCCCTCGGGCGGGCAGTGCCTGGTTACGTGTTCGTCTGGGGTCCGCAGCTCCTACAGTGGCAGCAGTTCAGTGTTGGAGCACAGTAATCACTGACCTGTCAGGCGTGTAAATGGTTGGTTGAATCCTACTTAATCAGGAAGATAGGCCTAGCTTGAGGGAGGCTTGTGGTGACAAGTGCATTTCAGGAAAACAAATATTAGAGGTATGCCAAAAATAACTATAGCTAGAGCTGAGCCCAGTCCGGAAGAGAGAACGCGATGTTTGTACAGCTTGGGAAACATCTTGTTTCTGGGGTACACGTACATATATAAAGTGGTCTTCAAAACCTCTGGGGTACTTAGCCAGGAAGAAAGCACACTCGATTACAACCAGATCTTCTTTCTGCATTACGAGGTATGGCTGAGCCCGTTCAGCAGCTGCACATCGCTCATTGCCAGAACCCTGTGCAGACGGGAGAAGGAAAGCTCACGTAAGGGTTTTGAGTTTGGTGCTTTCTGAGCTGTGTGTGCGTCACGTCAGCTCTGCCACGCTCGTGTCTGTGAGCGCTGTGAAATCTGTCCCAGAGGCTGCTGAGAGCTCCCGCTCTGCCCGTGGTGCCTGAAGGAAACTGCTCTGCTCGTGGGACAATCCGGTAATGAGCGCTCAGTTCTGGCTCAGACGTGGTGCTGACCCTTCAAGGTGTGCAGCGTTATAGGAGAGGACAGACAGCACCTTATCAAGCACAGACCGATTCTTTTTAATCACTTTTTTAAAAGTCACCACCGTTTTTCTGTCCTGCAGACTCGCATTCAAAAAGCTGAAGTGTTTTTCGGCAGCGCCGGTTTGGGGAGACATTCTTCTCTTCCCATCAATCCTTTGACTAATGGAGGTTTTTTTGCTTGTTTTTCCTGAACTGCATTCTAGAAAGACAGAAGGGTTTGCTTTTTTTTTAATGACTGCCGTGTAAGAGGACACTTTATTGTATTGCATGATGAAGAGATGACAACTACATTCGTAGTCTTTAAGTAACATTCTTAAAACTTCGCATTTCCCATGGAGGGCTCTGCAGGGGTGTGAGCCATCCCGCCGCCTTGTTGGTTTTCCCTGGCAGGGGAAAGCGGGCCGTTGCGGTGACATTACTTCAGCAGTTTTGCTGAGAAACAGTCGCACCTTCTCACATTCAGTGTATTTTAACGATGGTGTCAGATACAGGCTCTTAGAGGCTCCTTTTAAAAACGCGCTCGGCGTGGGAACCGCTGTCTCGATTCCCCTTTTCCCAATGCAGCTCTGTCCCCTGCATGTGGCTGTGGAAGGACAGCGCTGGTTTATTGGTGTAAACAGGAAACACCGGGAGGAAAGTCCATTAAAATCATTCCAGAGTGATTAGGACGTGACGTTACTGAGAGGTGTACGTCCCCTTGGAACGAGCGAGTTTGGCTGGGTTCCTTGGTGTGGATTTAGTCTCTTCAGAGCTGGAACTTGTCAGTTTTTGCCTACATGGCATCACCGGTGTGCAGGCATTAAGCAGTAATCGGCAATTCCATCATCCGCTGATTTCTCTTTCTCTGCCTGGTCTCCACTTCCCCAGTTAGAGGAGCTTTCTAGCGATCCTGGCCCGTTCTCACCGACCGGGTCATTGCCCGAGCAGTTCTGGCACATTTACATCCGTAGGAAGGATGGTGAACGCGTAAATGCTGGGTTTATAATGCCGTGGGGGGAGCGTCTGTGAGCAGTGCTGGTGCAGTAGATGAACAGTTGGCTGCTGTTGTTGAAGGCTAACCAGCATCCCCTTTGTTTCTGCAGCTTACTGGAGGTTTTGGCTGTGTGTCAGCGTTGTCTACGAGCTCTTCCTCATCTTCATACTCTTCCAGGTAAGTCACTTAGACCTCTAATTGCTGGATGCTGGCTTAATGTGCATGTAAAATCCTTTGTGGTGTTCTTGAGGGTTCTCGCTGACTGCGGGAGACGCGTTTCTCGTTTTTGTGACATCGAATCATTGTGCTATTTAATGAGGCTTCTCAACTGAGGAAAAACTCCAGTCGTATAAAACATTTCACCTTGCTGTCTGACATGCGGTTGCTGTCCGCCTGGGTTACGCGCCGCACGAGGAGCTCCTGAATGCGCTGGGAAGTCAGAGGTGTTGTTTGGCCCGAAGGGTGCGGAGCCGGCGGCTCTGCTGTCCGGCCCTGCTCTGCTGTCCGGCCCTGCTCTGCTGGGCCTGGCGCCACTTGCTGCCCTTGGCTTCCAGCTGCCAGCTCTCGGCTCTGCAGCCTCTGGAGTGAGCTCCTCTGGTCTTTTGAGATACTTCTTACCTTGGATGCTAAGTGCTTTGAACTTTTGTTTTCGCGATAAACTGAAACTTCTTACACGACTTTGTGCAGTGGCAGCAAACTGAGGATGGTGTGTGTTCTAGGAACTATCGGTACTTCCAGATCGAGCACGTTATTTTTTACCATAGTCTTATCCTGCAGTGAACTGAGCTTTTCCCCCTGGTTTTTACAATGCCGTGACTTCTGGGAAATGCAGTAGGACGTTTTGATAAGTGAGAACAGCGCACCCCACAGTGTTACCCAAGCCGCGGTGTTGCTGTGTGTGCACTTACACCACTGCGAATCACGACTGAGTGCCAAGGAGGAGCTCGAGATGCTGCGGGAGACTCCCGTTTCCTCAGAGCCATGACGGGATCAGCTCAGCCTGACCTGAAACCGAAGGCGGGTGTCGCGATACTGAACCGTGGAGGTAACGGTCCTGTTCCGTCAGACACCGCCTGCTTTCCGGGTTTGGGTTGCAGCCTGAGTCCCCTGTGGTTCACTGCCAGACCGGTCCTTCTTGCTGGTGTATTGGTAACCTTTGGTGCGCTGTCATTTAAAATGGTTGTGCAAGGACCAGCACATACTTGTCAGGTAGCTTTGAAAATCATTTTAGATGACAAGGGTGAGGCCTCTAGGGGCCGGGTGAGCGCGGGGAAGCGGGGCTGCAGCTCAGGGGCGTCGGGACCTGTCCTCCCGGAGTAGGGCATGTGCTTTGCAAACAAGTTTTTGATGTTGATCAAACCCTTTCCAGCTAATCCCGGATTTCCTTTGGCTCCAGCTCTTCTCGTTCTGCTTGGCTTTCCTGAGCCTCCGCACAAGTCAGAGCCCAGCTCTCGGGAACACAGAACTGTCAGGTTTTGTTTGTTTCAGAGCGAATAATACATTTAATTTTTCTTTGATCGTACCGTTGTAGTTTGAATTCTAAGAGAAGCCTGGAGCTGCTTTGCTTCCTGTGCCCGTCCATTCTGTGCCCAGCCGCTCAGTGTTAAGGACACTGGCTGCTGCTCAGCTCCTTACTAAAAACACACCTGCGCTTTGCAGAGGTTTAAAAAGGTTAGGATTACACTGAGTGTGAGCGACTTAACTTCCTGAAAAGCAAATACAAGCTCGCTCATGGTGGTTGTACAGTCAATGTGACTTCAGTGGTTTTCTTCTATAATTGTATTATTGCTACCATTAACCAATTCTGGCCTTGCCCTGCTTTTGCTGTCTGCTGGTCCATCATAGATGTTACACGACTTCTGGTGTAAAACAGCGACCGCAACTGTGAGCAATTTCGTTGGGAAATACTCAGCAAACGTGTACGTGAGCTGTTAGTGCATTAGTTCAAGTTTCGGTCACTGCTTATAACTAATATTTTGATCATTCCTTCCTTGCTGTTTTCTTCAGGTTTGTTACCTGTGCTGCTAGTGGGACCTTATCTGAAATGGCTGTTTGTTCAACAGGCTACACTGGTTGTTTCTGCCGTGAGCTGCAGCGTTAGATGGGGTTTTCCTGAGTTCCCACCTGCTTTCTCCTGACCCTCGCCAGGCTCCAGGGGACAGTGAGGGCAGACGGACTTGGGAAACAGAGTTAAAGAAACCCATTTCTCATCTCCAAGAAATCCTAAGTTCGTTCTGTAGTCATTTTTTCCTTAATATTTAGCATAAGAGGCCCAGACAGTCAGGTATACATGCTGTGTCGATGCTTTGAGGTCTACGTGTATTTCAAGAATTGTTCTGCAACACATTTAAAAAACCCACCCATTTGAGGCTGCACTGTTGGTCGTAACTGTCTTTGTCCTTCTGTGCGTGCTGACCTTGTTGCGAGGGCGACGGGGGGTTTGTGTTGGCTTTGCAGACGGTGCAGGACGGCCGGCAGTTCATGAAGTACATCGACCCCCACCTGGGCGTTCCTTTGCCAGAGAGAGACTACGGGGGAAACTGCCTCGTGTACGATCCCGGCAACGGCACCGACCCGTTTCACAACATCTGGGTAAGAAACCAGAGGCACTGCACCATGAGTCGCCATTTTTTTGGTGAAATGTTGCTTAATTGAACTATTCAAGTGCGCTCGTGAGTCTTTTGGGCACTGGGTGAGCAGGTCATGATTCTTTAGCTTTCTGATTTCCCTTGGCCTTCCCTGTCGATCAGATGGAGATGTGGACTGATAGATTTAGGAGGCTCTGCTAGACACGAGGTGGGGATCTGATGGGGAAATGCATGTCCTTGCTCTGGCTTGAATATATTCTGCTTGTGTCCCCCGGAAAGCAAGGAGCGCGACGTTCAGCGTGCAGAAGCTGGGCCCTGCTTTGTCAGTGCAGTCCCAGTGCCAGTTTCTGCCCCTCGGAACAGGGACTGTGCTTTGAAGATGGCTTGTTTGTTCGCTGTGCTCCAGAACTGAGAAACTCCTGAAGTGCAGCTAATATTGATATGTGACACAGCTGAAGTTAATTGCTGCATTTGTCTTGGAAAAAACCTGAGCCTCAATGGGTTATTGTCTGTAGTGCAAAGTGACCCACACTCTCTTCTTGGTTTATAGGACAAACTGGATGGATTTGTTCCTGCTCACTTTTTTGGCTGGTACCTGAAAGTAAGAATGACTCTTCTGTTACAATACATTCCCGTTTCAGTACTATTTTACTTTTAAAGCCTGACTGCTGCTGTCTCAGTGACACCAGCCTCTGGGATCAATTATATTAAGGAGTCATCTGTGGGCTAGACTAAGTGTTTGTAATACATGAAAGGCTGGGTTTTTTGCTCTGGACCACGTTAGGTCACCTCATTTCTTTCCAAAGTACCGTTACATTGACAAGCTCCCTCCTCCACCAGGGTTCATTCTGAGCTCAGATCAATAAGAGTAAAAACCTTTACTCCTGTAGCAAGATGGATGTTTGAATGGCCTTTGGATGTGGTGCGTGGGGAGCGCAGTGCAAGCCTGTTGCTCCCGGACACGGGTGTTGCAGTGTTCCTGGAGCTCCTCTTGCTTTAGATTTCTAAAGGGCGTTTGTGTAAGCGGTGCCTGGTTCTGCTCGGCCTGCTGTGCAGGTGTTCCTGTTTGTAGTGGTGGTTAGTGCGTTGGGAAGCCGTAGTGGATATTTGACAAGCTTTCTTCTCCCGTTCTGTAGACGCTGATGATTCGAGACTGGTGGATGTGTATGATCATCAGCGTGATGTTCGAGTTCCTGGAGTACAGCCTGGAGCACCAGCTTCCCAACTTCAGCGAGTGCTGGTGGGATCACGTATGTACGGCATAGAGCAGCATATCTTTGTCCAAGTGCAAGCGTGTATTTTAAAGGGGGGGATAGAAGTGCTGAGAACTACATTATATCACGTACATGTGGCCAGAGATGTGGCTGTGCGCCTCAGCAGCGCTGGTGCTGCTCCCTGGTGAGTTTGTAGTACCGTTGGCACTGTTTCTGTAATTTCATGGGCTTTCCAACTATTGCACGTGGTTAAATATTTGCTTTAGTTCATTTCACATCAGAGGAAGAATCGGAAGCTTTACCTGATAATTTTCAAATATTTGGTGATGGTACAAACTGTAAAATCTGACATTAAGAGAAAGGTAAAAACTTTGTGTGGAAGGTTTCAGATGATGGGTTTTCTTGCCTGTTTGAAACAAACCAACCAACCAAACACAAAGAACCCCAAACAAACCAACCACCGCCAGGCTCAGTGCAATTTGTGTCCAACTCTTCCCTCTGTGCAAACTGATCTTCAGTGTTTTCTGAAAACAGTAAATATTTCCGTGTTTAGAATTGCTGGTGTGGTTTCTTTATAAAAGCTTTTAAAAGCTCAATGTTTGGCCTTGCTGAAGAGCTGTACGGTCTTAGCGTGTGATGGTCTGTAACCATTCTTATCCTAAAATACTGGTCGTGTGTGTGTTTTTTCAAGCCAGAGGGAAGACTGTGATCCAGTTTCTCTGTGGAAATAGAAGCTCTATAGCTTAACGTGACACACTTTTCAAAATTTATTTTTTATTTCCCTATGAAATGTAAATTGGTTACCAGAGCGATCAAAATTATCTGCATTCAGGGCACACAGCTATGGTTCTTCTGTTGTTTGGGCTTGTTTTTATTCTCACAGTACAAGCTCTTTCCCAAGCTTGTAATGATTTTCTACATGGTCGTATTTATAAAAATAAATGCATTATGTATAAAGACATCAAACAAAGCTATTTGCCTTCAAAAACACTTCTCAAATTAAGACTGTGCTTTGCCGATTTGAGTGCAGAGGACAGCCGGGGATTTTTCAGTCCAAGAGCTCCCTCTCCAGAATTAACGCTTGGCGGTCAGAGCACGGGGAGAAATCTCGGGTTTATTTTCCCGATTCGAGCCTGGAGACAAGTCGTTCGGCAGGAGGCAGCCTGGAGCGTAAAGCGTTCAGTTTTGGGGCACAGTAAAATCCGGTCTGGAGGAGCCGGCTCCCGTGTTTGTGGGGTGGTTTTGGTGCTTCTGAAGCTCTTCCCGAGCAGGAGCGGGGCTGAGCTGCTGCTGCTGGGAGCAGCTCTGTTGTGCCCGGAGCCTGCAGCCCGGGGACACGGCTGGGCAGGAGCCTTGGGCAGCCGAGCTCCCTCCTCCCGGCTGGCCGGTCGGTCTGTCTGTCCCTGTCTGTCCCTGTCTGTCTGTCCGTGTACCCGCACGTCTTCCCTTTCACACGCTCCGGTGTTTCTTGCCCAGCCTCACGGAGGTTTTCTCCTTTCAGTGGATAATGGATGTGATCTTGTGCAATGGGCTGGGAATTTACTGCGGGATGAAGACCCTGTCGTGGCTGTCTCTGAAAACCTACAAGTGGCAAGGGCTCTGGAACATTCCTACGTACAAGTGAGTTGGCGGAGAAGGGACTGTGGTGGTGCAGTGCGAAGATCTTGATTGTTGAAGGGTTGTTCTGTTAGAATTCACGTGAATTAAAGAGTTCATGCCTGTCAGGAGCATTGCCTGCTGTCTAAGAATGAGATTGTCTTGTGGAAATGAGCTTATTTAGTGAAATTGTTAAGGGAGGGGCAGGAATCCAAGTCAGGATCGTCCTCTGTCATCCACAGCAAGGATCTGCTTGGTCCTTGTGCCAGTAATCATTCCCTAGTAATCAGAACGTCATAGTAATTGGGACACCGAGACTTAAAATTTAATAAACCCGTGTATTCTTGTACCAGTCGTGAACCGTCCTGTTCTGCAGCATGTCTTTGCTGAGCCAAGCAGAACTGCGGAACTGCTTACGATAATGGGTGGAGAATATCAAAGTTTAAATGATGGCTTCTCTTTAACCCAGAATGTTAATCTCATGTAGTAGTAATTTTTACGGAGCAAACGGAGGCATTTTGAATTGGTGTCTCAAATGGGAACGTTAGTAGATGTCTCTCATGTGCTGTTTATTAAAATTACAAGATTTTTCTCTGCTTTTGTTCAGAGGTAAAATGAAGAGAATTGTCTTCCAGTTCACCCCGTACAGCTGGGTGAAGTTCGAGTGGAAGCCGGCGTCCAGCCTGCGCAGGTGGCTGGCGGTCTGCGGCATCATCTTTGTCGTAAGGCAACTTTGCTGTCTTTTCTCTGTCGTCTGATTTAATGTTCTGTAAGAACCGGTAACTCGGGCTGAAGCTCTGAGGTGGTGATGTTTCTTTAGCTGAGGCTGGAAGAGAGAGATCACTTCTGAACCCTGCAGAAAAGGGTCTGTTCCCAGGTCTGGTTTGCAGTTTAGAGATTGACTGCATAAATATTTGCTCTTGCTCGCTGGACAATGTGGATTGGCGATGTGTGCGATATAAACTGTGAACATAACTCAGCAGGTACATGCTGCCGCCAGAAGCGCTGCCTTGGGCGGCAGTGGCGTGTTCCTGCGGGGCTGAAGCAGATACAGGTCGCGTTACAGCTGGCGAGGGCTGCGCCCAAAGCTCTGAGCGGTAGCGCTGGGAAAACACAACACAGCCGTGTGACACTGGTCGTGGCTCCGGAGCCAGCGGGCATTAACCAGTTCTGTGTTACTGCTGCGGGGCAGGACAGAACTCTGATTTTTTTACCAGCTGCTAGAGCAGCGTGCCTTTAAGCGCCTTGAAGCGCGTGGGATATGAAATCCGGTGGTTTATTGGGGGCCTGCCCAGCACAGTTCCCCGTCCCGTTTGAGTGGGACACAGGATGGTTCGGCAGACCCGCCACCTCTCATCGCACCCTGGCGTTTCTGCTGGTGCGGGGCCGCAGGCCGGGGCCTGGCCAGGAGCAACCTGCACTTTGCAAACTCAGGCAGCTGAATGAAGTTCACGTCGCCCGATTTCCGCGACACGAAGCACCTGCCGAGTTCTCATAGCGCAGCAGATCCCTGGGGTTCCCACAGCTCGGGGGGGAAGCAAAGCAAAGTGCCTGCATTAAATAAATACGTTTCCCTGAATAGTTGCTGTGTGCGCACTCCCAGCTTTTTGTACCCTGAAAAATCGGGTTCTAGGTGCTGGATTTTGCAACTGAGAGATTCCATTGAACCTGTGGGAGTCCTTGGCATATTGATGTTCCTTTGAGCCAAGCCTAGCTTCAGCTGGCAGTTCGTGAGCAGCTTCAGGCGTTGGCTCACTCTTTTGGATTAAACAACGCCTAGTGCCACTTGTTATCATTTCTTTTGAAGTGAGAAACTTGTGTGTGCTTGCTCGCGGCCTCGCGTTGCCAGGGCAGCTCCCTTGGGACGCTTTGCTAGAAACGGGTAAACAGTTCTCCTGAGCTGGCTTTGCAGTAACGTGTGCGGAACTGCAAAAAACAGACCCAAAAGAACCCTGGGTGTGCCGCTCGTGCCTCTGGGTATTCTGGGGTTCCCTCAGTCAGATTTCAAATGACAGCGAAAGGACAGGTTGTTGCTTTTTATTTGTTATCAGTATTTCTGCAGGTACTTCAGACTCCCAGTGAACTTGTGCAAAGTCAGAGGCAGTGCCTGTCCAGGTTTCTGTTGTGTTGTTTTAATACCTCTTTCAAAACACAGAAAACTTTAAAAAACCCAGCTGTTCTTGGTCATTATTGCAGCTGCTGGTGCTCAGCAATACCGAGCAGGGCTTTGTGGTGAAGTGGTGGGGGGAGTCCGCAGGAGAGAGGGAGATCCCAGGCTTCATTCGCTGGAGTCTTCCACATGTAATTAAAATGTCCTTTTTCTCAGTTTTTATTGGCAGAGCTGAACACATTTTACTTGAAGTTTGTCCTTTGGATGCCACCAGAACACTACTTGGTCCTGTTGCGACTTGTCTTTTTTGTCAATGTGGGAGGTGTGGCTATGAGGGAGATCTACGACTTCATGGACGACCCGTAAGCCAGTCCCGTGTGTATATACCGTGTTGAGCTGCACTCGCTTTGGTTTGAATTTGCTCCAGCTTGTTGGCATCCATCTCAGGGCGATAGTTCAGCTTGTTGGGGATGAAAAGACCTAATCCCAAAGCATCTGCTTTGTGTTCTTCTGTTTTGGAGGTAAAATTCTGACTATGTCTGGTTAGAGAACAGCTGTTGTTAAGGGCACTCTGCGTGCACTGTTTTTAACCTCAGTTTTTCATAAATGATCACTCTTTCGAGAATGCGATGTGCGAATGAGCTGGCGTGCGCTGGCTTGCGGGCAGAGGAGTGCTGGACTGTGCTTCCAGAGCGATGGCCGGGAGCTGCAGTCCTTACGTGGACCTTCTGAGGACAGCAGGCTCCAAACTAAAAATAAAGTGTTTCCTAAGGGCGCCTCTTTCCTTGAGCTGTGTTCCGGCTGCTCCCGGAGCTCTCACGAGCTGCTCTTGCAGAGCAGAGGGCCCTCCGTAGCCACGTGCGAAGGTGAAGTGCACTCCTGCACTGCACGCATGTACGCTCAGGCCGGTCCTTCAGTCTGGTTGCCTTGGCTGGTGGTGACAGGTTTGTCTGAGATGGACTGATCAGATCTCTGCCGCTAACCTTGCAATGTTCAGTCTAGAAAGCAGTGAAGTTCAAATGTGGAGAATCATTTTTTCTGATTCAGAATTCTTAGTATCTGCAGACAGTTCCAGGGCTTTGCTTTCAGGAACTTGGCCTGAGCATGGTGACAATAAAGTATCTGGAACTGAAATAGTCCAAGAAGAGGGGTGGTTCCTGAAGCTGCTCTCCAGCTCCTAGGTGCCACGCTCCCGCTGTGATCAGCGTGCTGCTGAGTTCTTGAGGACTGTGTGAAATGTTCTGACCAGAAATATCTTGATGCAAGTGTCTCTAGCACTTGACCTTGTCATATCTGCCTGCTTTCCAGTCTTCACGCCCCTTCTAAGGAGTCCGCATGGAGGCCATGAATTTTCATCTTATTCCTCAAATAAAAAAGGACTTTTCTTTGAAATCTTTCATGAGTAGAAGGGCAGGAAACCAAACTCTCTTCCTTGGCAGCTTTAGGTTCTGCGCAGCTCTTCTGTCGGAGTTACCTTGGACTGTTTTTGCCGGCGTGCTGTCATGAGCAAGCAAACGACGGCAAAGGAGGCAGCGCTGGGCAGAGCCGAGCTGCCCGAGCCATCCGGACAGCTTGAGTTCACAGCGAGAGCTGGGCTGGGCCGCCGCGGCTCCCTCCGTGTGCCAGGGCTGCTTTCTGCCCGCTGAATCTGTCACGCCAGGTGAGCCGCCTGGAGCAGTTTCTGGAGCCCTTTCATCTGAGCTGCTCTGGGCAGGCGCTTTTTAAAACGGAACGTGCTCAGCCCCTCCGCATCAGCGATAACCTGCACTACGTGTACTGCATCGTCTTTTCTTCCAGTGAATTTGGATGATTTTGTGTAGTTTGAACTTAGACGTTGGTGTCGAATATGGCCCTCAGGCCTCGTGTTTGTGGAACTGTGCGGTTTGTGTGCTCGGATTGCGATGAGCGCCCTGGACCCAGCAGAGGGAGAGAAGCCATTTGCTCAGAGCCCTCCCCAGGTGTGGAGAACCCCGGGGGATGCAGTGGAGTGGATGTGTCCGAGCTCCAGAAAACGCCTGCGAGAGCAAGGACGCCCTCCCCAGTACAGCTGCTGGTGTCTGGTGGGCAGAGGGGAACAGGAGCCGGGAGCTCCCTGTGTCCTGGTGGTGGGCACAGGGCCGGGCAGCAGCTGGGGGTGTCGGGCAGGCTCTTGTTTCTCAGCCTGGCACAGGGCAGCGTGGGCAGAAGGAAACCCTCACCCTCACTTGTTAGGTGGCTTCTCTTCCATCCGCTGGCAAGAAAGAACGGCCCAAAGAGCTTGGGTGGCTCCTGAACATCAGGGCGTTTGCTGGGCCGTTCTGCCATGGTACCCTCAATTCTTCCTGGACGCCTTTGGCTTCACTTCTTAGGAATGGAATAACACAGTTGGCTGGACACGAGGAGAGAAACGTGCTGCAGAACACGCTGCGGGGAGCTGAGGGGGCAAGGCCTCCGGGGCATGGGTGATTGAAGTGGAGATGTGCAGAACAGAGGCAGAATGAGGAATAACGGCAGAAGAGCAGCCACCTGTCAGGTTAGCTGGTGCTTCTGTTCGTGTGCTTTATCTCGGGCATCTGCAGAGACCCAGCGACCAGCTACAGTCTGGGGCTGGCAGGGAGGGCACCACCGTTTTCAGTAAAAGACACAAGCCAAGGGCTGTTGGGAAGAGTCAGCTGTGTGTGTTTGCTGGTGAAACCCTCGGTCATTATGGTCACTGAAAGTATTGCTTTGCTCAGGTTCAGCCTTCCTCAATTCAAACCAGCTGGATTTCAGGGAACATTTAATTGTACCATGCCTTTGGAAAAAAAACAAGGCAGGGGGAGATACATACAAATTCTAGTAGCGTTCTCTTGGTTGTTTCCTGTAGTGGGAATAAATCCCATTTTAGGCTCAGAAGCTGGGTGATGGAAGAACAAACTTAGCTGTAGCAGGCGGGCGGTGACGGACGGGGCTGGTGCTGCGGGTGCACGTCTGCAGGGCCCCGCTGTGCTGCGGAGGGCTGCGTCAGGGCCACCCGCTGCAGAAATAAAGCGCTCTTCTGTTGCCCGGACAGGACCCCACTGCATTGCTGACCCGTGAATCCTGCTCTGCCGGGTCAGCCGTGAAAACGCCAACTTGAGGAGGGGCGAGGACAGAGCGGGTCAAGAAGTGGCAGATTTGACTGGTGTAGATGGAGCAATGTACCTGGTTTCCAGCAACAGGCTGTTGTGACCTGTGAGGGTTCCTGCCAGGCAGCCCGTGGGTATTTTGGTTTGAGATATTTCCCGTGCAGGAGCCCAAAAGGTGGTATTTCCAATCTCTCCCACAAGTCGAGCCTCTGAATAGCTGTCTTGGTTCTCCTGCGGTTTAATTCCTGGTGTTGCTGATGGACGAGTCCCTCACCAGAGTGCTCCATAGCACTGCAGCTCCTCATTGCCTTGGCTGGTACTGCTTAAAAACACCCTGCGGATTCGATATTTATCGTGCGTTTGCCCCACGGCTGCGCTGCCCTGGAAGTGGAACAGCGGCCTTGTGTCTTCCAGTGTCTTACCTTGCCTGTTGGTTGTTAAGCTTGGTTCTTTCAAAATGTGTTCCGAGAGCATTAGTGACAGCTGGCTGAATACCTTTAGGGGAGGAGAGGAGGTTTCGGATGCAAGTCCGTGGGGGTTAAGTGCGGTTACGGCAGCTGACGATGCCTGCAGAGATCTGGGAGTAGAGCTCCTGTTGCCCACTGTGCCCTGAACCTCAGCTGATCTCAGGCTGGTCAGATAACTGTTTTACGTGGATTTACCCATGCCCTGAAAATGGGGATGCTTCCTTGTGTCACGTGAGGATCAAGTTTAACTTTTCATATATTTTCAGAGCCTCTCAGGGGAAACTTAACTAATGCCAACATGGAAGTCATCAGCCTGCATAGGCTTAGTACATGTGCAAGCCAAACTAGACTTTTAAAATTGTGCAAGGCTGAATGAAGTTCTTACCCCAGCTGTCTTTTTATGGCTGTTGCTCTGAATGCTCAGCTGTACAGCAGCAGCGTTGTTTTATCTGTGCGTTTCTTTTGCAGGAAGTTCCACAAGAAGCTGGGTCAGCAGGCGTGGCTGGTGGCCGCCATCACTGCCACCGAGTTCCTGATCGTCGTCAAGTACGACCCCTACACGCTGACGCTGTCCCTGCCTTTCTACATCACCCAGTGCTGGATCCTGGGGATTATCCTCGTGCTCACCTGGACAGCCTGGCGGTTCTTCATCCGGTGAGCAGCGCCGTTCCGCACGGGCTGCTACGCCCGCAGCGACTTTTCTGGGCGGGATCCTGCAGGTTTCTGGCTGGATCAAGCCTCGGGTAGCGTTGGTCTCTGTGGGACACTTGTGTTAGTGCTGCTGTGGAAGCAGAACAGTACGTGCCTGCTGCCCCCAGTCTTGCTGGGGGTGTGGTGGTGGCAGACGAGATCAGGGGGTTGTTTGTCCTGTGCTCTGAGTTAGACAAGACTGAGATGTTTTATATCTTCATTGCAAGAACGTGTGCTGTGAGTTAGACAAGTCTGAGATGTTTTACATCTCCATTGCAAGGACAATCTGCTGTGCCGTGACTATCAGAGCGGTCCCAGCATCAGCGGCAAGTGAGCCGAGTGAAAGGGGATTGGTTTGGGTGCTGCTGTGTGCAAGTGAAGGAACAGCAGCCGCAGGAGGCCAGGGAAGGACAGGGATCTGCAGAGACCCGGTGCCACCGCAGCAGGTGCTCCCGGCCGCTGTGCTGCTGGGTTGTGCTTCCAAAAGAGGCGAGAACAGCCGGACTGCCAGCAAAAACCGCAAACTCCGGTGCGTCAGTGCTCTCAGCAATTCCAGACGCTACAGCAGAAGCTCCAGTGGGTTAAGTTATCCCAGGGGACTTCATCCAGAACACACTTGTCTGGTTGTTTTTACCATGCGTTGACGCTGTTTACTCACATCACCGGTTCATATCTGTTTGTTTTTCTTTTTAGTGACATCACTTTGCGGTATAAGGAGATACGGCGACAGAAGCAAGAGCACAAATATGAAAAGGACAAATGCCTGAGCAACGGTGACGGACACTCGTCGATGCTGGATGAACAAAACGGGAACAAACTAAGGGAGAGGAAACTTTGAGCAGCAGGCAAAGGGCTGTCAGGAACTCTGGTGCTCGAGCTGGCCTGGTGGACAGTTCCAACCTTATCCTACCTAACTTGTACTTGTCGTTGTTAGCTTTCCAAGGTGTGGAAATGCTCTCGGGGCAAAGGTGTCGCTCGTACCCTTCTCCTGGGGTACAGCGGGCAGGGCCGCAGAACGGCTGCGGAGGGGGAAGCCAGAACCGGCGCCTTGTGACGAGGGGACCTGCACTGGGGCGTTTGCGCGTCTGCCTCGAGAGCAAGGCATGGAGGCGAGGGGCTTTAGGACAAAGCGCAAAGGGAATTTAGCTGATCTGTTTCCAGTAAACTGTGAGATTTCGACTTTGACATTTGGGCATTAGGAACACTTGTTTTGGAGTGTACAGATACCAGGCACAGGAAACAATTTCTTTTCTTTCTGCTGACACTACCTTGAGCTGTGGAGTAAGATTGTGTGGAGTGTTCAGCCACCGATTAACAGAGCTGCAGCAAGATAAACGTAGAGAAACTGAAGCTTGTGAACAAGTTGCGTAACTTGCACAGAATGTAAAACACTACACTACTGTTACAGGCCCTGTGCCGCGGGGCCCTTGCCTTTCTCTAAACTGACTTTGAACGTCCTGGAGTAGCCTACAATAGTTTTATGTTGTACCACTGCTCTAGGGAGACAGACAACTTCTCCTTAGCTCTTTTTTTAAATCTTTCTTTTAGTCTTGGTCATCTCTTGAGTGTAAGGGAAGGTTAAATAAGAAAGGTCAACCTGCCTTTCCTTCGCTTCGTGGAGTAAAATGTATAACAAGCAGAACACTGGGAGTTACTTCATCAGTCTTAAGTTATTTGCCTTATTCTCGGCTCTTTTGTTTGCTCACCAAGAGGGTTTTGTTCTTGTCCGGGCAGGGCGGGCTCTGTTCTGCTCTGTTCCTGCCCGATGGCCCAGGTGAGTGGGGCTGGGGGGTTCCTGCAGCCCCCAGCACCGCGCGGTCCTGTGCTGACCCCGCAGCTGCGCAAACAGTTGGAAACCTGGGCTGTGTTTTGGTTTCTGAGGTTGTTATTCCACAATGCAAGTGCTCCACTGAGCATCAGTTTTGTAACCTCTGCTCTAAACCTTTCGTTGGTGTGTAAGGCACTGACGTAACCATATGGGTTTTTTGGATACTGTGGTCTGATCTGGCTGTTAAAGGGTGTTTTTCAGGGAAGTGTTTATCTGGAAGAAAATGACATCAACACCACCAGTAAAATTTCAAGAGTGCAACCCCGAAGTTTGTGAGTGGCCCGAGACTTGCCGAGCTGCTGACGTCCGTGGTTTTGGTCTGGTCTTGTACGTGGATGACAACCAAAATCTGCATTTCTCCCGTGTTTACAGAGTGACCCGAATGGGCACGTAGGGGCAGGCACTCTGGATTAATGGGCGGGCTGGTGGCATCTGCAGAGCTCAGCGAGGGGAGCGGTTTGGGGACGGGTGGCAGCTTTGCTCGCTGTCCCGGTCTGTGGGTCGCTCTCCGCCGCTGCTCTGGAGCATCTGCTGTGTGAGGAGGTGCTGACACCTTTGGGAATGTGCAGAGGGTGCGGGGTTGAGCGGATGTTTCTGTCCAGCCGGTCGTTCTCGCAGCTGTAGGTCTGTCCCAGGAGCGTTAGCTGGGGGCTCGGTGGCTCGTCCCGGTGGTTGTGCTCGCGTGGTCCCAGCTGAGCGCAGCTCGGGTCGGTCTCTCCGTTCCGTTTGTGCTCGTTGGCACGGTGCCCCGTCTCTGCAGTACAGGGGGTGCGGGCAGGGCTGGGGGGCTGTCCTGTGCCTTCCCCCCGACCCGCTCTGCGCGCTGGGAACGACCGGTGAGCCGTGCCCGTCCCTCCGACCCGCCTGCAGTGTCCCTGAGCCGGGCGGGCTGGGCCCGGCCCCCCTAATAAACGATGTTTGCTGCTGTGGTCTTTGGTACAGCCTGCGCGCTCTGCCTTGTCTCACTCGTCACCTCGCACGTGGAACCCCTCCTGTTGTGATTTGGAAACACTGCACTCCCATCATCACATCCTGCTGGTCTGGGGGATCCTGTGGTCATCCTGGTGTGAGGGATCCTGTGATGGCCCTGCCTGGTGTGGGATCCCTCTGTCCCTCCCCGAGCAGCTCTCAGGACCCTCCTGTGCAGCTGACGAGCTGCGCTTCAGTAACGGGGTGACCGCAGTGAGTGTCCCTGTGCAGAGGAGAGGCAGCAGGCGTGCACATCTGCACACATCTGCACACATCTGCACACATCTGCACCTGCTGCATGTTTCTCAGCGGCCCTTGGTCAGAAAACCCAAAGGATCAGTTCGTGCGGGGTGTCCTGGTGTTTGGGTTTACCGCAGGTAAGGTGCTGGCTTTGGGAAGGAAAAGGGGGGAGCGGGCGGGTGAGGGTGCTCAGCTGGGGTGCTGGGGCGAGTTTCTCGGAGGGGGTTTCTCTGTTTTGGAGGCAGCTCTGGGGATTTTACACTGCTTTTTTTTGGTTTGTTTTTTTTTCCCCTGTGGCTTTTTGGTCCTGTTGCTGGCACTTTTGGCATTGTCAGCTTCTGACAAGTCTTCTGCTCTTGTATTTTAAGCTGTGCTTGCTGAGCTGTGCCCAGCACAGCGGGTCCTGGCCCTCGTCCCCGTCCCTGCTGCTGGAGCAGCGCTGCCTGTTCTGCAGGGACGAGCGCGGGGGGCACGCGGGCCGGGGGCTCTTGTCCCGCAGGAACCTTCTGGTTCCCTGCCCCGGAGCCTCAGGAGCACGGACCTGGGCCGAGCAGCCGTGTCTGTCCCCGGCGCTGGGCCTGCGGTGCTGAGCTGCTGCTGGGCTGGGTTCTTTTGGGGCTGGGGGTGTTTTTGTGGTGGCTTTGTTGTTTTCCCCAGAAGGATAAGTGGTCTTTTAAATCAGTTTTAGATTGAGAATGTTGCAGTCTGCTGCTCTAGATGGTGTTTGCTACAGGAACTCAGACAGGAGGGGGTCCCTGGACAGCAGCGGGGACTTGGGGTGCAGCCGGAGGGGTTTGGGGGCGGCCGGAGGGGTTTGGGGGGGCCGGAGGGGTTTGGGGCAGCCGGAGGGGTTTGGGGCAGCCGGAGGATGCCGGTGCCGCGCAGCCGATGCCGCGCAGCCGGAGCGGGGCTGCGCTCGGCTTGGGGAGCCCCGAAGTGCCTGGAAGGGGAGGCGGGAGGGAGGAACCGGCCCCGCTTCCCCGGGGAGGGCGCAGGGGCGGTACCGGGGCTGAGCTCCCCCCAGGCCGGGTGGAGCCCGGGCCGGCCCCGCCCGCATCCCCGCTCCGGCGGCCGCGTCCCCCGCTCCCCCCGCTCCCCCCGCCAGCGGCCGCAAAATGCCCGTTTTTCCCCCAAAGCAGCGGTGAGTCGGAGCCCGCCGAGCCGCCGGCGCACGGTGGGCGCCTCTGTCCGGGGGGGCGCGGGGGCTGTGCTGCAGCCTGGGGGGATGCGGCACGGTGGCGGTGCGGGGGGGTTTGCCGTGTGCGGGGGGCTGGCAGCGACCCTGCCCCCTCCGGGCTGACTTTTGGGGTGAAGGTGTGGAGGTTTTGGGGATTGCTATTATTATTATTATTATTATTATTATTATTATTATTATTATCAATTTACGGCAACTTGCCAAGGAAAGTTGCCAGCCTGCGTAGCTGGGTGCTGAGAGCCTGGGGGGGAAGCCGGAGGGGGAGACCCCTCCTGCGTGTCCCCGCGAAGCCCCCGGCCCCATCGCGGCGGGGGGGCGGACCCATCTCCTCGGCCGCGGCTCCTCCGCCGCGCAGCCATTGCAGCCCCCCCGGCCGTTGCATCCCCCCTCCCGGCTATTGCAGCCCCTGCGGCCGCTCGGGGGCGGCTCTGGGCAGGGGGGGCCGCAGCCCTTGTGTCCCCTCGTCAGCCCCGAGCGGGAGAAACCGGGTGGGAAACGCTTTCCAGCCCGCCCGGGGTGCAGAGGCCGCCCAGCTCATTGCACGGGCGGGCGGAGACGCAAAGCCCGGCAGCCGGTCCCGGATCGCGGATCTGCGGCAAAAGCATCCCTGTGCCCCCCGAGCCCCCCCCGGGGCCGCCGAGCGGGGCAGCCCCGGCAGTGTGTCCCCCCCGCCCCGCTCCGTGCTGTTCCCCATCAGGGGCTGCTCGGAAATTGCTGCACTTCTCCCCATTCCGGGGGGGCGGCTCAGCCGGTGCCGGGGGCCGTGGGGGGGTCCCCGCTCTGCTCCGCAGAGCCCCGAAGGTTTTTTCCTGCCCGGGTAAAACACAACAATGGGCCTTGGGGAGGGTCCGGGCTGTTCTGGGGGCAAAGCCGGTGTTGGCTGGGCCGAGCCTGCCCATGGGGGTGTAGGATGGTGCAGGGGCCTCGTTTTGGGTGTAAACGGGCTGGGATGGGTGCCTGTGCGGTGCCTGGGCTGTGGGGCTGCTGGGGGGGCTGTGGGGTTCGGATGAGAGGGCGGCGGGGCTTGGGGTCGGGCACGAACCAGGGGCAGAGCCCAAATCTGTGTGGCTTGTCGGGTTTTGGATGTGGGGGGTTTTGTTGGTGTTTTTTGTTTGTTTGGCTGGGGGGGATGATGACAAATGTGCCATCAGCAAACTCCATCTGACTTTTCTGCCCTGCGGCTGGAGGTCAGGCTGGGCTTTGTGCTCCGGGGGGGCTGGGATGGAGCGGGATGGAGCCGGGGGTGCTGGAGGGGGGGATTGCTGGGGGGAATCGCTGGGGACATCGCTGGGGTCCGGGCTCACCGGTGGGCTGAGTTTAGCCTGGGCTCACCGGTGGGCTGAGTTTAGTCCGGGCTCACCGGTGGGCTGAGGTTAGCCTGGGCTCAGGCCAGTGGCGAAGCCAGCGCTGGTGTCTGGGTTGGCGCAGGAAGGGACGGACAGACGCCGAGATCGGTGCTGTGGTTTATGACTTGGACTGGGACATTTGGGGATTGCAGCTCCACATCCTCCGAGCCTTGGGGTCCCCCCAGGATTAACCAACCACCCCAGTGCTGTTGTGGGGAGCGCTGCCCGTCCCCTGTCCCCTCCTGAGCCCTCGGGTCTGGTTTCCCAGGAAGGGATTTGAAAGGTGGGTCGGGAGGACGACAGCACCTCAGTGGAACACTCGCGGGGAAGAGTTCAGTTAATATAAAACGCAATGAAGCCCTTCCCGAGTGCTTTGCACCTGAATCGCTCGCTCAGGACAGGCTGATGTTGTTTTGCTAACAGGAAACTGCCGCCTGGCTTAATTCCTGTGCCGAACGCTGCAGTCGGTTCCTGCCGCTCTGGGTGATGCCTTGGAAATCTGCTTAACTTGGTGCTTAGAGCTTATTAGAAAAGGATGCTCTGGGGGAAAAGCTTTGATAGAAATGGAAAACTGGGGATTCAAAAGCAATTGGAAAGAAATTGAGTGTTTTTAAAAGGGACGTTTGCCCTTCTGCAGAGGAAGTTGGTCCTGAAAACTTCTGTATTTCACATTTTGAAAAGCCACCAGGAAACATAAAAAGAGATGGAGCTTCTTAATTAGGCACGGTAGTTTTTCAGGACATACAAAAAGGTTGCTTCGGGTAAATCTCCATGACATTGCCCTGTTACAACGTTAGTGTGGATTTCTAGTGCTAAACAGCTAAGTGTCCCTTAAGCTGGGCTCAGTCTGTACATGATACGAGTTTAGCACAGTCTCAGACGATATTTTACTGAGGTTGGGGGATGGACTGGGCACATCCCAACCCCATCGTAGCCTTACTGATGTTTCGGGTTAGTGACTTGGTTATGTTTAGAAGAAACCCTTCCATTTAGAACAAACCCTCCTCCCTTCGCGCTGGATTTGCCTGTTGGGTGTTGGGGGGCTCTCAACGCCCCTTTGCCCAGCGGGAACCCCCCGGCTGGATAAACCCCCCGGGCATCGCCCGGTGCCCGCGCCGGGGTCTCTGGGATGGGCAGCAGCGGTGTGGTTGTGCTGGGGATGGATCCCGAGTGCCCCGGGAAGCCCCGCGGAGGAGGCGGTGGAGCCTCCCCCTGCGGGAATGGGCTCCGGGAGCCGCACCGCCTGGGCCCCGAGCGGGGCCGCTCCGTGCGGCTCGGGGAGGCCGAGCAAAGCGCGCAAGGGAAGGCTGGAGCTGGGGAAGAGACCGGAAAAGCAGCAAAGGGCTCGAAGGGCTCCTGGGGGGAGATACCGTGCAGAGCGACTGCAAATGTCACCGTGCAGCGCTCCGGGGTAAATCACGCGGCTCTGCGGCCGCTCTCCGGCTCCCGGGGGGTTTCGGTCCCTCAGCTCCCCCCGAGCGGCCGCGGCGCTTCAGCGCCCGTGTGCTCCGTGCCCGCGGCGGAGCCGAGGCAGCGGCTCGGGAGCGACCCGGCTGAAAGACCCGGAGACGGCTGGTTTTGGTTTTTTCCCCGTTTTCCCTAACTGCCTTCTCGCCGTTGCAGGCTGTCCCGCTAGCCGGGAGCGTTCGCCATGGACGGCGGCCACGTCAGCAGAGCCCGTGTGAGCGGTGAGTACGGGGAGCTGCCCGGGGGCTGGGATCCCCGCTCTCTGCGGGATCCCCCCAGGGGTCCAGGAGGAAAACCCTTAAAGCCCCGAGCTTCCCAACGCGAGGTGCTCTGCCCGAGAAAGCAGGCAGCGGCGAGCAGGACCGGGGTTCCAGCACAGCCGAGGGTTGTGCCCGGGGTTATTCAGAAGCTGGAGCCAGGATACAGGGGTTTTGCTCCAGTTTTGCCCCCCTGCCATAGCAGGAGCGTGTGAACTCCTGGGAGGTGGACGGCACCGAAACCTCCGTGTGGGAGCGACCCGGAGAGCTGCAGCGCCCCGCACCAGGGGGAATCCCAGACCGGGGGGAATCCCAGACCGGGGGAAATCCCAGCCTGGGGGTAAATCCCAGCCCTTTGCAGCCCGGGGGTTTGGGTTGGCAGAGGAAGCAGGACCTGGCTCCTGCGCCGAGGCTTCACCCCACAAGATCCCCCAGAGGGATCAGCATTGGGTGTTTTGGACACGGTGGTGGGTCCATTTCAGTCCCTCCTGTGCTGGCTCCTGCCGGGGAGGTTGGGGAGCAGCGGGTTGTCCCTGTGCTGGGATGGGATGTGCTGGGATGGGATGTGATGTGCAGGTTGTCCCTGTGCCGGGACGCGATGTGATCGATGTGATGCGATGTGCTGTGCTGTGCGGGCAGCCCTGCCTGGGGCCGTTGGCGGCTCCAGCGCGGCGTGACGCGGGAGGACTCCCGGCAGTGCTCTGCAATGAGAAATCTCCTTTTTCCCCCCCTTTTTTGCATTGCACGGAGCGGTGGGTGCTGTTCGGTGGCGATGGAGGCTGGTGCAATGCAGCAGCTCGGGCACCCTCGCCCGCTGCCGCGTCCTCCCGCCGGCCCCACATCGCATCCACACCTCCGGGGTTTGCCCTGCTTCCAAGAGCTGGTTTTTCCCCGTTTGTGGGTGTTCTCGGCATCCCAGCCGCGGGGAGCCGGGCAGCAGTGCGGGCTTCCCTGGGCGGGCGGTGCAGATGTGAGCACAGCTGTGCGCGGGATGGACCCGCAGCCGGTGAAGGGCCCCCCGCCCCGGGGGGCGCAGCCGCCCCCTGATTTCCGCGTGTGCCGGGGAGTGGGGCCGGAATCCGTGTCCTTTGCACCTCCCAGGAAAGCACGGTGAGGACTGGGGCGGTTTTTTGGCAACGCTGCCGCCCGATGCCGTTCGAACCCGCCCAGTGGGGCGCTGTGATTTCCCCCCCCCTTGGCTGATCTCTCAGCTCAGGGCTGAGTTTCAGGGGACAAAGCCCCTGCCCGAGGGCTGCGGCACCTGAGGGTCCCTCGTGTCCCCCCGCAGCCACCGCGGCCCCCCCGCGCTGGGAGATCGGCATCTACGCGGCGGGCGCGCTGGCGCTGCTGGGCATCGCCGCCCTCAACCTCTGGAAGCTCTGGCGCTCCGGCACCTACCCCGCGCCCTCCCCCTTCCCCAACTACGACTACCGCTACCTGGAGCACAAGTACGGGGCGGCGTGTCCCGACCTCAAACACAAGGTACGAGGGCGGAAAGTTCGGCTGCTCTTCTTTCCCTTTGCAACGCGTGGGTGGCCGCAGGGGGAAAAACATCACCTGTGCCCTCTGGCTGGGGGGAGAAGGTGTTGGAGACAAAGTGGTGCTGCTGGGGAGCTTGGGGGATGAGCATGGGGCTGGTAAATGAGGCTTGGAACTGTGGGGTTGTACCTCAAATCCTGGCGTCAGTTTTGGGCCCCTCACGCCAAAAAAGCCCTCGAGGTGCTGGAGCGAGTTGAGAGAAGGGAACGGAGCTGGGGAAGCGGCTGGAGCACAAGTGTGATGGGAGCGGCTGAGGGAGCTGGGGGTTCAGCTGGAGAACAGGAGCTGAGGGGAGACAGGGACACAGAGAAACGGCCTCAAGTTGCACCAGGGGAGGTTGAGGTTGGATCTGGAACAATTTCTTCCCCAAAGGGCTGTGGGGCATTGGAACAGGCTGCCCAGGGCAGTGCTGGAGTCACCATCCCTGGGGGGATGGACAGACAGATGAGGTTCTCAGGACATGGGGCAGTGCTGGGGTGGGTTATGGTTGGGCTCAGGATCTCGAGGGTTCAATGCTGCTATGACTGCACCTCCACGTTTCCTTCCCGCTGGCAGCGGGGCCCGGCTCCGGGCTCGCAGAAGGTGCAGGATAAGACGTCCCCCGTCCGCCGGAGCAGCCTGCGGGCAGACGACACCTTCGAGAGCATCACGGAGCTGGGCAGCCTGGAGCTGATGAGCAGGGACCCGAGCTGGGCCCCCTACGGCCCCCTGAAGAAATCGGTGTCGGCCGACTCGCTCAGCTCCGTGTCGTCGCTGGGGAACAGCTTCGGGCAGGACGTCACGGTGGGGCAGGTGGAGGTGGCGCTGCAGTACGAGGGGCGCGCGGCCGCGCTGCACGTCACGCTGCTGCAGGGCAAGGACCTGCTGGAGAAGGAGGGCGCGCGCTTCGAGTCCTGCTTCATGCGCATCAGCCTGCTGCCCGCCGAGCACATCGTGGGCATCTCCCGGGTGAGCCCCAGCCCCCCGGGCCCCCACAGGCAGAATTTTCCCTGTCCCGGCCGGGCCGTGCGGTGACTTTGTTTTCTCCGTGTGTGATGGGTTTTCCTGTTCAGCACTCCCTGTTCCGCGGGCTGGGATGCTGTGGAGGGTGCAGGAAGAGGTCTGGGGGGCTTTGGGGTGAAACACCCCTTTTGAAGTGTCCCCAGAAGCCACCGTCGTGAGAGCAGGGGTCTGATTTTTCTTTCAGCAGCTGCTTGTGGCAAAGCTCAGGGTCAGCCGGTTGGATTCACTCGGGATGTTCCGGAAAGGGGCAGAAAGGGGCGGAAAGGGGCAGAAAGGGGCACCCCGCTGCGGGGCCCCGTCCACGGGGGGAGGGACCGTGCCAGCGAGGGCAAAACCGCGGCCTCGAAAATATTTCCACTGCGCCCTTTTAAGACCATTTTTCCATCCAAAGATCAGGCTCTTTACTTATGCTCTGGAGATATTTATTATTTAGCATCATTATTTATAATTCACTAGCGCTATTTACCCTCTTTTGCTGTCCTGAGACAGCTCATAAAGATACATTTTGTTCTTTTCCTTTAATGCTTTACGGTACTTAGGTTTTGGGTTTTTTGTTTGAGGTTCTACTGTTTGTTTGGTTGCTGGTTTTGTTTTTAAATAGCAGCTGACATCTCTGCCTACTTTCACCCGGAGATGCTGAAATACCGCGCTGTTTGCAGCCATGTGGTGACCAGCGCTACAGAGCAAACAGCTGCAAAGCCGCTTTTCCCAGGGAGCTGCCCCAAGCAGTGATGTAGAGACGGTGCCGGTAAAAGGCCCGTTCAGGGGTTGTTGAGCCCGTTGGCTCAGGGCTGGGGGTCACAGCCCCTTCCCCAAATCCTGCACCCTGGGGTGGCCAAGCGTCCCACGTCCCGGGGATGCTCCTGTGTCTGAGAGCACCGGGCCCACCTTACATTTGTAATTAAAAGAGTTAATGGGTGGTAGGGCAGGTCATGGCCACTGTTCTCTACCCCATCCGCTGGGTGGCAATTAACTCCTGTCCCCAGCGGGGGGCCCCGCGCACCCCACAGCCACGCGCTCCTGGGGGCTCCCGGGGAGAAACGGGGCGGATCTCGGACGCGGCCCCAAAACGCGGCGGGCGCCAAGGTCCCAAGGCCCACGCCCCCGTTGCAGATCCAGCGCAGCGCCTGCGCCGTGGCGTTCGACGAGCGGTTCTGCGTGCCGCTGGACCCCGCGGCGCTGGAGGAGAACAGCCTGCGCTTCTCCGTCTTCGGCGTGGACGAGGACGAGCGCAGCGTCAGCACCGGCGTGGCCGAGCTCAAGCTGTCGGACCTGGACCTGCCAGCGCGGCCCTTCAACGCCTGGCTCTACCTGCAGGACACCAACAAGGTCGGGTCCGCCTCCCGCCCGCGTTTCGGGGTCTCTCCTCTCCTCTCCTCTCGGGGGCTGACGGATCGCTGTGTCCGCAGGCGCTGGACACGGTGGGGGAGATCCTGCTGTCCCTGAGCTACCTGCCCACGGCCGAGCGCCTGACCGTGGTGGTGGTCAAAGCCAAGAACCTGGTGTGGAGCAGCGGCAAAGCGACCGCAGGTGAGCGGGGGCGCGGGGGTCCTTGCTCCTTCTGCACGCCCAGGGGGATCCCATCCCGCTTCGTCCTCCCTCCACGTTTACTGGGGTGGCTCCCACCGGACGGACCCCCCGGGAAGGTCCTCCTGAGGTGCCGCCCCCTTTCCCCACCTCGCAGGGGAACCCGTGGCTGAGCCCGTGTTTTCCTCTCCCGCTGAGCAGACCCCTTCGTCAAGGTGTACCTGCTGCAGGACGGGAGGAAGATCAGCAAGAAGAAGACGGCGGTGAAGAGGGACGACACCAACCCCGTGTTCAACGAGGCCATGATCTTCTCGGTGCCGGCCATCGTGCTCCAGGTCTGTGCCAGCCTGGGGGGCTCCTCGAGGTCCCCAAATCCCCGGGGTGTGAGGGGGTCTGGGGGCTGTAGACACCGTGTGGTGGGGGCCGGTATGTGCATATATGGTGTGGGGGGATGTGTGTGTGTGGGGGTTTAAGGGGATGTGCGTCTATAGGGCGTGATGAGCACATATAGTTTTTAAGTATGGGGTGGCTATGGGTGGGTGGGGTACGAGGGGTGTGTAGATGGGGGGTGCTGGGTTTTGGTGGGGTGTGTGTGGGCTGGGGCTGTAGGGGTGTGTGGGTCAGCGCTGGGGGACGTGTGTGCGCAGCTGCTCGGGGAGGGGACGGGGCGCCTATGTCCGGGGGGGTGCCGGCGCTGCAGCCGCCACGCGGTGACCCGAGGTGCTCGCGCAGGACCTGTCCCTGAGGGTGACGGTGGCCGAGAGCGGCGAGGACGGCCGGGCCGACAACACGGGCCACGTCCTGATCGGGCCGGCGGCCAGCGGGATGGGCACCACGCACTGGAACCAGATGCTGGCCACGCTGCGCAGACCCGTCTCCATGTGGCACCCGCTGCGGCGCAACTGACTGCGGGGGACCCCACCGGGCCCCGCGCCCCGGTGACACCGGCTCTGCCTGGGGACCACGGGCGGGGCGGCTCGGCCACCACCACACGGCGCTCGCCGGGGCTGAGCCGGACTTTGCGGCGCGGAACCAGCCGAGCCGCCGAAGCATCGTCTCGCTGCCGGAGCATCGTCTCGCTGCCGGAACGCGGGGAGGACGGAGCGACCCCTCGGCCGCGGCTCCGTCCCCGGCTCGGCCTCGCATGCGCTGGGGGCTGCAAATGGACCCTTCCCATGGACCAAAACCAGCGCCGACCTCCCCACAGCGCGGCCCGGCCGCCTCCCGAGCATCCCGCACGCCCGCAGTTGGCGCCGCCCTTGAACGTGGACCCCGAGGCCTTCGGGGAGGGGGGGTTTCTTGGTTTTCGGTCAAACTGAGGGAAATGGAGAGGGTGTTGATAAAGTGCCAGCACAGCGCGGTTTCTCTCGTGTGCGGTGCTTCTGTTGGGTTTTGAGGGGATTTTGGTGCCATGCACCATGGCTGAAATGTTTCCAAAGAGAATGGAGACAGGGAGAAATAACAGCAGAGAAAGCGATTGTCATTGCCCGGGGGTTTTCCTTCCCTCTGTCTCCAGGCAGTGACTCTGCTGGTCGCTGGGCTTGATGAGCGGTTTTTCAACCTCTTAGGCTTAAGATCCGGGCTCAGAGTGAGCCCCAGGGTCCAGCCCCATCGGGGCCGCCTCTCCCATCCACCAAAAGCTGAAATCTGGGAGCAGAGGTGAGCGTCTTTGCCCTGTGACTGGAGGGAGATGTGGCAGACCCCTCATTTCTCAATTTTTAATCCCAGCTCCAGTTTTGGGGGGAAGGGAGGGGACAAAGCTCTTTGGGTCCTGTTCCGGGGACCGGCCCCTGGGGACGGTTTGGGGATTTTTGGGAGCTGATGCCCACCCTGTTTGGAGGGTGGCGGATGGAGGGGCTGGCGGAGCAGGGCTGTGGCCAGAGGGTGCCCTGGGGACAGCTCTGGCTCTGCTCTGCCTGCAGGCAGCCGGGCAGGGACGCCCGCGGCGTTCGGGGTGCGGGAGGCGGGGAGCACGGTCAGGGATGTGGTTACCTGAACGATGTGAGCAGGAAGAGTGACTGAGCCATTTATTCCCCATTAAAGGTAAGACCCTGGGGGGACCCAGAGCTGGCAGCAGTTTTCCTTTCTGCTCATCCGTGATCTCCGCCTGACCTTCCTTCTCATGCTGAGGCCGCGGTTTCTCCGTTGTGACGTCTCTCCCGCTCTGGCCCCACTCGGCCATGCAGTGTGCCATCTGCTGCCACCCGAGTGGTGCCACCGAAGCGGTGCCACCCGAGCGGTGCCACTGAAGTGGTGCCACCCGAGCGGTGCCACCCGAGCGGTGCCGTTCCTCTGGGCTGACGCCCAGCAGCCCCAGGACCAAGGCCCGAGCCGAGGTGACGCTCGGAGCTGAGGTTGGTGCTGGTTGGGTTTGCCGGGGCTGGGGCTGGAAATGGAGAGGTTTTTCAAAGGATCGGGTTTACTGAAGGGTGAGGATGGGTTTTTTTTGAGGGTGTTCAGTCTGTATTAACAGGCACTGAAACTGGGGGGGAAACGTGCTCCCTCCTGCTTTGGGGGGCTGGCACAGCTCCCACAGCCGTACTCTGCCTTCTGCGGGCTTGCCCAGGACATTTATCTTTTACTGTAGCAGGGAAAACCACCACAGTGACAGCCAATTGCTTCAGGTGTTTAATATCCACCTTTGCTGCCATTCCGCAGCCCCTCTGTGCATCCATCGCTCTGTCAACAGGGGGAACGGGACACGCGAAGCTGCTCTGGGTCCCGTCTCAGCGCTGCGGTTCAGGGAGCCCCGGTGACACTGAGAGCCCAGAGCTCCCGTCCCTCGGGGCTCCGCAGGGCCCGGCGGCTCCGACGGCATCTTTGGTTTCTGTAGTCTGGGCCGTGACTTCAGGGTGAAACACCAAGTATCCGCTCCCTCATTTCTCCTTGTCTTTCCTCTTGCTCTTCCTCTGGCTGGTGAGCTCGCTGAGCTTCTGGTCCAGGCGCCGCTGCAGACGGGCCCTCCCGGCGGGGTCCAGCGCCACGGCCTTGGCGCCGCTGCCGGGCTGCACAGCGCCCTCCCTGCCGAGCCGCTGCCGCGCCTGCGCCTTGGCCTTGTCCCCGCAGCCGTGCACCTGCCGGGGAAGGGACACGCGGGGACCGGGCACATGGCGGTGGGAACCGGGGATCGCTCCCGGCGCTCCCCTTCACCTGCTCTGCGCCCCCTGGAACCACCTCCCGTTTATTTACAGCTCCTCTGGCAGGAAACAAAATACAAAGGTCATTTTCCTCCTCCTGGGATCCACACAGCGGGTAAATCAGCTTTGTGGATGGTGTAAGTGTCTCCTTCCAAAACTCCAAACATCTCGGGGAAAGTCCCACTCCTCACGCGAACAGCTGGAGCTTTTACGGTTCTCGCATGAGAGACAGAAATAAACCCGAGCTCCCGACTGTGTTCTCTGCTCATGCAGCAGGACTTGGGGAAAAAGGAGAGGAACAGGCAAGGTGACTTGGGAAATAAGAAGAGATCTTTTTAGCCATAGATCTGCTGCTTTAGTGTAATTACAGCTGGCTGCTGCACAGGAGCTCCTCAGCTATTTCACATGGAAGCCTGATCACGTCTGGGAAAAGGGCTGAACTTCAGAAAGCAGAAAAACTGTGTGACATGGATTTTATCCTTCCAATTGTTTCTCATCAGAACCCTCATCACCATTCAGCAGGGAGAGGCGATTCTGCAGGAAATAGATTTCTATCCCAACTGGCTTGTGCCTGACCATAAATACAACTATTCTTTGCCATGGAAACAGATAGAACTTGACAAGGGGAAAATCTCGGCGAGGATTTATAGGTCAGCTCGCTGAACGTTGCTAAGCTGCGGGAGGCGAGGAGCTGCGCCTGGCGGTGCCGGAGGATGGAACACCGGCCCCGCTCGGCCGGCTCCTCGGCACAGCCCGGCCGCTCTGCCCCCGCGGCTCAGGCCCCATGGCCACCCAGCCCTGCAGCACCGCGCCACCAACCTCAGGCTTCGACTTCCCCACCTGCCTCTGCAGCCCAACAGAACAGCCAGGCCGTTAAGGAAATGCCTAATTGCTAATGAGGCACATGAACTGCAGAGAGCCGGGAACCGCACCTTCAGGCTTCCCGGCTCTCTGCCCTGAGCTCCTGCCTCCTTGTTTCTCCTCTCTGACTTGTTTTATCTCCACGACCCGGGAGCATAAATGCCGGAGAACGGTGAAGAAGAGCACAGAGCACAGGAAAAGCTCTCAGGAGGAGGTGTGCAGAACCCGCGTGTTACCGCCTGGCAGGCCTCTCTACCTGCAGCTCCAGCAAAAGCTCCAACACAGGGTTCTGCTCTAATCTCCCTGCCTGGGGAGTGTGGCGGGAGAACTCCCGTGCTAAACCCGCGTGGTTTGGCACACCCCGCTCCCCCCCTCTCCGCACGAACCTCGGGGACGTGGTGGCTGAGGCAGAAGCGCCGGTGGCAGTGCAGGCAGAGCTGTCCCAGGGTGGTGACGCTGGCTGCGCAGCGGGGGAAGCCGCAGGTGCTGTCAGCTCGAACGGCAGCAGCGATCAGAGCGTCGATATCCTCCTCTGCCGCGCGCTCCGCTCCGCTCTTCGCCGCTGCCTTTCCTGGGGAGAAGAAGGGACATGGCCATGAAAGCAGCCGCTCAGGAGCTGAGAACAAACCCCAGTGACCCGCAGCAACGGCCTGGGCTCGTGTGCAGGAGCCACTGTTTGCAGCGGCTGCATCTCAGGGAGACCCAGTGACCTCTGGCCTGTGCTGAAAGGCACCAGCAGGAGCCCGTGCCTGCATTTGGGAGCCTGCAATCCAATTCCTGAGCCTCCTCCTGGGAAAGGCTCCCTGGCGCTTTTCTGCTGGCTACAGAAACGTGCCCCCCTGCACCCCACACTCCTGCCAGTTCTCATCCCCGCAGCGACAAGTGTCACAGAGCTTTCCAGGAACCCCGTCCCTGCTCCATGCACCCAGACAAACCCCAGGGCCTGCAGGGAACGCTACGGTGACTAAGGACCACTCCAGAAGACCACTACCTGTGCTGGTTACCCACCTTTGGCTTCGCTTCTGTCTTTTTTCCTGCTGCTGGCCTTCCCGCTGGGCTCCTGAGCCTTCCTCGCCGCCTCCTCCCGCTTGGCTTTCTCCCTCTGGACCCTCTCCAGGTGCAGGGTTTTCAGCTCCGCGTTCCCCTCGCTGCTCCCTCCCGGCTCGGCAGGGGCGGACGTGTCCCCGTCGCGACGCTGCGGCTGGGGAGGGGGCAGCTGCTGGCGGGGGGCGGCGGGCAGCGAGGGCTCGGCCGGTTTCTTGCGAACGCTGACGTAGCGCTCCCTCCCCTGCCCGGTGCTGCCGTGCTGCAGCCCGTGCTCCTCTGCCAGCAGGTGAACCAGCAGCCGGTCGTGAGCATTGAGGCTCGGGGGGAAGTCCAGCTGCGGCTCGCTGCTGGCCAGGAACGCCACCAGCATGGCCCTGAGCCTGTCCGCGCTGTCCTTCGTCCCCGGGCTCTCTCTGCCGGGGCCGCTTGTGCTGGGGGGCGAGCGCGTTTCTGGCTGCCGACAGGTGGGTTTGGCCGCTGCGGCTTTGGGTTTCCTGCTGGGTTTGGGGGCAGGCGCGGCGGGGGCCTTGGCGCCTCGCTGCCGCCCGCCCCGGCCCTCCTGGGCGTAGTTTTCGGGCAGGAGGTCGTCGAGGTACTCGAAGGCCGTGCGCACCTCCCCGTGCTGGCCGAAATAATCCACCAGCCGCTGCAGGAAGGGCTGGCTGCTCACGGTGCGGGTGTCGCAGATGACGGCCACGTGGCGCCGGGCGCGGGTCACCGCCACGTTCATCCGCCGGTCCTCGGCCAGGAAGCCGACCTCGCCTGCAGGGAGGAAGCGGGGCTCAGGGGCAGGCTGGCGCCGGCCCGGCCCAAACCTGTGGGGCTGCTCGCCTGCGGGGTGGGAATCGGCGCTCACTGGGCTCCAGGCCCTGACCCTGCTCCCTTCACCTTCCCGGCAGCCAGAGCTGCTCCCTCGCGGCTGCGCAGGGACAGACGTGTCCCTGTCGGGACGCTGCGGCTGCGGAGGGGGCAGCTGCTCCCCCTCGGCCCCCGGGGTCGATAAGAGCATGCACGGAACACGGAGAGGAGACGCGTTTTCCTGGGTGGCCCGCGACACAAGATCAGGCTGGGACCTGGGAGCAAACGCAGCACGGGGCAGCGTGGAAGAGCCTCACCTTGTGTGGACAGGAACCGCAGGTAAGGAAATAGACCCCGGCCTCCACAACAGACAGACCCTGGTCTATAACGCTCCCCCACCTGCCCCAGACTCTGGCTGAGTTCCCCATCCCAGCCGTCCGGGTGGCTCTGCAGGGTCTGCTCCTGCCGCCGGCTGTTTCCTCAAAGCCAGGTGGCGAGAACCAGCACAGGCAGGGTGGCTCAGGGGAGCGGGGGCGGCTGCCGAGCTCCCAGCTCCAGGGGCACAGAGGAGCCCGGCCGGGTCACTGCAGAGCCCAGCTCCGCTCTGCCGCGGCTGCGCGGCCCCGTTTGCGCTGCCTTTGAGGCACGGGCTGTGGGCGATCCCCGCTCTGTGCTTAGAGAACCATTCCCAGGTTCTCCGATGAGGTTTCACCTGATCGCAGCGGTAAGAACGACCGCTCCGGCCCAGCAAGAGGGTTTCCTGTGGGATGGGGAAGGGCTGCAGAGGGACGGGCGCTGCTGGGCACGGCCCTGGCCTCTGCAGAGCAGAGAAATGCGCCTGAGAAGGGGTATGGATTTTTCCTCAGGGGCTGGGAGGGTGTAACAGCATCTCTTGTGCCTCTCACAGACAGAGCCTGCCCGGACACCGTGAGAAGCCACCTCGTGCCCCAGGACAGTGACTGATCCCTGCGCACATCCGAGCTCCGGCTGGTGGCCGCGTGCGGGCAGGGGACAGGGGACACGCGGCTCCAGCCAGGACACCAGCTCCCACCGAGCACAGGCGAGGTGAGTCACTCCTCAGGGAGGACTATTCTTAGTCCTGGCCCACCTCTGTTCTCCCCCAGCGCTGCTTTTCTTGCTCTAAGCTGTCTTAAAAAGAAACGCCTCCTCCTCCCACGCATCCCTTCTCCTTTTCCCTCCTGAGGCCAGTGCTCCCAGCACAGACACAGCGCTTTGTCTCCAGCAGCAGAGGCAGTGCGGGAAGGGACGTGTCCCACCGCGGGCTGGAAAGGACGGTGGCCACGCACAGGAGAGCGGTGGGCACGGTGGGCACGGTGGGCACGGTGGGTCATGGTCCCGCTCCTGCCTGCGCTCCAGCTGGCTCCAAAAACCCTCCAGCGTGGCCAATGGCTCCCCGAAGGAGCCTCACGGCTCCAGGGCAGCAGCTTTTTTCCAGTTATTAACTTTCGCTGCAGCTGCTGATAGGAAAGAACTCGATTTTCCGCTCTAGATTTTGCTCCCAAAAGAAGCATTTTCTGTGCGTGACTGGTAATGCCAGCTCCTGCTTGCTTTCTTTGGGGAAGTGACCCAAAATGGGCTCCAAACACAAGAAATAACCCTTCCAAATTTTCACCTTTTGCAGTTAAGTGCTCAGCACTCCAGTAAATGTGGTGCTAAACGTGTGACGTTCTTAGGACCCGGTTTAAATAATTTCTGAGGCCTCAAAAACCAAGAAACCCTCAAACTAAGCAGTCCTGGCTTCCTCTTTACCTGCTGCCTGGCACTGGAGCCCTCATCTGCAACTCTGACAGCAAATATATTCGGTCATTAAAAAAAAAAGGCTGACAAGGAAGGTTCTTGCCAGTAAATTCCTTCAGAGAGCTGGAGACCATCAGAAGTGCAATTAAACCGCAGCTCTTGGCAACACGACGAGCGAGCTGGGAGCAATCCCGCCGCTCCCGCTCCCCTCGCGTTCCGGGGTGACTCCGGCAGCCAGCGCTCACCTCTGCGGTTGGACCTCACCAGCGACAGGATCACCGCCTCCTTCTCCCGGCCCTGGAAACCGTCCACCGACTTGACTTCTAGTTCTGGGTACCTGTGGCAAAGCTGCTCCCTTAGCATGTCCACCTGAAAAACATGCAATCGACATCTTTGAAAGAAAAGTGCAAGGTGAAAAGGAATAAAAGGCACTGTTTCAGTGAGGTCCCTTCCTCTCAGACCCACAAGGACGAGTGCTTGCATCTCCCGAAGGTCAAGCACTGGGAGTGGAAAGCACCCATCTAACATCTCATTCCCCCACGGCCTCAAGCTGCTTTAACGTGGTCACGCTGGCCGCACATGACGATACATTTGGGCTCTGCTGCCTCCCCCTGCATCTCTAAAGGATGTTCTGGGATTGCCGCTGGAGATGTCGAGCTCTGAACCCACCCTGTGCGTTTGCTCTGTGTGTGCGGCACAGGAGGGGAGCTGCGGCAGGGCTGTCTCACCTGAAGGTTGTAGGGGGCCACGACAGCGATGTCCTGCGCCCTCACGCCAGCTCCCACCAGCGCCTGCACGTGCAGAGCCACCAGCTGCACCTCCCCTGGGGCAGAGAGAGAGGGGCCGGGAAGGGGACATCCCGTATTAATCCAAGAGATCAATGACAATCCAGGCAACAGATTATTTTTCCTCTGAAGCGAGACTCTAGACCTCACTAGAACTTCGGTTCTCTACGCTGCAACTGGAGAAACCTCACCTTTCCTCTTCATTCCAAGTCCCGCATTTCTAAGCCCCCATGACCAAATAACCAAGCTCCATGCTTGGATCTGTGTGCTCAGACCGCCTGCACAAACAGCCGGCTATCCGGGACGGGGGCTGGTTCAGAGAGGTCTAACCAGGACCAGTTAAACACAAATGTGAACTGTTCCACCAGTTCATCGCCTGGACTGACTTTACCCTCCGTTTTGCAGCAAAGCACAGGTATAAAGACCCAGACTCCGCAGTGTGCTGCTCCACAAGGCTGCCTCCCAGATTCCCGGATTTAATTCCCCGCTCTCCCCTTCATGTCCTCGCTGGTGCAGAGCCCAGCCCGCAGAGGCCTGAGCACTTCAATCAATTCTGGCCAACAAAATCATCCGAAGGATGGTACCTGGGTTCCCCTTGGACTGCTCATCTTCCTCTTCCAGCTCCAACAGCCCACAGCCAGCAGTGTCTATGAGCAACAGCGGAATTGCAGTCTCTTCGGTAGAGGTGACACCCGGCAGGTCCCTGCACAAGAGATTTGGGAAAGGACCAGTGAACAGCACTGAAATTACAGCAAAGGATGATGAGCTGTGGTGGTGCTCACTCCTCCCAGCAAGACCACAAGGACAGAGGGCAAACGGAGCTGGATGCTGGTGGCGAGGGCCGAGGCCCCAGCCCAGCAGCGGTGCCGTGCGGGTGACAGCGCAGGAGGACGGGCTCTGGGGGCGGAGAAGAGTGACAGAAAATGAGAGCCGAGGTTCCCCACGGCTCTTCAGCCAGAGCTGAGAACCCATTTCCTGCTCTAGTGATGGTTTGCGGGACTGGCAGTTAAACGCTCTCCCAAAATGCAAACGAAGAGCTGAGGGTCCGGAGCATCTCCTGGGGCAGCAGTGCCGGGAGGCCAGGGCTCGCTGTGTGGGTGCCCATGTCCCATCGAAACGGCCTCCAACAGGAACGATCTGCTGGCCCAGGGACATGCGGCAGCTGCGTTCTGGTTTTCACGGTGTTGAGAGGGAGGAGGAGCACCCGAAGTGTTCCCGGAGATGTGGCAGCAGCGCTGCCAGGCAAGAGAAGAAAGCGCAGTGCAAGGAACCACAGAGGAATTGGAGTTTCGCATAATATCTATAGCTAAAGTTGCCGCATTAAAAAAAATATAGGAAACCATATTTTAATACATCTACCTCTAAAGCTGCTAAAAAAAATACATAATAGAGTTGAATCCCCAAGGAAGTTGTCAGGCGAGTTGAGAGCCCAGGGAGAGAAGGGGCGGTGGAGGGCAGAGCGGAACGCCTGGAGATGGCAGGAGGGCTCTGAAACAACGTGTTACTGTACATGGGTACAAACCACAGCGAGCTGCAACTCCGGACAGGCTGCAGCCAAACGGGCAGCTGGCGAGCCATGGAAAGGAGGCTCAGCACGCAGGACAGGCGGGGAGCCAGGGCAGGGGCAGCTTCCAGCTCAGCACCGGCCCAGCGCCGCCGCTCCTCCCCTCGAGAACCCACCACGCTCACCATAAAACGACACAGGTGTGCACAAACGTGTTTATAAATGAGGCAGGAGCCAGCCCAGCCGCGCTGTGCTCGCTGAGCCGCCCGCTCCGTGCCCAGCCTGCTGACACAAGCAGAACCCCGCGCCGCCGCAGCGGCTGAGAGCAGCGTGCACCTAGTGCTGCTCACGAGCGGGATGATTCTGAAACAAGTACAATAAAACGGCCTCTCTGGCTATCTCTGTCCAAACCTGCATCTGCTATGAAACGGAGAGATTCTAGGGGAATACCGGTTTGTCTGACTCCTAGATATTTACATTTAAAAAAAAAGCATTGCTAAGAATGCAAGAGCAGCACGCAGACAAGCACTGCGGTATTTTGTGGGTCTGCGAATCCAACAGAGAGAATGAATGTTTTCCCTTCCGCCTCCCAGAACTGCACTGACTGCAATTTTAAAAAGCGCCAATTATTGACAGTGACAGCGCGTGTTGGCAAACAGCTGTCTGTCCCGGGCTGCGATGGAGAGGAAATGCCAGTCGCTTCCTTCAGATTACCAAAGGAAAGGGAAACCACCGCAGGCAAGGAACAGATGCGATGCTATTGGACCTGCCTCAGGCAGCAAAACTGCCCAAGCTGGAAAGGGAATTCTGCTTTCTGACCTTTCTGATGTGAATGCTGGGACGAACGATGGGACGCACTGACCCTCGCAGTCATGGGGACGCACGGGAACACAAAACCTGGTGTCTGGTCCTGCCCTCAGTGAGGGCTTGAGACAGAACAGAGGATTGCCTGCTGCAGGCCGGGCCTTCCTGGGGGCAAGGGGATCGGTTTTTGCTTATCGCACCAAAGAAGGAAACAGAAGAGAACTCTGCCTTGGTGTTACATGGGACAAAGGACAAGCCCCCCAGTTAACGTTTCCTCGATGAAATAAGGGATGAAACAGAACTCCTCCGGCAGGGCCGGGAGGAACGGCATACCCCACTGCGGGGAAGGGCAAACCCCGCGCGTGGAGGGATGCAGGGGACGCCTCTGCTCCGACGCTCCTTACCTGAGCAGGTGCTGGGCCACCGAGGGGTGCGCGCTGAGCTGGCCGCCGTACATCTCGCAGGAGGCCCAGCGCATGATGTCCTGGTGCATGCGGTACTGCACCCGCAGCATGCGCACCGCGCGCGGCCCGTACCGCTCCGACAGCCGCTCCAGCAGGCTGAGCGACAGCCCCGCCGCCGCCGCCCTGCGGGAAGAGCTGGTCAGGAGAGGGGCTGGCTGCTCCGAGGGCTGCTCCGGGGGACAGGTTGAACGCTCTTTTGGGGGCAACCGGCATCCCCTCGCCGCAGCCGCAGCCCAGGGTCAGCCAGCCTGGCCTGCAGCACCCGATGCTCCCACCCACATCTGCTCAGCGAGGGTGCCCAAGGTCTCTGCTCCCAACCAAAAACCTCTCAACCCGTAGCCTCATCCCGTCACCACCCGTAGCCCCGCTGCTCGTACCAGGCTCTGCACACCGCAGCTGGTACCGCGAGCCGGCATTGGAACCGCCTGGTGCAGGAGCTGCGAGCTCGGCCCCGGCGCCGGGACGCTCGGTGTGGGCACGGCCAGACCTTGCTCGTGTGCGGCGAGACGCCGCTCTGGTGTTCTCACCGCTCCCTGGCCACCTGCCCCAGCTGAAGGCACTAATGCACCTCAGCACTTATTGCTTTATCACCCATTAAGAAAACCAACGCTCTGTCACTCCTGACAAAGGTCCTGTGCTTAGAGCTGTGACACAAATTAATAAAGCTCCTAATGAAATAAGCCTTTCAGGAGCCTAATTGCTTTCTCTTCACCATACAGAAAGGGTTCATTAGAAGCATCGCCTAATGGCTCTGTCTGAGGAAGAAGAATCACTGTACTTTGATGTTGCATTTTGAGCATTTTGAAGCACAAAAAGCTTTTTCATACTTTGAGTCCAGTGCCTTGTACAAGCCCGTGGTTCACGGTGAGGGTTCTGATTGCTACCAGCACACAGTGTACAAGCGCACCGATGATGGAATGACAGAGAACAGCTTGGGAAAACGATTTGGGTCGAGGCGCAGGGGCACAGCACGCACCCAGCTACCACCATGGGGAGCACCGCCTTGCTCTGCGGCACCACGGTTTGCTGCGCTGGCCAGCCCTGCCGCGGTGGCAACAGGGCGCTGGGTAAATGTAACGAGACTGCAAATCACCAAAACTGACGGAGAGAAAACGGAGGGTAGATCTTTCCGAGAAGCCGAGTCTCATTAGCCCTCCTTGCTAAATCACAGAATGCAGCACACAGGGAAAACACGGGACGTAAACGCTGAAAGGACACAAGCGCAGGAGTTCGGAGACAGCGCTGCGTTTGCAAAGGCTGGTGTGACGTTAGCGAGTGTTGAACAGCACGTACAGGCACCGCAGCCAGGAGGGCTGCAGGTTCGCAATAAGGATGTTGTGCTTTACACAGCAGAGGTTTCCAGCTGTGCTGCACATGTGCTGCTGATCGTGAAGCGCAGGGAGGTTGTTCACGAAGCCTTTGCAGCTCCCCAGGCCCAGCGCTGCTCCTGGTGTGCACAGATGTACTTAGAGAGCTCCTTATGATCCAGAGGTACCCACAGAGCTCCTTGTGCCCCAGCTGTAGCTACGCCGCTCCTGGCCTTCGCTACTGGCAGGTAAGTCACTCCAGGTAACTCCAGTGAGAGGTGAGGGATGCCAAAATCAGACGCTCCCAAGCCCGCAAGGGCTGCAGGACGCCCCGCGGCTGAGCAGCCACAGGTCCCTCCATCTGCTGCCGTCCTCCACTGCCCTCCCTCGGCTCACAGATTCTCGCGAATCTCAGAGCAGGCCTAAAACTGATTTTCATGCAGAACTGGCAGGAAAACCCTGGTGTTAACAACAAATATTCTGATGTGTTTTTTTGTAATGATCTACAGTAAAGCCGGGTGGGCATTAAACCTCACAGCAAGCCTCAGAAATAGTGCTCTCCCACACAGGAACAGCTCTCACCGCAGGGATCGCCATGAGGTTGTATGTTGAATTAATAATGAGGATATTAAACTGCTCGTGAATACTTCACCTGTTAATAACTTCCCTATTATTTTACTGTGCAATTAATTCCTACAAGGCATTTGCCATTGCTGGGAGGAAGGTGCTGTGAGGTGTGTGGGGATGCCCTCTGCCTCCGGAGAGAACGCTGCCTACAGAGAAGAGCGGGAGCGGGGAGCACCCCTCAGCCTGCCCACCCGAACTCCCTGAGCCTCACGTGGAAAAAACCCGAAGATGATAACTGCGAAATGCTGAATCCGTGGAGGAAAAGCAGAGAGCAAGGAGGTGGCTGTGCCAGCCAGGGCCTGGGGAAGCCCAGCTGTCTGCTCCTCTTTGCAGTACGGCTCCTACAAAGCACCCAAGTGCTCCTGTTTAACAAGATGCCCACTTAAGCAGGACCGACTTCACAGACGATCCTTCTGCCAGCCCAGATTCATCCCGGCTAACTTTAGACCCTTCGCTGGGGCCCCGAAAATAGGAATCCACCCACCACGGGTCTGCTGTCATCAATGGAGGAGAGGGGAAGGTGGGCGGAAGGTTTGAGTCCTCTGCCTGAATCATCCCTGGAAATAGCTCATCGTTCTCCATTAACCAAAGAGGAGCTGGCAGGTGATTTGGCGCCTTGATTAGATCTCTGGAAATACCTAACGAGATGAAGGTGGAAGGAATTTGCCTTTGCACACGAACGCAGGGCTCTCCAGCGCTGCTGCCCTGGCGCGGGGCGGGCACCGGGCTGGAGAAGGAAGGCTGAGCTGTGCCTCGTTCCACGCAGCGAATGCTGCTGCTGGGGCCAAAGCTAAAACAAGGGCAGAGTTCAGGCCCGTGAGGAAAAGAGCTAATCCGAAAAGTAATGGGATTTCGCCAAACAAGTTGTTCTGATTGATCAAAATTTGGTTTGCGTTTAACGAGGAGGCTCTTGGGCCCAACTGCGCCAGCTGCTCCAGCGGGACCTCACTCACATCTGCCCAGAGATCCAGGGGATCCCCAGCAGGAGGGAGCTTTTTGCTGCTGATTCCACCCTGAAATTAAAAGGACTGAACTGCACATTTCTTCTTGCCAGTAACCAGATACTTGCTCCAAAAAGTCCCTTGCACACCAGGTGAGAAGCTCGTCTCTACTGGGAATAGTTTTGTTATCCCACTTCAAATTACGCCAACTCCCTGCTGATGTAAGTGAGGCTCAGTGCAGATCACAGCTCCCCAGCCTTGCCCAGCCCTTTGGCTGCTGCCCGGAGGGAAAATTCCTTATTCCCAACTGACAGATGGGGAGAACGCAGGCAGAGAGCCCCACCTGCAAACGCACAGTAAGGAAGCTGTGTTCCGGATGGGCTCTGTGCGCTTCGGCAGCCTCAGTGCTCCGACAGACAGCGGAGCGCTCATCACCCGCCGACATCTGCAAAACGCCTCCATTTGTGCATCTGATAACGGTAAATGGGAAGATGATGCGGTGCCTTAACGTTATTTGCACCGTCCCTTAGGCACCTGCTGTGAGCCGCTGCCTCCCTTGGATTTTTCATTTCCCTTCTTCAAAATCCAAGGGAGATTAGAGATACGTACCTGGCTCATTATCTTTTTTGGAAGCAGGACAGAAAGTTTATTAAGTCAGCCCTATTTCTCTGCTTCTGCACAGTAACGGTTCAGTAATTCCAGATTTAGAGCTCGATAAACGTGCTCACGTTTATATCCTGAGCCACCCAGCGGCTCCCCAGCCCTGTGTGGAGTATCCCCTGGAAGCACAGGCCATCTAAACCAGCCACACGCCAACCGCTGTGAATGCGCATCCTGCAGGTATTGTGGGCGTTCCTAACCCCTGTGGTGTGTGATAAGGCAGCACTGCGGCGGACCAGCTCCCGCATTAATACCTTAAATACACGTGGTGCCGCAGGAGCAGAATTTAATAAAGGGAAGAGAAGACTTGGATTAAACCAAGTATGAGCCTGAATTTGCTCGACAGAGCTGCAGTCAGCAGAGAGGAGGTGAACCAGGCGCCCTTCTCACCAAGTGCAAAGAAACCTCATGTGGAAGAAACATTATCTTTCTTAATAACAAAGATTTTAAAGTTTATACACAAACACTGGTCAGTGAAACCAGAATTTGTGTCCCTGTTTTGTTTACCTTCTGTTTGTTCACCGTCTTCCTAGTCTGCATAGCTGATGTGATTGTTTTAAACTGGTTTTGAACAACCTTTCTAACCATTCCAAAAAGTACTCCGCATAACAGAGAGAAAATGAAGAATTCAGACACAGTGCTGCCAAGGAGGCAGAACTGAAAACCTACCTCTGCTGACGACAAGTCTCTTGGGGAGAACATCTGTGAAATACACACAACCTCGAGTAATCCAGCAGTAGCACACAGCGTAAGTACTCCTCACTAAGGAAAACCCGAGGCAAACACCACAAGCTCGACACCCGGAGCTCTTTGAAGCCGGGGCATGTTTCAGTGACTGACAGATGGACAGACACACAGACCGCAGCCCGCAGTCCCCCTCTCAGCTGTGGATCTGCTGTTTCTCAGCAGTCCCTCCTTCACGCAGAGCCCAGGCAACCGGTGAAACGTAATCCTGACTGCGACCAAACCCGGCTCACGGGGGTACCAATAAATAACCCAGGTGAGAGCAGCATCTCGCCCCTCGAGGCGTCGGGAGCCGTGTGAGCGGCGGGAGGAGCCGTGCCGCGAGCCGCCGCGTACCTGTGTGAGAGGATGGTGGGGGGCAGCTGGCGGTGGTCCCCGGCCAGCACGCAGCGGGGAGCGCGCAGCAGCGGGACCCAGCAGCTGGCCTCCAGCGCCTGCGCGCACTCGTCCAGCACCGCCAGCCCGAAGTGCTGCGCGGGGAGCAGCTTCAGCGGCCCGTCCGGGGAGGCACCTGCGAGACAAGGGCACAGCTCAGCGGGGCGGCTCCGACAGCCCGCGTGCCGAACAAACCGCACGCGCCTTCCTTGTGGTTGGAGGAGGCAGGTAAAAGAACATCTCCTTGCCCAGGTTTAGAAATCAGTCTCTGCAGCCCATCCCAAATACACATACATGTATCTGTACATGCAGAATTGGTTTTGCCAATTTCTGTCTTTTTTTTTTTCCCCTGGCATCTGGGCCCAAAAGCTTCCAAGTCTCTTCAAAAACAAGAGCAAAACCCAGATGTCAAACAGAACAATATGCTCCAATGGCTCACCCAGAGCAGGAGCAGAGCAAATGAACGCCCACTTCCCTTCTGCTGTCCAACGCAAACAAAGCTCTCAACCAAAGCTGACTCCTGAGCTTCGCCTCGCCTGGCACACCGAGGGACACGCCGGGGGGAAAGAGCAGCTGAGAGCACAGCTCCTCCAACCCCGGCTCTGTCCTTCTGCACGGCAAAAGGAAAAGGGAGAGCCCCGGAGAGCGTAATCAGACAGCCACGGCAAGGGCTGTTCTGTTAAATCAGACATCCATCTGTAACGCCAGCCAAATAACCCCTACATGGGTCCTGCTGCAATCCAGACATGAACCTATATCAATCCACGTGTTGATCAGAACTGTGAATTTCAGAGGCATTAAAAATACCACTGCAATTCATCAGAAAAAGGGATGCAGAAGGAGAGGAGGATTAGGAAGCCAGCATGCCAGACAAGGAGATTTTATTCACAGCGTTTGCAGAAACGCTTTTTCAAAAGCTGTCGCTGTGTAGCTCTGCAGGCAGCTCTGATCGGGGCGATTCTGCTTCGCTGCTGTAAATCCTGCTGCCTCTCCCGCTTTGCGTCAGGTCAGATGTCACAGTTTGTCAACCAAGACACCCTGTTTTCCCTTAAACATTTTTTCCACCATATACGAATCAATTCTGATAACAAGGGGCATATAGCTTAAACTTGACTTTTCCAATTTTGCCCTGCTGAACGTGGAAGAAATAGAACTAAGTAGAAAGGTTCTATCTAAAAAAACCTGTACCAGTGTGGGTGCAGCTGGTTCTCTTCCCTTCCAGCCCTGGAGCTCGGTTTGAGCTTATCGAACTGCCATTAGCTAAAGGTCACTGGTGTCCCTGTGTGCTGCCATGATTAAATCCTCCCTCCGCTGAACCTAGCAACAGAGCACTCCAGCCTGCACGAATAACAACTCCCACCAAACTGCGTGATTTCAGACAAATACCAAGATTGCTTAATGGAGGAAAACACCAAATCCAAAGTCCTGGTTTGTCCACACCACCGCAAGCCCCAGAGTCCCAGGCAAAATCACATCTGCTCAACACCACGGGCAGCACAAACCACCAGTTCTGCTGGAAAAAGGAAACCTCCCCGTTCTTTGAGGGAAAGTTAAAAGAAATGAGAGGCCAATTCCCAGCAAACAATGCACTGGAAGGACTTGTGAATGCCCCGTGAGGTTCTTTTTTATGATCTAAAACTATTGATGTTTCCCTTCAGCAAATAATCCCCGAGCAACCAAATCTGAAGATTACAAGTTGGCCCTGGGGAATTATATGTCTGATCTAAAAGTGCACTTTAGCACGTGTTAAACTCTCCCCTTCCATGGCAGGGGTCCTGCTTCCCTACGTGCAGGATGCTGACGGCCAGCACAGGGTTTCTCGGTGAGCCCTGGCAGGTGAGGGGAAGCACTGCACAGCAGCAGAGGATCGCTCACCTGTGTTGGTAGCGAGGACAACGCTGGCGTGGGTCAGGGCTGCGGCCATTGCCGCTTCCTCCCGCTCCTTCAGCTCCTTCCTCAGCGCCTTAATCTCACTCAGGAAATGGCTCCGCTCTCCCTTGTCTTGAGCCTTTTTGGTTTTTGCCTATAAAATAGAAATATTGAGGTAGAACAAGCTGTTTCTAGCCCTAGGGATACGTTGAGCTTCTCAGACAGCCCCAGACCCTGGACACAGCATGGCTTCTCGATGTCACCGCGAGCCATCGGCTCACCACGATCAGCCTCATGAAACCTTGGTGTCATTTTCCCCTCCCTGCCAGAAAGCCCCTTCCACAGGCTGTGCTGCTTGAAGCATAAAGAGCATCTCTGTCTATGCAAAGATGAACTGCATCAACACAATGGCCAAGTCTATGCACCAGTTGAAGCATCTGGGCACAAAGCAGGGAGCGATGGATGATTACAACGTCTACATTATAATGGTGATGAGGTGTAACGGGAAGCGGGGTGCTGTGCCGTTGCTGGGTGGGGGACCAGGACTCCCTCTCTCAGTCTGCTCCATGGCTCAGGGGACACGGGGACCCTCCGGCTCCACCTGACCTTGCAGCAGGAGGGTCCCCGAGTTCACCGCGCTGTGTCCAGCCACAGCAGCAGCCCCGTGTTTTTAAAAGGGTGTCTCTGAGTCGCTGCAAATGATTCATAGCAATATCTAGACAGGCTCGTGCCTCATTTTAGCAGCGCCTGTTGAATGTATCTAACACATCACATCGTCAGCACTGGTTGCCAGTGCTTCCCTGGCTACAGCCCAGCAGCTACGAGACAAGAGCCAAGCTATTGTCACTGTGAGTCACCTTGAGAGGGAAATTTGGATTATTTCTTTGGGAGTAAGGCTGATGGCTTGAGAAAGCTGGAAAGGCTGTAGAAAGCAGCTTTTGTAAGCAGCCAAAACAATAAGAACTGATGGTTCCTATGATCATCCTCCCTATGGATGGATTCTCCAGCGTCTAACACGGCTCAGCCCATGTCTTCCCCAGGAAGGACATTCATGTGTCTCACTCCTCTACTCAGCTATCTGCTGTGGTTAAACTTGTAGGTATTTAACACCAGACACCTCTACGTATCTGCCAAGGGCAGCCAAAGCTGGCTGATGGGCTCAGAAGCTACAGGGGAGGGATTGCAGACAGATACGCAGATAACATGATCACACAGGCACCTTTTCCTTAGCTTGATGTAAAAGGACAGGGTGGGCACCAGCCCTGACATTCATGGAGCTGGCGGGACAAAGCGGATTAGCATCGACTTCTCTCTGCTGCAACCAGAGGAAGATGAGTGGGCAAAACTGCCAGAGCCAGTAGGGCCGAGTTTCATGTCTGTTCTGCAAAAAAGATCTAGTTAGTAAATTAAAAGCAGCAGCTGTTCTCTGCTGTTGGCTGGTGATGTCCAGATCCAAACACCCGACTGACTCAGCTCTGAGGGCAGCTGAGGGCACAGGCAGCCCAGCCCAGAGATGACACTGCACTGTCACCTGTCCCCAAGGATGGTGCTTGACACTTTGTAAGCACAGGTGCCACTCACTCCTCGTTAGGGCTCTAACTGTCCTGACCTGCCTCGTTGGGGCCCCCACCCACCCACTCATTGGTCTGGGAGCCGCATTTAAGGCCAGACCTTGCTCCTGCAGGGTTTGGAACCTGGGCTTGGTGTGGTCCCTCGGCTGTCTGCTTGGTCACTGTGACCTGTCTGGGGACCAGGATGGACCCTGCTCCGCACCACCCTTCTTTATCAGCTACTTTGGGCGTGGAGCCCAAACAGGTAAGAGAAGGGGACAGAAAGGGGTAGAAAATGTGCGAAGAGAATGTGGGGTTTCATTTGTATCATTGGTTCTCCTGTGGCTGGGGGTAGTGGTGAAGGAGAGGAGTGAGAAGAGCCAAAATGTGGAGCAGACAAAGGAAGAAATTGTTACGGGGGCAAAAAGGGGACATTGCAGGGGAGAAACTGAGGCAGGATGAAGGAAAGGTGCGCCAGGACCTGTTAGTTCTGAATGCTCTGATTTCTCCCAAATTTCTCTTCTACTATGGGAAATCAGTGGTGGAAAAAACCTCCTCCCAAAGAGAGGAACATTCATGGAGCTGAAAACCATGTTTGGTCTGTGTCATTTAAAAATGGGCAGGACAACGGACTCGGCCAACACATGCAGGGGTGTGAAGATGCCCTCCTGCACCCCCGATGGAGACAGGAGCTCTCTCGAGCTGGACATGGCCGCAAACTGGCTGCTGGACAATGTGCCCCCAGAATGGGGAGGGAAAAGGATCTAATTAGTATCAAAACCTATCATCTCGAGTAAAAGAGCTGCTCTGTAAATCAAATGGAGGAAAATTAGGTTGTGAAAGAGGAAATTAAAGATGCATTTTTACAGTGTGCTCTGCTTTCTACTTGAGGTGCCTGAGAGTGGGAGGGAGTGTCAGGACAGCCAGACTTCTCGTTAGGAAGTGAATTAATGATGTGCATGTCGCTCTGGTGAAGCTGACTGCATGAACAATGCCAGACAGATTATCTGGAGAGCAGGGCACTGCAGCACCTCCCCACACAGCAGTAGTGACGAGGATTTTGCCACTCCAATGAGGGGTTCAGCAAGGAGGGGTTCTGCTGGCGGCAGGTCACCGCGGCAGTTCTCTGTGAGGGGCCTGCTCTGTTTCTAGAACCACAGGCTTGCACCCCAGCTCCTTCCCTCCAAGGCCAGTTAAAAGTCCCCCAGAGCAAATGGCAGGAATCCAGGCTGCACACATCTCCAGCTGTCACCGTTAGTCCCTGCACTACACTGTTTTTCCTTCCCTCTCCCCTGAAGTGGGGACTCCAGACCGACCACACAGAGGCACACGCCCACCAATATTCCACCTGTTTGTATGTGGTTGGATCTGGACCGGGAACATCCCTGTGGTGCCCTGAACCCACAAATGCCAGGCTGAACCTGGCTCACGCCAGGACTAGTCACTGTGACCTGCCTCTAGCCACCAATTCTGGGGCAGCCCAGAGCACCTGGCTGCAGCGACTGGCCTCTAAGGGCCCCCAGGAAGCAGTGGAGCTGGTCAGTACTTTGGAGACAAGCAGCTTGCCTGGGCAGCAGAGCTAGAGAGCTGGGAACCCCCCGGCACCTGTTGGGACACGTACGAGGGCCTGGTCGATGTCCCTCCTGACGTCCGCCACGACGCGCGCGCTGTCTGCGCGGGCCAGCACGGCGTCCAGGCAGTGCCGCTGGATGTGCGGCAGCAGGCGCGCGGGGTGGCCCAGCCGCAGCACGCGCGCTCCCTGCCCCGCCAGCTGCTCCACCAGGTTGTCCACGGCCACGTTGGAGGGGGCACAACACAGGACCTGCATGGGGAGAAAGCCAGGGCTCAGTACTGCCAAGGACAGTGAAACACCAGAGAAACGGTGTCTGAGCAGGAAGATAGAGGGAGGAAGAACAAACTCATCTGTGGGGAATGAACCTCTGACATCTCCACGGCCTCCAGACACCAAAGGCAATTCTTGCCCTGCTCTGAAGCACGAGTGCCATTATGCCAAGGACACTGTAGCCCTAGAACTGCACACAGACCTCCAACTCCTCCTGTTTGTTCCAAATGATAGGAAACAGACTGCCTTAGCTTATTGAACCATTAGGTATACTGCTTCTTATAGAACTTGCTTAGAAACTGCTTATATAGAGCTTGCTTAGCATAAATAAGTTTGCTTAGGCCACAAGCTGTGAACTTAAACTTTCTGCCCAGAAGTCAGTTCAAGATAGAAGATAAAGGAGCTTCTGACTATCAGCAGGACCTGCGTCCCTAGAGATGCAAGGTCTTCTACAAACAGCAACCCCGAGCTTTGGAGCTTCTACTTGTCCCTAATTTCAGCTGATGGGGAAGCTCCCTGGTCCATGCAAGCCGAGCTGGACCCTGCCATGTAGCACAGCTGGATCTGCTCCAGCTGCCGTGGAGCCCCATGGGTTTGCAAACCAAACCAAGGTGATCCTGCCACTCCTGTCCTGCCACCGCCGCTCACCTTGAGGCCCTGCTGCACAGCTTGCAGGATGATCTCCACCAGCGTCGTGGTCTTCCCGGTGCCGGGGGGCCCGTGGATGATGGCGAGCTCCCTCTGCGCCAGCGCGAAGGACACGGCTTCCCTCTGCGAGGCGTCCAGCGAGGCGTTGAAAAACTGCAGGGGCTCTGGGGAGACAGGAGGAGATTTCACTCGGAGCTCAGCCCTGCCCGGGTGCTTGCTGAGAGCCACACATCCATCCAAATGAGAGGCGCTCGGTAGCTGGCCCTGATCAGTTTGATAAAGAAAGAACATTCCTGGGGAGGAAGGCACACTGTGTACCGCCTGGGACGCTAAAAGAGCCCGGATGGGTAAAAATGCAGCTTGTGATGCTTTCAAAATGAACCGGCTGCCCATCCTGCACCTGTAGCTTCCCCTCTCTCCTACCCCGCTGTCTGTAAGGAACAGGCAGTCAGTTGTGAACACAGCCAGTCTGTTCTGGAACTTTTCAGCATTTAAAGAGGCATTTCCTTGCTGTAACACCCATTGTGGGACGTCCTGGGTGTGGAGGGTGCTCTGGGTTTATTTTAAAGGTGAGCCAGCACTTCTAGTAAACCTTCGAAGAGTAACTAGTTGATCCTGCAAACAAATCGCTCCCACTCCAGTTAACAAGCCCAACACCGCACTAGTGAAAAAGCAGCAGGAAAACCTCCAGCACCTGTGAGCACAAAAGAGCAGCTCTGTGTTGTTCAACAATGACTGAAAAGGAAGGCATCAAAAAAATACAAACTGGCAAAATATATATGATGAAAACTAAAATTAGTTTGGGCTTTAATGATCAGAAAGGCAAAAAGGCAAAAGAATATGCAAACTGCATTACAGAGTTGGTTTCGCTGCAGAAGACTTGAGTTCTTACAAACTGCTTTTTTTTACCTTTTTATCTAATGTAAACCCATATTTATTGTCATCCCCCATGAACCTGCTGCTAATCTCCTTGTTCATTATGGAAGTTAATTACAGCAGAGATGATGACTCATTACACTGAGGTTTACCGAAAATAATGTTCCCACAGAAGCTTATATAAGACGGATCTCTGGGCACCGTTCCCTGTTGGGTATCATGTGTTTTATCTCTGTCCTTGTGTTAAGTATGATTAAAAGTACGGAAGTTTCTCCAGGTTTGAGGCAGGTTAACTCATGTGCAGCTCCCACGTGGCCTCTGGCACTGAGTTTTGAAGCAGCACAACCAAGTGAGGTGTCCGGGTTAAACAAATAACATTTGTTACACAGGTGCTTGGTGAGGAAGAAAGAATCAGGACTAAAGATGCTTTTTTTCCTGTCACCCTGTCTCTTGCTTTGTTTGTGATTCCGGAGTTAGTGTGCTAATGACTAAGAGAAGACTGGGAAGCATCCCATGGGCTGGGGAAAGAGAAAGAATAGCTTAAAAACTGGAAGGCATTTCCCACAACGAGGAACAGCCGGGACGTAGGAGTCATTGATATTTCCTTCCTCGAGGAATGAGATCAGAAACTGGCTTTTCTTCACACGTTCGCACCCCCTCTTCCCTTTTAATCACACTGCCAAGAGCTGCTGTGTGGGCAGGCTGGGAATGCGGCTCTGCCTGGGCACACGGTGCTGAGGGGGAGGACGGAGCCTTCACGGGGTGCTGGGGCTCCTCAACTCCTTCCATGCACCAGCCGGGCTCTGGGGATGCTCACCTGACGAAACGCGGTTTACCCAGCCCGGCAGGGCTGGCCCCAGGGCTCTGCAGAAGCACCAGTTTAGAACTGGCACGGGTGGTCCCAGGGGACAGCCGCTGACCCAGCTCTGGGGCCCTAGCCCTGCCCAGGCTCTCCTCATGGCCTCTGACATGAGGTGTCACACAGCAGAGGGACAAGGACCATTTAGGGTTTTTGCAAGTGACTTGTCATGTTCACCAGCCACGTGCCACAAACCTGAGGAAGTTTTGGTTGAGCTCCCCAGTGCTCTGCCTGGCTCACCTTCCACTGGGGACACCCCTGCTGCCTAACTGGGCTTTTTTCCTTCCTCCTCTCTCTTCACGTGTCTTTTTACAGCAATGGGTACAATTAGCTCCAAGCCGTGCCTCTTGTGCTCCAGGTGAGCCAGCCAGTGGCTGGGCACAGGGGTTCCTACACCAGGCACACAGGAGAGAGCGCTGTTAGTGATGTGCACAGGGCTGAACCTGCATAACGCACAACCCGATTTCTGCAAGAAAACGGAATGTGCCTGTCCAGCAAGCAGAGCAATGCTGGCCTCTGCTGGCAAGCCAAGCCTCTATACGTTCACCACGACGTATGGGCGCAGGGGCCCTGTGTACACGCTGTGAGCAGGGAAGGGTTTATTGGGTGAGGTCTCTGCTGAGGAAGCTCTGACTGTGTCTGGGCCAGGAGCGCAGGCTGAAGGGAAGAGCCAAGCAGAGCGTTTCTTAGGGTTGGGCTTCTGGGTTTTGCTCCCCAGAGAGCCTGACTGGAGCAGAAACCCCGTGCAGTTCAGAGTTTGCCTTTCGGAAAGCTTCTCCTCCCACTCGGTCCCTGTCCGGAGGCAGCAAGGTGAGGGTTGGAGATGCTCTGTGGTGGGGCCCAGTCCTGTTCTCAGCCGCAGATCCCATGCGCCCACTGGTGACACCTTCACAGGCTCCTTTTGGCTGCTCCATAGGTTACTCTTCCCACAGCCTGCCGAGTGTTTCTGTGTTATGCGGACAATATTTATTCTGAGTTGCATTTTTTTTTTTCCCAATTACCGACAGCATCTCGCACAGGCCCACTGCCCAAACCCGTGCCCAGGACACTGCTCCGGTGGGAGTCATCCTGTGCCTCTTACTAGGGGAGGGATTCAGCCCCTGCAGTGAGCAGGATTTTCCTCACACTGTGAGCAAATCAGCACAGCAGGGACCCTGCCAGTCGTCAGGAGCTGAGTAAAAGGGCACGGAATGGTTTCTGTCATTATTACCCTTCTGTGATATTGATGTTGTTTTTAGCAAGCCAGTATCGTGTGCTGGTCAGAAGCCAGCAGCCACTAATGACCTCAAAACCATGTTGTCATTTGCTTTATCAGATTCCTTGTCAACCTAATCGGTTGGCAACTGGAACTGCGCGTCCTCCTGGGATGACACAGACTTTAATTTGGATTCTCCAGGCCTGCTGTTTGGCAGCGTGCGCTCCCACAGTAACCCAGGCAGCTGCAATCTGCTCCTGAGAAGATCACAGTGCAGCACAGCAAAAAATAAGCAACTAAAACTGTTTGCTAGTTGGCCCCGAGGCTAATGTCCCTTTATTGGGCTATGACCCAAAGAGACCCTGTGTAACCACCCTTTTAGAAAATAAAACCAGACACTTTTCCCTTTTTTCTCCAGGTTACAAGGTTCCATGGTGGGAAACAGCCACCAGTGGAGCAGAGGACAGCACTGGGACTCCGTTAGCTCTGCTGCTGGGTGGAGGAACCGCATCTTGCGTTGTTCGGTGTTACGGTGAGTGTTCTGTGTTTCAGTTCTGCACCGTGTGCTGCAGCCTGGGCACCTACAGCCACGTTCGTGGGCACAGGAAGCCCCCCAGACTCGCTGTCCCTCTGTTGTCCTTTCAGCTCCCAGCCCCGTCGCACTGGCACCTCCTGACCAGTTTCTCACCAGATGCCAGCAGCCACTAATGACCTCAAAACCATGTTGTCATTTGCTTTATCAGATTCCTTGTCAACCTAATCGGTTGGCAACTGGAACTGCGCGTCCTCCTGGGATGACACAGACTTTAATGTGGATTCTCCAGGCCTGGCGCTTGGCAGCGTGCACTCACACGGTAACCCCGGCAGCTGCGATCTGCTCCTGAGAAGATCACAGCGCAGCATTCTCTTTTGGGGTCCAAACAGTCCGTGCAACCATCAGCTTTAAGGCTTCTCTTCGCAAGCATGGTTACTAGAAAGACACCAGCTAGTTTTTTTACTTGACTTTGGGGCCCCTCTCCTGCAAATGGAGGTTATCTGATCCTTCATCACTCAGTCTGCCTGTTATCATAAGGTACCAGCTGTGCAATTCTGTCTCTGTTTGTAACCCTGCCATTAAGGATGGTAGGATTACCAGTTTCTATCAGAGAAAATGCTTTGAATTCCATTAGTGTTCATTGGCATGCATTCCTTCAACTCTCTTCACAAGTCCTTGCTTTGTAGTGTGAATATTTAATTAATTGTGTCAAGCTTGCTTTTAAAACTATAAGAGACTGAGGCTGAGTTAATTTACCTTCATATTCAATATCGAGATTCAATATCAAGTCCCTACAGGATTTACGAAAAGGCACAATGGTATCAGAACCCACCTAAAACCCCTGAGATTCCCATGCTTGAAAAATGAGGCTTCTAATTTTTCCCCCCACATTTAAAAATTAGATTTCTGCTGCTGCACTTGCCGGAGCCTCTCCTGCCCTCGGGACAACAACCTTGCACATCCAGGCACTGAGCAGGTGCTTGTGATTCCCACTGACCCTCCTGCTGCTTGGTCTCCTGGTGATTTGGCTCTTCCCCACAGTTTGTACAAACGACGGTGACAAATGCTTCCCCTCCAGGTATGGATCTCCTCTGCTCTGGGCCTTCCTCTGGTGTCAGCACCAGCTTTTTCTCTGGGCGGGTGTTTATAGGGTCTCTCTTCTACCCCTGGCTTTCTGGGCTTCTGACTGGAGATGACACTGCACCCTGGAACGGTGCTGATACAGATGTGTGTCTAGACAGCCAGTTTTATGAGACGTACAGAAGTTATTAACTCAGACTCCTGATGGGCTTGTCTGGAATCAGATAATGGATGAGACAAACACAGGCAACAGTCTCCCTAAGAAACCAGGCTCAAAGATCCTTGGTCATGGAAGGAGAGAAGCGGCCTGAAAAGCTGAGAGGTTTTTCTGTCCTTCCATGTCAGAGCACACACCTGTGAAACACTTGCTGCGTTCTGCGGCCAGCCAACACATCTGTGGGTTTCTGTTCTGTGTGCAGGGACACATCGCCGTGTCCTGCGGTGCGTGGGCACCCGGCGAGCTGTGTGTCCCACCATACGCTGTACGAGCCAGGATTCACCCAGCCAGCTGCTGGGCGCCCTCCCCTCCCACTCAGCTGGGACTGGCAGCTCAAGGCACCTCGCAGGACCTACTTAAAGCCATTATTATTTAATTCCTGGCTAGTATCACTTCTCTCCAGCTGGGGAGAAAGGAGCTATAAGTTGAGAAGGTACACGGAAGGCCTTTCCACCCTGCCGCAGCATTTTGCTGTTCTCAGGTGACCTGCTGCCCTCTCCTATTGCATCTCCTCTGGCTGCGGCTGAATGGTTCTATCAATCAGTATTCTCAGTGCTGCGAGAGGTAAAATTCACCTCTGGGCTCAGTTGGGCACATCTGAGCAATTTGGTGGAAAGGAATTTTTCTTCATTAGAGAAACAGTTCTGCTACCACAGGGGAAATGCAGAGTTGAAGCTGCTAAGAAAGTTAGTTCATTAAAATGTAATTCTTTTATCTAATATTAAAAACCTTAGTGCCCCAAGGTCCCGAGGTAGCCAAAAGGCTGAGAGGTTTGATTGGTGCTAAACTCTGTTCTTAGAACTATGGATATGAGTCACGCTAACGTTGTCTCCATCCTCGGTATGTTTGATGAGTAGTGTTGCCTGCAGGGGTGCTGAGGGGAAGGGAGCGTGGCTCTGAACCCTCTGCCTTCGCTCCCTGAGTTCCACAGCCCAGCTGCTATTTCCCTTCTGCCAAGGAAAACACTCATTAGCAGTCAGCGAGCACTCGGGTATTCTGCCCATCAGAGCTTCGGTTTCCCCACAATTTCCAAAAGAGTAAGCTGTGTCATTTCATCTTTCATTTTTTCAAAGACTAGCATCAAAAAATACCCGAGTGAAAGGGGATTCTACTTGTATGCAATTTTCTGACAGCTGTTGGTAAACAAGTTGTGAGGTTTTGAGTACTTGATGAAACCAAAGCAGCCTGCACATCTCCTGCTTGGCTGAACACGATTGGGCTGTAATAATAGAAATACAAGTGTTCCCACGCTGTTTCAAGCTGCAGTCACACATTCCTAGGAAGGCGGAGTTATTGGATTTTCAATACAGCTGTGCTGTCAGTTTCTGATCTTCGAAGTTTATGGATGGGATTGAGGCAGGAAGCAAATCAGAAATGCCTCATAAACTAAACTGAATTTCAGACTCATGAATGTGTGCAAATAGATTCCCCCATCACAAATCCTGCCTGTTTTATGGCAGAATTCAGCTTTACTTGGTACACTCTGAGAAGAGTGAGCATTAGCCAGCTAATGACGGTGATGACAAGGGTCTCAGCCTGGCAGCCCCAGAGACGGGACTGGGAGAGGAGCACCATGCAGGAAATGCCTGCACGGTCATCGCCCAGGGCTCCTGCTCTTCGCCTCTGTCAGAGGTGACATCTGAAGAGATGAGCACCCCTGAACTGGGCAGGGACAGAGCACAGAGCCCTTACCTGTGGGTAGGGAACTTCTGGCTTCACTGATCGCTCTGCAGAGCAAAGATTTCCTGCCCTTTCCCCACAGGAACTTTCCATATCTTTGCTTAAAACCTGCACGGGAGCAGCAATGTTGCTGCTCTCACCAGACCACCCAACAAAGCTCTACCCCTGCAGAACTCCCAGCTGCACATACCCAGGCAGACTAAAACCAGCAGGAGGCTCAGTGCATGTGCTTGAATCTGAAGGTTCAGGGGCTCTGACCTTAAACTGCAGAAAATTTCTCTAGAAAGAACCTGCCATCAGTCTGGTACAAAATCGTACAAAGAAGCATCCTTACTTGTCTCGCTGAATGCAGTTGGCTCGGCAGAAAAGAAGAGGACGTCGATGAGGTGGGAGGCCGGACCCTCGCGATACTGCTTCAGCGCGTGGAGAGCTCTGGGAAGAAGGAAACAGGCAGGTTACACACAGTGAGAATTCCTTCAGAGATCCCTGCGTGCCTCGGGGCCCTGTGACAGGAGACTGTGTGCACAGATTGAACTCCTCAAAGCAGAGAAGAGTTACTCCACAACAGGCTAATTCTGTCAAATTGCTGCATCTCCCACGCTCGCACATCCCTTGTGCCGGCCAGACTTCCACTTCCCACAATTACTCCAGTGTGATATGGTCAGACCTTGTGCTGGGCCTTTTCAGCGCATTAATTCAGCAAAGAGCTATTAAATTCTCCTGCCAGGGTGGAAAAGGCTCGACACAGAATCCAGTGAGTAAAAGAGGGGATACGAGACAGGACCAAGAGAGCAGCTGAGCATGGGCTGAGGGGTGGAGAGGAAGAGGGACAGGCAGGACCACACCAGCCAGCGGGGTAGATAAACCCAGGCTGTTGTGATGCTGCAGCACAACACGTCCAATAGAGAGATCTCAGTACGGGTTCCTTGGCAGTCTGCAGAAAAAGAAAGGCACCCTCAAAAGGTGGGTACCTCCCTGAAGTGGAGCTGCCAGAGGAGTCAGAAGAACAAGATGGGAAAGCAGAGAAACAAAGCCCAGTGAAGTAGACTCAGATCTGGCTCAGAAGAGCTTTTCCAGAATAAATGTGGCAATTTTCTACTGGCTTTTGTGCCCCCGAGGTGAACTGCAACCCCGCAGTCCTTACTTCTTCAGCCGGTTGTAGGTGACGTCGTTGGCCAGCTTCAGCAGGCGGTACGAGCTCTCGCGGTCCAGGCTCAGCACATTGTCCCCGGAGTCCTCGAAGGCCACGGTCACCGCTCTGGAGGTGACACGTGTCACGATGCCGGTGGAGAGCGGGTCCCTGCGGTCACCTGAATCGTAAAGGCCCACGATGTCCCCTGCAAGAGAAGTTAGAGCGTCAGGTGGGGCAAACGTTTTGAAAAGCAGCAATTCTAGGGAGAGCAGCCACCCAGTGCAGCCCGGCGCCGGCAGCAGGACCAGCCGCAGCTCTGGCACCGTGTTCCTGCCACAGGCAGACTGGGTCAGGCCTGCACCACAGCAGAATGTCCTCGTAGGTGACAAAGCAAAAGGACAACGAGCGGTGAGAAGACACCTGACAGCAGGTAACCAGCTGCCTTCAGAGCTCCTGGCACCACAGGACTCAGGGTGGGGACCAGCCCTGCTCCCCACAGCCAGAGCTGCTCAGAAAGCCAGTGTGCTTTCACACAGACCTCAGAATAAACCACCTTCTGAGCTCTCGCACAAACCATTTTACATCCATTTTAGTTTTTAATAGCAGCCGAGGAGCCTGCACACCAGTATGTACCTCCCAGGTGGCTGCTACCTGCCAGCCAGCAGGATCAAGAAATACCAGAGAATTTGAAGGACATGCTACAGCTTTTCACAGTCCCTGTGAGATGACAAAAGAGTCAAAGTTTTTAACGATAAGAGACCAGGGCTTTGTTTTTATGGATTCAGAAAAAAGCAAGCCAGCTCTTTGATCACCAGCACTATTTCCTGGTGCAATGCACGTGTCTGTAACAAGCTGAGGAAAAAAGAGGCTGTTTTCCTCTATGCTCATCCTGTAACCATAACCTTTTCTCCCATTTTTTGCATCAATTTCTCAGTCTTTACAAATGTTACAACACAAAGACGTCAAGAAGACGACATTAGCCAGCTCCTGTTTACCTGCTTTGCACCAACAAAAACGTCACTCACCAGGCCCGAAGCTGTTGTAGGGCAGCTCGGCGTCCGAGTCCTGTTTTCTGGGCTGAAACGTCACGAGCAGCCGCCCATAGAGGCCGGTTCTCTGGCTGGCAGGCTGGAGTTTGAGCAAGCAGACACCTCTGCGCTGCAGCTCCTTCAGGGAGACGCTCTCCTGCCATGCCCTGGGAACACACACCAGCGTGAACACCATTTGCTTGGACTGAGGCTGAGATTCAAAGCTTCAGGTGACAAAAAAGATGTGGGGGAGATGAAAAAGAAAGGGGGGATGATGGCAAACAGACCCCAGCTTGTTGAACTGTTGGCTTATGTGATCACTTTGCAGTGAAGTAACTGGATCAGCTTCCACAGGCCTGTTTTGGGAAACGGGGCAATGCTCGTGGAGCCCGGAGCAGAGGTAACACCCGTTTCTCTGCGTTTTCCCCTCTCTTGCCTCAGGGAGAAGAGGAATGACCTGCCCAGCTACCCACATCCCAGGACCCGGGAGAGAACAACCTGGATTTTCTCTTATCGCATGTAAGTGCTAACATGGAAGATGGGCCATTTTCCAGGTGAAGTTGTGCTAACCTCAGACCTGGTTGGTCTGTGGGGAGCTGAAATGTCAGGGAACTTCAGGCAGCCCTGGGTGGCCCCATCCTGCCTCTCACCATCCTCTGTCCCCAGGGCTGGGTGAGCAGTGGGGCTGCCTGCACCCCGACACAGCCCCACACATCCTGGGGGGCCCTGGGGATCCCTCGCCCTCTCTGGCACCAGTGATCCACCGGAGTCAGGTGGGATTCAGTGTCAGCTCCAGCCCTGGTCCAGGAGGGCAGAGCGGGGTGGGGGAGAAGGGGAGCCCTGCGGTGCCGCTGGCGTGAGCTGGGACCTAGAGGTGACAGCAGGCTGGATGGGGGGTTCCCACGGGGTGAGCTGGTGCCGTGCGGCGAGTCCAGCAGGGTCCCCATAGATGAGAACAGCTGGTTATATAGGGGTGAGCACATTCCCCACAGGTGACAGGAGGGTCCTGCAGCAGTGAATCAGCAGGTTTCCCAGAGGTGCCAGCAGGTCCCTGAGGTTTATGTGTCTGTCAGGGTTTCCCCCCAGGTGCCAGCAGGTCCCTAAGAGGTTTATGTGTCTGCCAGGGTCTCCCCAGGGGAGGGTCCATCGGGGTCCCCCCCGGCCCCAGGTGCTGTCAACAGCGTGTCCCGCAGGTGCCCCGCAGGTGCCCGGGGCTCGCCGGTACCTGCTCTGGGCCAGCTCTGCCTCCCGCTCCTCCCGCAGCAGCTCCAGCTGCCGCTCCGCCGCCTCCGCCGCCATGGCCGCGCCGTCACTTCCGCTTCCGGGCCGCGGGCGGTGAGGCCATGGCGGCCGCGCTGGCGGGGCCGCGGCGGAGGGCGGCAGGTGAGGACGGGGCGTCCGAGCAGGGGAATCCGCTTTGCATACTTTATTCGAGCCCTCTGTTTGGGCCCCTCACGCCAAAAAAGCCCTCGAGGTGCTGGAGCGAGTTGAGAGAGAAGAACGGAGCTGGGGAAGGGGCTGGAGCACAAGTGTGATGGGAGCGGCTGAGGGAGATGGGGGTTCAGCTGGAGAACAGGAGCTGAGGGGAGACCTTCTGATCTCTGAACTGCCTGAAAGGAGCTTGGAGCCAGGGGGGTCGGGCTCTGCTCCCCAGGAACAAGCGCCAGGAGCAGAGGAAACGGCCTCAAGTTGCGCCAGGGGAGGTTGAGGTTGGATCTGGGAACAATTTCTTCCCCAAAGGGCTGTGGGGCATTGGAACAGGCTGCCCAGGGCAGTGCTGGAGTCACCATCCCTGGAGGGTTGGACAGACAGAGATGAGGTTCTCAGGACATGGGGCAGTGCCAGGGGTGGGTTATGGTTGGGCTCAAGATCTTAAGCGTCTCTTCCAACTCAGGTAATTTTATGATTCCATGAACCTCTCAGCAAATTTCAGGCTGGGCAGCTGCTGGGGGTTGCTGGCAGCAGATGGGGCTTTGGGGCTCTGGCCTCACGTTGGGGTTTTGTTTCTGTGACTGGGTGAACAGCAGCTTCTACACCTGAGACAGTTCGGTACGTGTGGGGTCAAGATGTACTCCCAGTCCCTTGTGCTGGTTGTGCTTTGGCTGGTGAGCGAAAAAGATAATGTTCCTGCAAAGAAGCTGTGCAGGGTCTGTCTTTTAGTTGAGCAAATTGTTCCAGAGCGCGTCTTGTTATCCCTGGGATAACAGACGAATAGATCCATGAACATGCATTTTTAGGCCTTTGTCTCTTTCTGCTGATTAACAGTGTGTGCAAGTCCGGTGTCTTTCCAAAAAATGCTGAGGCTGCACTCAAACTGTAATTCAAGTTGTAGGGTGCCCTTCGTTCTTTGCATATTTGTGTATTGGAACGGTAACACAGTTTCACTCTTTCCGTGAACATTTCCTTGTGTATATGCTGCTCTGAAAAGCACTAATACGTTTTTCTGATTCCCGTATTTGGTTGCTGTTCCTTGTTCAGCTGCGCAGCTCCTCCACTCCTCATGCTAGAAGAACAGGCGTGTGGGACGGTGAAAACCCGGATGTGGGAGCGTTAAACCCGAATCTGCTGATCCTGTCCCGCTCCTCCCACTCCCCTGTTTCACTTGGCGTTGCGGTGGCTGCTTGGGAGCTGTGGGACCAGCAGTCGCTGCTTATTTTTAATTCTGTATTCTTCTCTCTCTTTTAGCTTTCCTGTTTTCATCTGTGGTTCGGCACCAGAGCTCCCAGAACACGCCGCTGCAGCAAGGGTAACATCACCTGACTTTCTGCTTTGCTTCTGACCGTCCTTGGCAGTGGGGGGAGCTGGTTTTCCCTTTGGACAAGGGACGTGTGTGACCCCTGTGAGGTTTGGACTCTGCCTGCAGTCACCATTGCCAGGAAGATGCTTCTGTTGATCTGTGAAATTAAGCAGCAGAGTCTAGAGACAGATAATTAGATCCCCCGCTGAGGAAAAGTTGGCAGGGTGGGCTCAGCTCGTAGCAGGCAGCAGAGAAGCTGTTCAAGTCAGGACATCGCAGACTCCTCAGCTGCAGGCAGGGCTTAAGCTGCCACGCGTGGTTTAGGTGCAGGTTCGTGCTCCTCTGGCAAGGGCCACCTACTGCCTGGGCTCTCTGATACCTGACAAATGCAGAAATGGCACTGCAGTCTTCGTAAAATGTGATTTACAGCCCCAGCGCTGCAGGGCACCGTGCTGGGACACTTCAGGCATCACTGGTTTCCATGCTTTGAGAGCTGCCGGTTTATGTCTCTGTTTGCTGGGATCTGGTGCGGGCTGTGCTGCTGCGAGCTCAGCCAGAAGGGGACACTGTAGAAATAGCGAATTCCTGTAGCAGCATTGGGGAAAAATGGCAGGATTTGCTTGCGTGGCCCCTTCCTGCTGCTCCTCAGGCGTGTGGGAGCAGTTTGGGTCTCTGCCCCGGGACACGGCGCCCGGTGTTGTCACCAAACCCCACAGCAGACCCCGAGGCCTCGGTACTGTGGTTGTGCACTTGCTCACGATTGCTTTGAGTTCTGGGAAATTACAGCCCTTTGAGCAGCACAGAGCAAACTGATCAAATGCAGCTGCTCTTGTGTTAATTTTGCCGCCTTTCACTAGCATCTAATGTTTATTCCTGAATATTTATGCAGTTTGTGCGTCCTGCATTATTTATAGAAAATGTAGATCTCAGCACAGAGGAAATTCTGAACTTCCCATTCGTGACAGAGACGGGATTTACTGAGCAGCACCGTTCTCTTCATGTTTCAGAAACCGACATCTCTCTGGTCATTTCAGTGAGATCCAGGGTGAATCTCCCACCTCTCTAGATCCGAGATTGTTTTTGTGATACTGTAGGTTCCTGCTTAATAAGTGACTATAATCTAGTGCCTTTCGGTCACATCCCTTTGTGTGTAAAGGCGTTTGGCACCTCTGGGCTAATCCTCGAGTGATGGAGCCTCCTCTCCCTGCCCTGCCGCGTGTTCTGATGAGACCTCTGCCCGTGCAAAGCACCGTCCCTGCTCAGAGCGGTGCTTTGCTCTCCAGTTCTTTGGGAGCAAATCGGTAGTTTTTGTACCTGACTCTTACACAGAGACAAACGGCTGCCTCTGGTCCTCCTTGTTGTTGCTCCTTGTCCCAGAGTTCCTGAAAACCAGCTAATTATAAGCCAGTGCCGTCTGCATTATTTCCACCCAAACTCACACTGTGCGTTTAGCACAGCGTTTCATTTTTGAATTAACACCCCGTGGCCCGTTTGAGCAGAGTTAATTGTTGTTTGGCTCTGATGTTTTACAGGGGTTCTCGTGCTTTAGCGCTGCCTGTGCCGCTGTCAGTGGCCGCGTGTGCGGGCGGGTACCGGCGGCACTGACCGCAGGGCTCCGGGCCCTCGGGAATTATTGTAATAGTTCAGTTTAGAGGCAGAGGATCCCGCCCGGGGTTAATCCTGAGGAAAGCAGCAGGAACCCACCACGACAGGTAACGAGAACATCTTGCTGGCCGCTCGCTGAAACGCCCCTGGCAGTTTTCCGGCTCTTGATCTGTATCGCTGCTGTGCCCCGCTTGCCCTCAGGCCCCCGTTTGTGCACCAAACTGTCGGTGTGAGGTGCTGTGCCCACCGTGGACCACGTTCAGGAGGTAACGGAGCAACGTCTCGGTGCAGAAGGTAGAGCAGGCGCCAGGTGACGTGTCTTCTGTGCAGAATTTGTCACTCGGGTGCTGGTGCGGTTTGAGTCGTGGCTGCTCCCGTGGGGTGTCGGTGACCCCAAGGGGATCTGTGACACTCCGCAGCCCCCGGGCTGGGCACCGGGAGGGTCTGTGGGGACCGGTGTCACGTCTGGAAACAGAGGCCTGCGCCTCAGTGCAGCTGCACAGCGTTCCAAAAGAGATGTGATTAAAGCCATTCTGTGTCATGGCAGTGGAAGCCGCCCTTTCGGGGACAATAAGGATTTAATTTGCACCTTTTAGCAAAACATCCTGGTGCTCGCAGTCCCAGGAGGAGCGATGGGTGCACGGGGCTGGGGGGTGTGGGACAGCACATGTTCCGCTCCCGACCACACTCGGCCTGATCCCAGTCAGGGGCTGAGGAGTCGTGTCAGATGCCACTGCGCGGTGTTATCGATCGTACACAGGCACAGTAATGGCACAGAAGAGGCTTTTGGGCTCAGCGTTTGTGGTATTGAACGCTAAGCAGCGCTGGGAGGGAGATGCTGTTATTGTCGCCGTTCAGGGAACACGGCTGTCGGTGACAAAGGAAGAGCAGATGCAGAACTCTCCTGTAAAGAACCCAGCTGCGGTCTTAAGGTGCTCTCTAAACTGTCTGTTTAACAGAGAAGAGCTTCAGAGAATAGAGGCAAAAAGGATGCGTGTGAGTCACTGATGCGCAGCGCTCAAGGCTGGTTAGGAATGCTCGTTAGGAATGCTTGTTAGCCCTTCTTCCCCATCAAGGCACCTTGTCCTGCTGCAGGTAACCCCGGGGCTTGGTACGTGGCGCTGAAGGAGCATTAATGCTTCAGCCTCTCAGCTGTGCTGGAGGTAACTTGTGCCTTATACCTGGAAAAACTTAACAAGAGCCTTTCAGCTAAAGCCCGGGTGTAAGCAAGGCTAAGGTGGGTCTGCTCCCGTTGGAGCTGGTGACACAATTCCAGTCTGTAAAAACGAGGCGGTGGGAAGTCCCCGGTGGTCGCTGAGCTTGATCACCAGGGGCACATCCAGCTGCAGATCTCAGCATCAGGAACAAGCCATCACCCAGCCTGGGCGAATTCTCAGTCAACGCGCTCCGTCTCCAGCTTCTTTTACCCTTTTTCCTCTCCTCATGTTTTATGTCTCTTGAAAATATCTGCTTCCTACAAGTGAGTCCTTCCTTATCATTCACAGACTTGTTGCCAAAACGTCTCTGACTTCACCCCCGTGGCCTGAAGTGAAGCTCCCAGACCCGGTGGAAGAGGCGAAGTATCATGCAGGTAAAGGTCCCGAGTCCCCAGGTGACGACTCACACTCCACCATTGCCATTGAGTATAAAGAAGTGTCTGCAATGCCTGGAGCTGATTTTTGTTCTTCGCATTTCTGTCTCTGGACTTGTGCTCCAGCTCCTGGTGTTGGGGGTTTGGGTAGAATGTGAGGTCTTCTTAGTTTGAGAGAGCGTGACAGCTTGTAACACCCTCAGAGGAACCTTAACCTGATGTGATGTGTTGCTTTTGAAAGCATGAAACAAGCATTTTGGACAGGAAAAAACAATTATTTTTCTTTTTAACGGATAAATGAAAGAGCTGAAGCCAGCAGAAGCAGTTGGCTGGTGGGCACACCAGAGAGCGGGTGGGTTTTAGTGCCTGAGGCAATGCCAGAGCCAGCAGGAGCAGGTGGGTGGTGGGCCCCGACGGGGCTGCCGAGCTGTGACACGTGGCAGCGAGCAGCTGGGGACTGACATGACGTTAGTGAACCGATTCTTGTCCCTGTGTCTGGTCGGGACCGGTGGTCGCAGCCAGCGGTCCCTGCCAGCAGTGCCAGAGCCCGCAGCGATCAGCCTCGCGCGTCTGCAGGATGCTGCTCAGAACGTTTTCTCTCTTTGCACTCCTGGGGTTGTTCCAGTGACAGATGAGTGTTTTGTCCCCGAGCACGGATTGACCCAGCGGTGAACCGTAAACCGCTCAGTCTGATGTGCAGAAGCCCCATGGTGAACGGGGTCCCGTGTTCCCCTGAGTGATCCACATGGATTCCTGTGATTTCCCTGCCTTGTGCCCGCCTCCTGTTGATGAGCTGGGGTCGTTAGCTCCTGGCTGTGCTCATCCAAAGCAGACGACAGCGAGAGCACTTGAATCCTGCCCGCTATTTCCCTGCTGGCTGTGGGAACAGGGAGGGATAGTTCAGGAGGGGTCGCTCCACATGGTGCTGAGATACAAGCCGTGCTAACAGTCAAATGGAAACATCACTCGATGTTTCCTGTCGCTGGGGCTGTTTGGAGGAGTTATCAGCAACTTGAGAGCCCAAATGCAGTGGAAACAACATGCCTTTTCTGGTTCAAACAGATGAGAAAGGCCTGTGGGCAGCCAGTTGAAATTTGACAAGGAAATAGCCCTTGTTAGAGCATGACTCTGCCTGTTTTCTGCCAAGAGAGAATTTTGGGTTTGAAATGTTGACCACAGGACCACTGATGTACATAGACCAGCACTTTAGAGCAGGAAGAAGTTGGTTGTACCCATTGTGCTGTTGAGGGCATAACACGGAGAAGGGGGTTGTATCTTTTCTCTGGATTTTTTTGTAGTGGACGACTGTGAATCAGACAAAAGAGAACACAGTGGATTTTTCTTTTGGGACAGCAATTCCAGCAACACAGAAGCTAAACTCTTCATCCTAGTGGGAACTGCAGCAACTACTGCCTTGCAGATCATTTCTGTTCTTACCTCTGTCTTCAGTAGTTTGCTTCTGCTGGGCTGAAGCTTGGACACTCTCCGGGTGTTCCTGTAAGAGCTGGGTTTGGTTTGGCTGCTGAATTCTTGTCTGTCCCAAAGGGATGTTGTGTTGTTTACATTCCGAGAAAAAACGATTAGCTGCTTTTGTGGACAATGAAGAAAATCTATTTTTCCAGTTACAGAGAAGCTGCTGTTTCCCTGAGCAGCTCAGAAGGGTGGAAAGCTGTGGTTTGGCAGCACAACGGCACTTGTTAGCCCTACCTTTCGGTGTTCCCAACAAAACTGGTTTTGGCTTCACTGCACAGGGAGCTGATCCCAGAGAACCGAGTCTGTGTGTGTGCAGAACCTGGTCCCTGGGGCCCGCGCTGCTCCAGCACCTGCTCTGCCCGTGGGAAGAGATTTTCTGGAAAAGAGTGAGGGAAAGGGCTTTGTCTTTGCAGCAGGTACAGGTTCTCAGGCCAGGCTTTGTTGGCACACAGGAGCGCTTTCCCAAGCTCTTCCCGATGCTCCCATGTGCCTTGCACAGTGTTTGCAGTCCTGGGCCTCTGCGTGTTACACAGAAACCGAGAGAGCTGCCCGCCACGTGTGGGATGTGTGGACAAGCACCCTGTCCTGGAAGGCTTTAAATCTCAATACGGTGAACTGTAGGGTGCTAAGAAATAGGCTGAGAAGTTGAGTATTACGTTAGCTGTACACTATATATACGAGGTGTCTATTTATGCATGGGTTTGCCAGCAACTAAAATACAAATAGTTCGTTAAGTTTAGGAAAAGGAGGCTCAGACCCTGTCAGAAACAACACTGCTGTTGGTCCTTGCTGAAAGGTTCCCAGCAGAGCAGGGTTTAGGGCAGCCCTGCACGCCGTGCGGGTTTGCTGCACCCACAGGAGCTGGTTTAGGGCAGCCCTGCACGCTGTGCGGGTTTGCTGCACCCACAGGAGCTGGTTTAGGGCAGCCCTGCACGCCGTGCTTTTAGGGCAGCCCTGCACGCCGTGCGGGTTTGCTGAACCGATCCTCCCTGCTCTGTCCGGCAGAGGTGGTGCGGAGGGTGAACGGGCTGATTGCAGCGGGGCAGTACGGGAGGCTCTTTGCCGTCGTCCACTTCGCCAGCAAGCAGTGGAAGGTCACCAGCGAAGACCTGATCATGATGGACAACGTCCTGGAGGCCGAGTGCGGAGACCGGATCCGCATGGAAAAGGTGAGGTGCTGTGCCGTGCCAGCAGAGCCAGTTTCTGCCCACAGCCCCCGAGGGGAAGCCAGTTTTTAGAAACGTGTCCTGAAGAGCTCCTGTCAGATCTCCCGTTCTCACTCCAGCTATTTGCTTTGCCTTCATTTCGTTCCAGTATCGGTTGGTGATAATATTATTGTGATTTCTGTTGAACAGAGCTGCAATGAGTCTTGCCAGGCTCTGTCAGGAGACAGATTTTCGTTGTACTAACTTCATCCAAAAAAACCCAACAAAACTACAGTTGTTGTTTCTAGAGATGACAGTTAGAGCCTGTGTTTACCTCCAGACTCCAGCACCCCAAATACTTGCGCTGTTCCCGGAGGGACTGTCGCTGCTCAGCGCTTTGCCAGATCCTTATCGCGCTGAGTGTGTTGGGTGGAGGGAGAGGGATGATGCCTGTGCGGGAGAATTGCCAAGGCGCAATTAAATGTCTTTATCCGTAGCCTCGGTTAACTAGCAGGAACTTGTGGAGGCTCGTTAATCCAAATGAAAGACGATGAGGCGGGATTATGTTGGTTTAATCTTGCTGGTGGTTGTTAGAGCCAAGCGAGCAGTTGAGACCGGGCTGTTTTCCCACTCGCCCGTTGCTGTGCAGTGCAGTTTTGGGGCAGCTTTTGGGGCGTTTGGTCGTGTGTGTCCTCACACCGCAGAGGAGTGAGGATTTGCAGGGAGCAGCCAGCTGGGAACGCAGGGCTCTGCTGGGAGTGGGGAAGTGGAAAACTTGCCGAACCACCGTGACCTCTGGGGGTTTCACTGGCAAGGATCTGTGTAAGACAGGTCTGAACATCTCATGACGGCTCCTCGGTTGTGTTTAAGTGCCGCCGTAGGGTTAGCGTGGGGCCGGGGCAGCCTGTCCGAAGCGCTGCCTCTGCCCCTGTGTCCCCCCGCCTGGCCCTTTGAGGGGCAGGGGGTTTAAATGCCCCGAGACAACAGGGCTGGCCCCTGGGGGCTGAATCCCCCACATGCTCCTTTCTTTGTTGCCCATCTTGGGGCCTCACGGGGCAGAATGAGGAAAGTGTTGCTCTACTGGGATATGTAGCAATGGCAATAAAAATGCAATGATTTTAGGAGCTGCCGTTCCTCCCGATCCCACGCGAGGCGTATTCCTCTTCTGCCCTGGATTGTTTTTCACATCTTTTACAGCTCCTGGTGAGCCAGGCCAGGAAGGTTCAGTGTGTTCTGATCAGCGTGGAAGATACTCCTCAAGTAGGTTTTAGCAGGACCAGCTCTCCTGAAGACTGCCTGATTGATGACTCTGTTTCTTGCCCGTTAGCTGCCTTTCCACCACCCCTCTCCAGTAACAGTGTTCGAGTTGGAACACGTCAAGGCCTGTTTTTAACCAGTTTGGGTCCCATCTGGTGACTCTAGAATTTGGAAGCTCTTGTGTGCATCTCTCCTGGGGCACTGAACCAGTGATATATGCCTGATTTATTTTCCGTAGGTGTTGCTGGTTGGTGCTGACGACTTCACGCTTATCGGAAGGCCGCTCCTGAGGTAAGATGTCTCATACAAGAACTATCTTCAAGACAATTATTGTACTTAATTGTAGCTTCAGGGCTCCCGCAGTCCCTAAAACAGAAGAGAAACCTGGATTTATCAGCAGTAGCTTTTTTCCCAGCCCCGTGGCTGTTGAATCACAACAAACCAAGCTGGCCGGCCTCTGCTGGCCCTGTTGCTGCGGTGCCAGGGCAGGGCAGCACTGCCCCTTTCTAAGGTAACCACAGGATATGCAGCTCTCTTGGGCTGGATCTTTTTCTCGTGGTATAAGACTTGCGGAAACTAACAGTAAATCCTGCTCTTCAACATCTTTACTCCCTAATTGCATGATAGTCATCTTAGAATAACCCAGAAATCCTTGTCCATCCCTTAATCTCTTAATTTGACTTGGGTTTTTAAGCCCATTTCCTTTTACCCGTGTCTTAACCCAGCAGACCTTTTATCTTCATTTTAGAGTTCCTGATTTTTCCCTTCCTCCTAGTCACACAGCGCAGCAACGGCAGAACCGGGGAGGAGGAGTTTCCCCCCTCGGCACCACCCCATCCCCACGCTGTAGGACTCGCTATAGAACCTGGCAGAAGAGCTGGTTCTTCAGCCTTTTCTTCCCCCAAAGCCCGTGGTGTGCGGCGCAGGTGTAACTGTTCAGCGCTGAGCACTGGCCGGGACCAAAGTCACGAGCTGCAGGAGAGGTTTTAGTGGTAAAACACGAGTGGAGATAAGGTGGATTGCGGTGCTCAGCGTGTCTGGGAGCTGAGCCGCATACAGAAGTGTTGGCTTGAGCCGGCCCGGCTTTGGCAGGGGATGGTCGGGTAAGGAGGAGCTTGTACATCTGAGAATTGTTTCTAGTGGATTCAGGCTGGAAAAAACATGTGGTTTCAGATTGGTTTCAGTCCTGTTTTCCGTGGTGTTTGGGACTTGCTTGGAACATATTTGTACAGCTGTTAACAGGACTTGAGCTACACTGGTGTAACTGCCTTGGGTCCCCGTGTTAGCAGGATTTTGAGGGCGGCTGGTCCTTTTAACAGCACTGCAAAGAGATCTGGAACCGCAGACCCTTGGGAGTCCTTGAGCTATCGCCAGGTAGTGCACTTGCAGAAGATTTTAGGAAGGGGAATCTCATTATTTGAACTCGAAATGTTGCCTCGCAGGATTCAGGTGAGAGCCCGGGGTGTGCAGACAGGGCTGTGCGTGTTGGGCGGTTCAGGAGCACCGTCCTTCACCTGCCTGTCCCGTCTGTGGGCCCTGGGTGGTGCTGGGCAGCTCCCATGTTCTGTGCTGGATCTGGCGCGTGGCCCGAGACCCTGGAGCTCTGGGCCGGGAGGAAAACCAGCTGTTGGGTCCCTGCGAGTGCTCCAAGTGCAGGGAAAGCGCTGCCAGTCACTCAGGGCAGACCAAACCGCACTGTGCCAGCGGGAGCTGCAGCCCGATAGCGCTGGGAGGGAGGAGGAGGATGAGGAGGAGGCTGAGCAGGTGGAACCAGGGCTGGTGGGGAGGTGACATCCTCCCCTGAGCCACGGTGAGAGCCCCAAGTCCCCAGCGCTCGGTACGGGCCGGGAAGGACGAGCAGAGCCCAGCATCTCGCAGCAGTGTGGACCGCAGCCGTTCCTTCGCATGGCTCCCCGCTGTGCCCAAACCACAGACACTTGGGAGGGGAGATAAGAGGTTGGACGCAAACAAAGGCGGTTGTGGTCTTCTGTTGTTTTAAAAATAAGCACATCTGTGAACGCTTGCACTGGTGTCTGCGTGAGACAGCTCGTTACAGCTGCACTCCCTGCTCAGGCGTGGAGGCGGGTAGGAACTCGTCCTGCTTTGGACGGATGATCGTAATTTAATTTTGTGTAGCAGTCGGATGCCTCCCAAGATGACACTCCTCCCTAGCCTGGCAGCGCAGCAGCGCAACAGAACAGAACATCTCTGCGCGGCAGGGGCTGTTCTGGCTCCTGCTCCGGCACCGGCGGGCTCTGTGGCCGTGTGAGCGGCGGGCTGGGCGATGGCACCAGGGCTGGGCGATGGCACCGGGGCTGGGCGATGGCACCGGTGTGCCAGGCAGCAGGCGGCTCTGCCGTGTCCACCTGTGTACTGCAGAAATTGCTGACCCTTCTAAAGCTGGGATTAGGGGTGAGCGTAACCTGGGCAGGTTTGGATTTCAGGCCATCGGTTCAGCACCCTCAGCTGTTCTAGAACGGTGCCTCTCTGAGAAAGTTTAGCTTATATCTGGACAAAGTGCAGCTGATGGGGAGTTTATTTCTGTGGATGAAGTCTGCTCTTTCTGCTGTGCCTGCCCGTTCTTGCAGTAGCTTTGGTGGAAATGGCAAAGGCCCTTGGTCCTGTTCCTTACTCAGGTTCAGTTGCCTTCGCAGGGAGGGAGCGAGCGAGCTTGTCAGTTGAAATTATTGCCTCCATGAGTTACGACCCTTGGGGCTTGTAGCTTGCCTGGATCTTTTTCACTGCTTAATGACAGCGGCTTTCAGCCCAGCTTCGATCCGTGGGGTTCCAGTGTGAAGTTTCCTTGCCTCCTGCAGAAACGGGGCAGCCGTGCTGTCAGGAGACCGTGGCAGCCCCTGCGAAACGTGTGACCCCCTGTGGATTTTTGTGGGCGTTCCAGTCATACCTAAAACATTCAGTTAAGGACTTTGTTGGCTTGTTTTGTTTTTTTTCCCTTGGGCTCTGCTTTGCTGAGAGTTTTCCCTCTGTTCAGCAGCGCGCTGGTGTCTGCCGTGCCTCAGCTTTGCCGCTGCGGGCAGGAGCCAGCGCAGACCGTGCAGCTCCTGACCCACGGTGAGGCACCGTGGGCACCGGGCGTTTGGGGGCTCTGTAAAACACATCGGGCACAGGAGCACAGGGCGTTTGGGGGTTCTGTAAAACACATCGGGCACAGGAGCACGGGGCGTTTGGGGGTTCTGTAAAACACATCGGGCACAGGAGCACAGGGCGTTTGGGGGTTCTGTAAAACACATCGGGCACAGGAGCACGGGGCGTTTGGGGGTTCTGTAAAACACAGCGGGCACAGGAGCACGGGGCGTTTGGGGGTGTCTGTCCTGGCGTTGCAGAGCGTGCCGTGTATTCCAGTGGTGCTGCTGGATCCAGAGAAGAGCCTTTAGCTGGGAGGTCAGGGGCACCCAGTGGTCTGTTAAAACCGAGATTATCTGATGTCTGTTTTCTTCTGGACTAGTCATTAGATGCAGATATATCGGTTTTCTCTGCGGTTTTCCTTCCCTCCTCCCTGGCGGATCTGTTCTCTGACAAATTACAGCCAGAAGGTAGGTGTCTCAACCCCTGGCCTCCCGGTGACCCTGCTGAAGAGCCAGGCTGGATGGGCTCCCCTGGCCCCGCAGCGCAGACAGGGCCGTTTGTCAGGAGAACGCTCTTCACATGTCTTCTGGTGGCGAAATGAGCATGCTAATGAGTTTTTAATGCCACTCTGCAGCGGTGCTGCATCCAAGAGTGTCTCTTCTCCTCCACCGTAGCTGCTGATTAAAACCAGGCTTTGCAGAGCTTCAGGCTGGGCTCTGTCCGGAGGCTCGTGTCCCTGGGAGCGGTGTTGGTGTGCACGCAGAGCTGCCGCCTGCTCCAGCTCCGGTGGTTTCCAGGGGGCAGCTGAGATCCCAACACTCGCTTTTCCATCTTGGGATTGTCCCGCGGGAGCTGTGCAGAGCCCGGCTGGGCCGCAGTGCGTGTGTGCGGCCGGTGGGACGAGGTACTCTGGGATTTCCCTCACCTGTGATGGAATATGGGCCGTATCCGTCATCTCCATCCTTGGGGAGGAGGATGTTTACTTGCTGAGAGTTTCTGTGTGTGGAAATGAGATCCAGAAATAACTGGAGTCGTTGAGCGCTCTCCCGGCTCGGGCCGAGCTCCGAGGCAGGCAGCGGTACCTGAAGGCCACAGGGACACTCGGGCTTTTCCGCTGGTTTGGGGTAACCGAGCGGGCCGGCGCGGGAGCGGGGGCAGAGGGAGGCGTGCGGGAGGAGAAGGGCCGGGCTCCAGCGGCGATCGCTGCGCTCCCGGCTGGAACAGGGGCCGGGAAGGGCCAGCACGCTTGCTCCCAGCTGCGTGCTGCGCTGTCCGCGCTCGTCCACACACCGCACCTCCGGGCTTTCGGTTTGCACCCTGAAGCCAAGAGCCTGGCGGGTCCCCCTCCTTCCCAGTGACTTTAGTTCCTGTGGGGCAGGATGTGTCAGCTGCGTTGCTTTCCCCAGAAACCTGCTCACCGATAGGAGGAGAATGTGAATAATTAAACAGTGGTGCTTTTACATTTTGTTTTTCAGGAAGGATCTCGTCCGCGTGGAGGCTACCGTGATTGAAAAGACGGAGTCATGGCCGAAAATCAACATGCGCTTTTGGAAGAGGCACAACTATCAAAAGAAGAAAAGTAAGAGGAGAACGCAGAGTGTCCTTCCCCGCAGTTGTGCTGCTGGCCCTGAGGGGACGGGTGGTGACCCCAGCGCCTGGGAAGGACACTGTCCCTGTCACCGTGTCCCCAGGGCCCCTCACGCCGCAGTTTCCTGTGCCCAGGCCCCTGTGTTTGGAGCGTGGTGCCTGAATGTTGCCCTGCCCCGGCTCCCGTTGTTAGACAGCCTGGCGAGAAACCTGGCTGAGAAATCCATCTGCTTCTGTGTCCCAAGCCGTAAACGCTGGCTGTGCAGCCGCAGATACCCGCGAGTCCTAGCGGTGTCCTGTGCAGGGGCCGTGCTTCCCAAACAGTCGCCGTTTCTCGGTCATTGCTGAGAGAGGAACTATCCCCGTTCTTTAATGGCACGGACGCTGAAGCCCTGCCCAGGGCCCCGTGCAGGGTGCAGCCCGCACCGCTCGCCCCCTCCCCAGCCCCCTGGGGTGCGCAAACCGTTTGTGCTCTCCTCTCATCATCTGTGTTTTCTCTTTTCATTCTTTTTCAGTCATCGTGCACCCGCAGACTGTCCTTCGGATAAACACCATAGAAATTTTCCCGTGTTTGTCTTGATGGATTGATCGGGCGTTGTGTGGCTTAGGTGTATTATTGCTTCAGGCAATTATGGAAATAAAACTGCCTTCTCATTGGAGAGCTCTGGACTTCTTGCTGGTGTTGGAAATGGAAATCTATATGTACTTTCTCTTTTAAAAAAGACAAAATGAATTTTTTTTTTTAAACTATTATTTCAGCCTCGGTGGTGTTTATTTGTCAGGAGTTTTGAACACCTTGGGATGTGTTGCGGGCTGTTCCACGCCGGCTGGGTCACTGCTCACCGCTCTGTGCGGCAGGAATTGGAGCTCTCAGCTCGCCAAGTGCGACTTTGCCCCTTTTCCTCCCCTGGCAAACGCCCTCCTGCTCCGTTCGCCTGATTCCTGCAGCGTGGGGATGTCCCGGGGCCACAAAACGCGGGGCTGAAGGGAGCAGGGAAACAAGACTGCGGGATCCCAAATCTGTTCCCAGGTCACGTTCACTGGTGAGAATCCTTCTTGGAGATTTGCTTCACAGCATTTTTGGGGAGAAAAATGCAGGAAGGGAAAATTCAACCAATATCAGGAAGTCCTGGGGTTTGTTTTGAAAATTTTATGATATAGAATTAGTGCAAAATACTCAGGTTTTATTGAAATGACGCATTCAGACTGAGGTAAAAGGGGGGGATCATTTTGGACATGTTGTTCAGGGGTATTTAAAGCACTGTTTTACCATTCCAAGTGGCAGCAGGAACCCCCAGTTCTCCGGGGTGAAGTCACAAGCCTCCCTTTGGCTTCACACATTGGGGGGCGGCCGCTCGCGATTGATCCTTGTTCTGGCTGCTAAGTGTGGTTTAAGAGCAGTAATTTTGCAACAAAGCAGGCTTTTTAATTTCCCCAGCCCCCCCAAGCACTGATTAATAGTGGAAATTTATCTGTCAGGACAGAACATCGCATCGGATGGGCTGGAATCTGGGATCAGGCGTCCTTGGGGGTGAGAGGACAACCAGAGCCGAGAACCAGAGCCGAGCTCTCGCCATCCCGCGCCTCCGCAGCCGAACCGCGGCGTTCGCCCTGTGATCGCCAGGCCCGGTCCCAGCGCCCCCCCCGCCCACAAAGCCGCCGCCTGTTCTGGTTTGTCCCTCGTGCCTCGGGGAGCGTGGATGGGGGACAAGGGCCTTTCAGCGCTGACATTTCCCGCAATAAGGCCGCGTTGTTTGCTCGCTGGACGGGGCTGTCGGGAGCTGCCAGCGCTGCTCTGGGAGCCCATCAGCCGAGCTCCAATGAAGCGTGTGCCGCGGCAGCAAAGGGAACGCGCTGCTGAATGTCGGCACAGCCCCGACCTCATCCGCGCCCTGCGAAGAGCGATGGACCGTGGCACCTTCACTCAATTCTGGCTGTGGTTTGTGGGTTTTTTTTGGTTTTTTGGCTTTTCTCGTCCCCCCCAGATGCAGATGCCTTCAGGAGTTGGTCTGCAGGGAGGTTTCAAGCGTTTGACAGGCCCGTGCTGTTCTTGCAGACCCCCCGGCGGGATGCAGCGGTCACAGCCGCTCGGGAGCGAGGTCTGCAGCTCGGATTTGGGGTTTGCGTCCTCACAGCAATCAGATCATCGTCGTGGTTGAAGGGGAACGGCCCGTGCGGGACGGCTCTCTGCGGGGCGTCTCCAGAGCTCTGTCTGGACAAGTTTTAAATTACCTACATGGTGGGGTTCCTCTCCCTTGCCTTGGCAAGCTGTTCTGTGCTCTAAAATAAGCGTCGCAAGCAAATCCATTTCTCGCAGCGGGAAGGCTTCCTGCGGTGCGGATCCATTATTTGTGCAGCCTAGCGGAGCGCGATGGCCACGGCGAGGGCCGGTGATCCATCCTGCCCCGCGCCCGCTGCTGCGGAAAAACGCGCGCACAAAACCCTCTCTGGGAGCAAAGGGATTTACTGACTTGGGATCTCTAGGCCTGCTCAGCGTGCCCGAGCTCTGCCGCGGGGAGCGCTGCCGGCTCTGCCCTGCTGGAGTGACATGGCAGCTTGGAAAGCTCTTAGGAAATGTCGTTCGGGCCTCTGGGGTGGAAGGGAAGTGCTGTTAATGTGCCCCTTTGGTGTGTTTTTTTTCCCTGTCAGCTTTGCAAAGGCATCTTTGAACTCTACGTGGAGCCAGATTTATTTTCTCAGCGCGGTCTGGACACGTTTTGGCTGCGCGTCGAAATACGCCTTAGCGGTTAGAAATGGGGAACAGCCGGAACAGAACACCAGGAATCTGTGTTGGTTTGATTTCTCTTGCGCTGGAGGCTTTCTTGTCTCTCCTGTCCAAAAGAATAGCCCCTCGTTAGGAAGGAAGGGAAGCGCTCCCCGCAGTCCCAGTGGGCGTCCGCTGCGGCTGGAGGTGCCTTTCTGCTATTTTTTCCCTCCCTATTTATAGAACCCGGAGAAGCGTTTGGGACCGGCGTCCTCGCTGCCGGCTCCACCGCAGCCCCGCGGCCGAACCGAACCCGGGCTTTTCGGTGAGGAGGGAGCGAGTCTGCAGAGCCGCTGAGAGGAGAGGGCCCTGAGGTCCGAGCGCTTTTCGGTTGCACGTTGCCTTTGCTATAGCAGCCAGAAATACGTTTGTTGGCGGGCGGCGTGGCTCCGGTTGTGTTCTCGGAGAGCGTTCCCTGGCGGGCCGTCCGACGCCAGCCCTCGCAGCCGAGCTTTGCCGTGCGGGGCTGTCCGGTGGGAGCAGCGTTTGTGCCGTCACTACCGAGGGAAGATTCAATGTGCTGCTCCAGTTGGAAACGTGGGGTCTGAGCCCTTCGAGTGGGTGCTCAGGGCAGGAGCTCAACATTGTGGGAGCAAAGCTTTGAAAAACCTCCGTCAGTGTTGGAAAGAGGGTGCGGGCTCCAAAGTCAGCTCGGAATCGAGTTGGTTTTTGCGTAGATCTTCTGGTGTCCCATACCTTCAGATCATCTGATGGAGAGAGGAGGGTCCAGCTTTTATTTAATCTTTTTCTAAATGAAAACAAACACACACTTATCTTTCTTTCAGGAGCAGCAAAGTTCAGGGTTTTTGGCAGCTCTCAACATACGCAGTGGCGGGGCAGGGATTTAGTCTGGACTGTGGTTTTGGGCTCCCATGATCCGAGGCTGCAGCTGGAGGTGATTTGATTCTGCTTTAGGACAAGTTCTTATTTCTCCTGGGCTGTTGTTTGCAGGGACATGACTCACGGGTGCCTTTGGCTTCCTTCCCGGTGCAGGCTCCACATCTTTAAAAAACGGCAAGTACGAAATAGCCCGGCCACAAATATTTCAACAGCAAACAATTTGTGCTCCAGCTCCTCTCACCTGGCTGGCGCGTGGTTGGGCTGGAGGTGGCTTATTCAGCGATTCCGGATGATGGAGTCGTGTTTCTGTTGTTGCCCAGCGGAAAGTTCCCCAGGAAACGTGGGGCCGTGTCGGCGCTGGGTGCGCGTGGGGATCCCACGGGGATCCCGCGGGGATCCCACCTCGCATCCCTGCCCTCTGGTGCGAGGGAAGTTGAGGCAGGTAGAGATGTCGGGCTGGGGACCGAGAGGGGGAGCAGAGCAGGGTCCTGCTGCTCTGCCGGGGACCTGAGCAGCCACGGAAATCGTCCTGGACCCCTCCAGCCAGGGCCCTGCGGGCTGGTCCCTGCCTTCCAAAGTGCGAACGTTGGTTTTCTACGAGATTGGGGTCTTTTCTGCCACAAAACCTGCAGGAAAAGAATTCTCTCTGCAGCTTCTCCCTCGCTGTCAGATTTGGCTGAAATTGGGCGATGTATTCAAAACTGGTATTCATGAGGGACAGGCAAGACAGAGGGCTTGATTGCAGGCATCTCATTTCCTTAGGAAATCGGGCTAAAAATAGGAAGGGAACATAACGGAGGCTTCTTTTTCTTGCCACCCCCCACCCCCGTTCCCCAGCTGGGAACCGGATTTTGCCCTGAAATCGGAGGTCTCTTGCTCTCGCTGGTGTCTGCTGGGCTCCAGATGTCACAAGCCGGGAGCGTGTCTCCCGTCAGCCTTGGTGAAGCGGGGACGCGGGTGTCACGAGAGGCTGGTGCAGGCAGGCACGCGGGGGCCGCACACGCCAGCTCGCCGTGGCGAGAGGGATTTTGGGTGAGGTCTGTGTGCTCCCCCAGGACAACCCTCCGTGCCCCCCCGGCAACCCTGGTTTATCGCGGGCCCCTCTGTGCAGCCGGAGCTGTGCCGGTGTCCCCTGCGGGTATCGGGGATGTTTGCTTTCCACACGTGACGCGGTCTATAAATATCGGGCGGGTTTCACGTTACCTTGAGCACCATCCAGGGCAGCGCGGATGGTTTGTGCTCTGCTGTGAGCAAAGTCACCCGAGATGGTCGGACCCGGGCCGGGGACGTGACTCAGACCCACGCGGAAGAGGCAGAATCCCCAGCACAGGCACCGGCCGCTCCGCACCCCCGCTCGGGGCTCACCTGGAGTTCGTGGTGCTGGTGTCACCCGTGCGTCTGTGCCACAGGGACAAGCTGTGTCCCCGAGTTTGCTGAAGACAATCAAGTGGTTGCAGGTGTTTTCCCTTCTTCCTAGCGCTGTGCGCACGCTTGTGTAAAGACACACAACCCTTTGCTCTTGGTGTGCCTGTACGCTGTTGTTTAACAACTTGCAGTGCTGTCGCACCAAAGCATGTGCAAAGGTTGGTTCCAGGCCTGGTGTGCAGTCTTGGATCTTTGATACCGACGGGGCTTTAGTTGCTGATGGGTGCGGAGCTGGGATTTGCTCCTTCCTTGCAGGTGGCCGAGGCGAGGGCTGGGTGCTGTGCACCCCGGCCACGCAGAGCTGGGGCTGCCGGGCCTGGCAGGGACCGCACCGCCCTGCAACACGGGCCGAGGGGCACGGCCGGGGCCGGGCCGGCTTCTCGGGTCTTTATTAACTTGTCTTTATTAACTTGTCTGGCACACACAAGCGGCCGAAGATGGAACGCAGATTTCCTGCAGGGCTGTGGGGCAGGCAGCACCTGGCCGTGTTTCCCAGCCTGGGGGCCGCTGCACTTCTCTGCTCTCCCCCCGTCCAGGGGAGCAGCTCTCCCGGCCGGAGCCGCCGGCGTGCGGGGAAACTGAGGCACGATACCCGAACCGCCCAGCTGGGGCTGCGCGACCCCGGGGGCAGCGGCTCCGCGGGGAGGAGGAGGAGGAGCGGGAGGAAGAGGTGGGCGGCAGCGGGACCCGCCCGCACCGAGCTGGGCTGAGCCCAGACCGGCCCCGGGGCGGAGCCGGCGGCGGCAGCGCCCGGCGGAGCGGGGAGCGCGGAGTCCCGGAGCCCCTGAGCCCCGCAGCCCCGGCCCCGCTCCGGGATGAGCTTCCCCCGGCCCCTGCGCCGCTCCGTCAGCCTCAGCCCGGCCCGCACGCTGCGCCTCGTCGTGCTGGGGCAGAGCGCCGTGGGCAAGACAGGTAGGACGGGGGCCCGCGGCATCCCCCCGCATCCCTCCGGGGTCCCCCGGCATCCCCCTGCGTCCCCCCGCATCCTTCCAGCATCCCCCCGCTTCCCCTCGGCGTCGCCCCCCGCGCCCCGGGTCTCCTTCCCCGGGAAGGGGGTCGAGCCCCCGGGGAGCAGCCGGGGCTGGGGCTGGCTCAGGAGCCGGGATGGGGAAGGAGTTTCTCTGGGGCAGCGGTGGCATCGCCCAGGGGACCCCCGAGCCCGTTCGGTCTCAGGGCACCGAGTTTTCCCCCTCAAGTTTTTGCCGTGGGCGCTTTGCAGCCTTGGGCTCGTCCCGAGGGGCTTTCTGAGCCAAATCCACCTCTGTGCAGCAAGCCCCGGGCTGCGGGTCAGGGGGGGACACTGGTGGCCGTGGGAGCGTTCGGCACCGAACGCTGAGCCTCAGGTTTGTGCTTTACTGGACACTTGGCGTTTGCAGATGGTTTTCAACGAAGGGAACGGGGTTTGCAGAGCCTCGTGTTGCTGTGCTGGGTTTGGTTTTCCTTTAGGAAAACTCCCTTTCCCGGCGTTTTGCTCAGTGCTCCCCATCTGCCGGGCTGGGGATTTGGGATGCTGAGCCCGGAGCGCCTGAGCTCCCTCCTTCACCCCAGTCCTGCCCAGATCATCCTTCCCTCTGCCCAGATCATCGTTCCCCCTGCCCGCTCCTCCATCCCGGGCTGTGAGCACCCAGGGGTGCAGGTGGTCCTGGCTCCGGTTCTGCAGCACCCAGTGTGCCTGGAGCGGGGTTGCTGACAAGGAAAGGTGCGTGTCCACCCATGTCTGGCTTGTTTTTATTGCAGGGGAGCAGTGATCCACACGTTGCTTGTGGGGACACGGCCGGCACTGCCGTGGCCTCGGGGACAGGCCGTGTCCCACTGCCGTGCTGCCCTGGAAGAGGCACAACCTGTAAACACACGGCAGCGGTGGCACCTCCACCGGGCTCATGGTCAGCAGCTTTGGCTGTCAGTGCCCTTGAAGTTGCATTTCCATATCCAGTAACCGGCCAGACGCCTGCCTGATGCGAGTGAAAAATCACGATTTCCCTGATTAAATTAAAGCGGGCGGCTCCCAGATCTCGACTAGCGGCCCGGCGCCGGGACGCAGGAGCACAGGAACAGGGTGTACCCGGAGCAGCGGGGCTCCACGCGCTGCCTTTGGCCCCGCGGTCCCTGCGAGCAGATGGAGCCGCCAGCGAGGGCTGTGCGGAGCGCCCGAAGCGCTTGGCTCGGGTCCCACCCGGCCCGAACAGACGCGCTGGCCCCGCTGGCGCTGGCGAGTCCAGCCCGTGCGGAGCGGGGCCGGGGGCTTTGGGCCCCTCCTGCGGGCGAGCGAGGGGCCGTTGTGCCTCCTGTGTGGGGTCGGGTCCCCAGGGGCTTCAGCGGCTCCTCCAGCGGGTTTGGCCCCGGCAGCCCCGCTGTGGCTGCTGTGCCAGGGCCGGGTGTCCCATGGGGCTGACCTGCGGGGTCTGCCGCGTGTTGGTGCAGCTGCGCGGGCGCCAAGGCCCTTCACGGGGCTGCTTTGCTGTCCTTGGGGGCTGTGACAGTGACATAGATGATGAAATGGGGGCAGGGGGAGGCAACTGATCCCTTGCTCTTGCAGAGGGGAGCAGGAGCAGCCCCCGGGAGTGGCAGACACGATGTCCCCGGGCTGGCAGCCGCCCTGACGCAGGTCTCGTCCCCTGGGTGCTGTCCCGCATGGCCTGGCCTGTGAAGGGACAGCGTGTCACCCCCCGGGTGCTGTGCCCCCGGCTCCTGCGCCAGCCGGGCCGGGGACAGGGACACCTCGAAGTGCTTTCCCTGCCCAGCGGGGCCGTGAACGCACACCCGGGTGACGGCCGTGAGCGGCTGGGCTGACGGACCCGCCTGCGAACGCCAGGAAGGGGCCGAAAGCACCAGCAGCACCGCTGGAGCTCCCGCGGGGCGCTGGGGGTGCTGCTCCCCAGGGCAGGCTGGGGGGCTGGGGGGCTGGGGAGCCACGACAAGCAAAAGGGCTGAAAAACCCCATGGTTCCAGCAGCGGTTTGGTTCTTCAGAGCAGTTTGTAAATCTTCAAGATCTGGTGATCCGAGGTCCCAGATCCTCTGAGCTGGGACAGGTTTGGGTGAACCCCCTCAGTACTTTAAAGCTTTGGCTGGGGCTGTGTAAATCACCTGCTGGATGCTGTAACTCCGGCATTATCTGCTGTCTCTGCAGTTGCTGCTGGCCAGTGCAAGCTGGGCTGGACTTCAGAGGAAAGCTCTGCTTACAGTTCCCGACGCGAGACAAGCGGTGGTGCCGGCCCCGGGGATGGCACGCAGCAGCACCGACAGCAGCACGTGGGCTCGCTGTGACCCTGGGGGTGACCCCGCTCCCCGAAACATCCCGTAGTCGTTCCTAGAGACCCAACCGAATAGGAAATTAACCCTGTGAGCTTCGGGGCTCTCCAAGGACAGCCCTTTCCGAGGTTACTTATGTTCAACACGGGGAAAAAAAATACTCCTTATAAGGCTGCGCGGCCGTGCTAACGCTGTTGCGCTGCAGCCACTTCTGCCGATTGGCAGCTTCCCTTGTGTTCTTGTGCTCCGGCCAATTTTTAATCAATTTAATTGGCTCCTTGTCTCGTACAGCACCATGCGCTCTGGCTTTGGGCGGCTGCCTAACGTATGACACAGAATCAGGTGCTTTCGAGAAACCGAGCCTGTCTTGTCTCGATCTCCCCCTGATAGTTTTGGTCATCTCTCTGAAGATGCTGCTACTTGCCTCCTGCGGGATCCTTGGTTGTCTCCGCAGAGCAGTTTTGCTGAATTACATGCTTGTTCCATCCAATCCCTTCTCTGACAGGCAGGGTTGGGAACCCAGAGGTGGTTCGGAAGGTGAGAGGGTGGTGGATGCCCCGGATGGGAGGTGGATTTGGTGGGGTTCGTTCTCTCTTCACAGTCCTGCCATTCCCTCCCTCCTCTGCTGCCTGCTCAGCGGTGTCCCCATCCCATCCCCATCCTGTCCCCATCCCGTCCCCATCCCATCCCTGTCCTGTCCCCATCCCATCCCCATCCCATCCCCATCCCATCCCCATCCCATCCCCGTCCCGTCANCGTCCCCATCGTGTCTCCATCCCATCCCTCCCGGGCTCTGCTCCTGCCTCGCTCTGGCTGGTTTTGTTTTCCCCGTTCCCACTCATTTTCCACCAATTTCACTCTCCTGTTGCCTTTCCGAGCCGGCTCTCAGCCTCTCCCTCCTGCACAGCCTGTCCGTGCCCGTTAATGGCATAAACAGCTCCAAGGGCCGAGCATCCCTTCCATTAGCCGTGCTCCTCAGCTCCCACAGCCTCCCAGCCGCGGGTTTCTGTGCCAGAAAATCACACCTGGGCATCGCTGATGCATTTGTAGAAGATGTTGTGTACAAAGGACCGCGTGGAGAGTTTTGCTTTGAGCCGATGTATCTGCAGAACCAGGCGTGTGGTTTGGCTCCTGTTGTCACCCAGGGTGCTGGATGGAGCCGCTGGTCCAGCCGAGGTGCCGGGCATTCCCCGTGTGCTGGATCTGGAGCGGGGGACTGGGACAGACGGGGGTTTTGTGGCCCTTTGTGTGCTTTGGGGCCATTTAGCAAAGCTTGGTGCTGTTAGGAGGAGTGGCGGGTTCACTGTGGCTGCCTCCCTGCCCCGGTCGCACCAGCAGGGTTTTCGGCACCTCCAAATCGCTCCATTACTCAGCAAGCCTTTGCTTTTTCCCCGTTTCCCATTCCTGGCCGTTTCCCAGCTGCGCCGCAGCCCCGGCTGCTGTCCCCGTTGCTGGAAATACCTGCACAGAGACCTTGCACCGTGGCAAAGCTTTTGCTTCCCCTTACGGGAATTTCTAAGGAGTCTCTTTGATTTTTTTAATTTGCTTTTTTTCCACGCGGTCCCCAGAGATCTCGCCCACCTGGAGCAGCCGTTGCTCTGCAGCCAGCCCTGTGTGCTCCAGCCCCAGCGCCGCTCGCCCAGCCCGGCGTTACTGCCATCTGGGCTCCGCGTCTCCCGGGCTCTGGCGCAGGCAGACGCGGTAATCGGATCAGAGGTTTAATTGTCCGTGTTGCGGCTGGTCCTGCCTTGCCCTGGCGAGGAGGAAAGACCAGCCGAGCGGTGCGATGGCTGTGGGGATGCTGCGCCAGCGGACGGGCGGGCAGGGGGGATTTTGCAGGGGGGCTGTTTGTCCGGGAGCCGGACTCCATCCAAGGATCAGTCAATAGCATTACTCCTGTTAATGGTGTAAAATCAGGGAGGATTCTAGGGGGAGAAAATATACAAATTAGCCTTAAAAAGAACTGAATTGCTGAAGTGAACTTGCAGTGGAGGTCACCATCTCCTGAAATCAAGTTCTGCAGCACAGCTAACCAAGCTGATTAATGAATCCATCACCTCAACAAGATGAAATATTCGTGTTTGGTGCACAGCAAGTGAAAAGCCACGGAACACCGCTGGCTTTTGCCGAGTTTCGCAGCCCTAACTGCATTTCGTGTGGTTTTTTCACAGCGTTGACCGTCAGATTCATCACCAGGAGGTTCATTGGAGACTACGACCCAACCCTGGGTAGGTCAAGTCCTTTTTCTCGCTGCTTTGGCCGCCGCTGGCTCAGCCCCGGCCCCGGTGTCCCCGCGGCGCTCCCGGCAGAGCCGACCCTGCCCCGAACTCGCCCGTTCCGCCCCGGAGCAGCCCGGCAGTGGCCAGGGCCACCCGCTCCTGCAGCCCTCTTGTCTTCCCTGTTGTTTTGTTAAGGCAAAATCAGCCGGGCTGAGCCCTGGCACCGCGCGGGGAGGCAGCTCCTGCGGGGCAGGAGCCGTCCCGGCCGCCGGGGCAGCGCCCCCCTGGCTTCTGGGGTCTTTTTCGGGTTTTGCGTTTGGGTTTGGGGTTCTTTGGGCGCTGAGGCGCTGTCCCTGCTGACGTGTCCCGGCTCGCTGGCTGTGCGCCCTGCCCAGCTCCCGCTGCCACCGCGGCGCTGGGACACCGGGAATTTCCAAGTATTTTCTGACGGTTCAGAGGGGACCGGCGTGGTGTGACAAACACCCTGGGGAGCACACGGGGCTGCAGCGGCTGGAAATCGATGTCTCCTGCACGGTTTGTATCGAGGCCACCGGGCTGTCACCTGCTGCCCGCGGGCTTCTGCCACACGCGCTTGTCTGTCTGTCCTCCCCCAGAAATGATCTACAGACACGTGGCCGTCATCGACGGGGAGATGGTGCATTTCGAGATCCTGGACACGGCGGGACAGGTGAGCTCGGGCGGTTTCGTACGCGGCGGACCCGGGGAAACCCCAGCGGGGTAGCACAACAATCCCCGCTCTTCCACCAGCTTAATCCGTTCTATCCGAAGTACTGACTGAGGCGTGTTTATCTCGGAAAAAGGATGTTTTGCAGAGTTTGTGTCTCTCTGACATCACTTACAGTGTCGCTTCAGCTCAATATTTACTTGCTCGTTACTAAGTCATCTTTTTATATTTGTTGTATTTCCAAGTATTTTCTCCTGACTGCTGTGCTTTGAAGAGTACAGTCTTCAAGCATGGGATTAACAGATGAAATGTTTCATGTAGATGAGGTGCTAAGGGACGTGGTTTAGAGGTGGACTTGGCAGTGTTAGGTTAGTGGTTGCACTCGGTGATCTTAAAGTTCTTTTCCCACAAAAATATGATTCTATGATTTTGCCCGACCCACAAACTCCTGCCCTGGGCTCCCTGCGCTGCTGGCACAGGGACCAGAGCCCTCCCGGAGCGGGTGACGGGTCCCTGGGGAGGTTCTCCGGGGGTGCTGGTGTGCAGACGCGGGGGCTCACACGCGTCTGCCCGGCAGGAGGAGGATTCCCTGCAGATAGAGGAGAAGATCAAGTGGGGCGATGGCTTCGCCGTGGTCTACTCGGTGACGGACCGCTGCAGCTTCGACGAGGTGATGCGGCTCTGCTTCCTCATCAACCACCTCCACGCCAGCCCCAAGCGCAGCGGCGGCGACCAGCCGCCCGTGGTCATCGTGGCCAACAAGAAGGACCTGCAGTTCGACAGGATGGTGTCCACGGAGGACGGCCAAAACCTCTCCAAAGCCTTGAAGCTCCCGTTCTACGAGATTTCCACCCGGGACAGCTACGAGGAGACTGTGGTGGTGTTCAACAGCCTCTACCAGGAGCTCATGAGACAGGGACACTTCTCGCCGGGCTCCTTCAAGAGGAGGACGGTGTCCAAGCTGATGGAGAAGATCCCCAAGATGCAGGGCAGCTCCACGCTGAGCTCAGCGGGACGGAGCCTCAGCTTTAACTCCTTCAGGGACTACATCCCCGAGTGAGGGACGCGGGGACGAGAGCGGCGGCCGAGCCGGGATCGAGGGACACGCTGTTCTGCCGCGAGGCCACCGCGGAGGGCGAGCAGCTGGTGGGGCTGGAAGGTTCAGAGGTGGGGAGGGGGGCCGGGGTCCAACAGCCTTTTAACACCCGCAGGCTCCTAGAAACGGGCTTTGTGTCAGCAGCTGGATGTCCTTTGGCCGTCTCACCCCTTTGCTCCCTCCTCCTCCTCCTGGTGAAGGTGGCTCGTGGTGACTCCGGGGTTGTTGGGTCAACTCATGTGGGCTCAGACCCTGCACGGACACGTCTGTGTGGGTTTCCCACCCCCTCGGAACACTGGCTGGGTCTGTGTGTGCCCCGAAATGCGCACCCATGGCACTGGGGGAACCCTGCAGGTCGCGCTGGCTCCTGAGCTGTCGCCATCCGCCCTGCCCTGGGGCAACAGCCATCGCCCCTGCAGCCCCGTCTGCTGGGGGCCCAACCCCCGTGATTAGCGGTGGCTGCTCAGACCCTTCCCAGCCTGGCCGGCTGTTCCGGGGTGGTCGCTGCCCACGTCCTGCCCCTCGGAGCCCCCAGATCCCCCCGTGCGTGGGTCGGGGGTGGCGGGGACTGTCCCCCCTCTGCCTGGTGCCCCCGAGGAGCCGGGCCAGCCCGTTTGTCCATCCACAGCCACCAGCGTCCATCTGTCAGAGCCCAGGGCTGCATTTCTGTCCTGGTTTTACCCTGGGTTTGTGAACTGGAGCTGCTGGTGGAGGAGCAGACCCCTGCAACCCCCAAAGACCCCCCAGACCCCCACATGTCCCTGCTGCCCCCCAAGCCCCCATCCCCGCCCACGGGGCAGCTGCAGGGCCCCAGTTCTCCCTCCGGCTGCTCACAGGCTGACACCGATGGCACATTTAAAAACAAACCAGAGATCTGTTTACAGTGCGGGGAAAAAAGAAAAAAAAGCCTGTTAATCCCGGCTTTTCTAAAAAATTATTTTTTAACCTTTCAGGCCCCTCGGCGCTCTCTGCTTTAACAACGCTGTAAATAAAACACCGGCACGGGCGGTTAAGGCCGCGGATGCGGCTGCTCCGTCCCGGCTGGCGGCGCCGTGCTCGGGGCTTCGCGGGGGTTTCTGCCCCGTGTCTTGCGTCTCCACGTGGCTCAGGGCAGCTCCTCTGCGGGAGGAGGCAGCTCCAACAAACAGCATTTCTGATCCCGCTCCTGCAGCCCCGAGGAACAGCGTTCCCGGGGCAGCTTCTCACCCTTCGCCCTGCGGCTCAGACGTGCGGGTGCAACGGGGCCGACACCGGGAGGTGCAAATGATGCTCCTTGCAGGGACCCCCTTCTCTGCTCACTAAGTTCCCCATCCCCAAAGGGAAAGTCGCTGCGGCCCGAGGTTTTGTCTCTTTGCACAAGGCGTGTGCAGGAGCGGATGTGCAGTGGTGTCCCGGTGCGCGGCGCTGCGGCGCCCTTGGAGGTGAATGTGCTGGAAGGCCCGCGGTGTCTGCAAGGTCCCGCTCTGATTTTGGGCTCAGGGGAAGCTTTGGGACAATTATCCGACCTTTCAGTCTCTCACAGCGTCACGCACCCACGTCGCCCTGTACTGACCTGTTGCATCGTCTGCTGCTGTCCTGTGACAATAAAAGCTGTGCTGGCAGCTGCCTGTGATGCCCTCCTGCCCGCGGGGCCGGGGTTATTCTGTCATGCCTGGGGAAGCAAGGGCTGGGGGTTTTCTTTGTTTGTTTTAATTTTAGTATTTTTTATGGCATTCCTCATTGGGGTTTTGTGGTCTGGCAGCCAGGGCAGGGGTTTGCGGGCTGGAAAGACCCACTGTGATGAGCACACCGCTTAAGTTCTTGCTGTCCCCAGGGCTTGTCCAAGGGACCACGTTTCCTCGCTGACCTCCAGGCCAGTGCTGCGATGCTGGGCACAGCAGAAACCCGTGCTATCTGGGATTAATTATTCCGAGTGATGAATGAGAGAAGCAGCTCGTGAGCAGAACACAGAGCCAGCTGCCGGGATCAGCATCCTCCGGCGCTCTGGGAATGGAGCAGCGCCCGGCACAGTGGGAACTGCTGTCCTGAGTTAACCCCACAGCTTTTTCATGGCACCAGGAGCTGGGGGAGGTTTCTGGGCAGCGCTCGGTGCGGTGCTGCCCGCCCTGCAGCCCCCTCACCGAGGCTGCCTGGCCCTGCTCGCCTGCTATAATTAGCAAGAAACTTCATCTGTATCAGGCTCAGCTGCTTTCAGAGGGGCCAGGGGGAGCTTGTCAGGGCTGCTAATTGCTAATTACTGAAAGGCTTTATTGGCTCTCCTGGGCGAGCCTCTTCCCCAGGTACACAGGCTGGAGGATGCCACATCCATGGGGGTGGGATAGGGCTTGGTGGGGATGGTCCTTCTGCAGGGATCGGGGATTAAAGGTGCCTTTGGGGCTGATGCACTGGGACAACCCCATAAATCCTAAATTCCTGTGGTGGGGGCTCTGCAGGGCTCCAGAAGGAGAGGAGGAACAAGAAGAAGAAGGTGTTGCCTTCCTCTGCACAGAGCTGGCAGCTGGTGGGGCTGGGGCTGGTGGGTTGACCCCAGTCCCTGGGCAGAAGGTGCCCGTTTTGCAGCCCTGTGGAGGTGCTTGTTTCTGGGGGGTGCCCAACCTGCAGCCCCCTCCTTGCTGAGGAGAGCAATGCCACTAAAATATTTCTGGGGATTCTGGGGCAGGAGCCAGGAGGGTGGGCAGTGGTTTCCTTTGCCTTGGGGACCCTCAAAACAGCCCCCAAACCCACCCCTGGGGGGGACCAGGCTTCAGGGCCACCTCACAGCCCGGGCGGGAGGGACACGTGGAGCTGGGGTGTCCCCTGCCGATCCCTGCGCGGTGACGGAAAGTGCCACCTCTCTGGGGACAGTGGGTGTCTGGAGGGTTGTCCCGTACCTGGAGACCACCAGTCCCTTGGGCCCCGTGTCTGAGCTGTGCTGGCTCAGCTCCGTGAGTCAGGCTGAAGAGTTTTGGTCTCACCATCCCAAAGGCATCTCGAGGGCAGGGATTTAATTTGGTGAATGTGTAGGCTGCAGATCTGCTGACCAGATTTCTGGGAAGCTTGGAAGAGGCAAATGGAACCGAAACATCTTTCCCAAAATCCCCTTCACCCGCTGGGTGCCCCCCGCAGCTCCCTGGCAGCTCGAGCATCCCTGTGTCCCCCCAGAGCCCCGGCTGCAAACACCATCATTGCAAAAGCAAAGGGTGTGTGTATTGCCTGGGCTGAGATCGGTACGTATAACTCCTTTATAACTTATTTCTCATCTACGTTGCTCTCAGGTCAGGCCCTCCTGAGTGAGGTGGGGCAGGAGCTCTTTGTGCTGATGCTCAAGTCCTCATGGTACCCGTTCCTGTGCTCGCACACTCCATGTGCTTTTGGAGACCTGCCTCAAAAATTGAGCGAATTATGGGGGCTGAGATTCAACCCCAGCAGCCAAAGCCTCACTCAGAAAGATAAAACCAGGCTTAGGCAGGGATGGGTAGGCTGGTCTTGGAGGGCGGTGCAATCACCTCTTAGCAAGGGGTACAGAACCAGGTGGGGTGGAGCTGCTTTCTCTTTGTGCCTGCAGCCTTTACCCTGTCTTGTGCTTTTCTTTTTTTTTTAAATAAAAAATAGAGGGTTTGGGTTTTTGAAGGCTGTACCTGGAGGAGCAGCACGTGGACCTGTCCTCGCTGCAGCCCCAAACCCATGCCCGGGGGCAAGGGGGGAGCGGAGCTGCCAGCAGCATCTGCCAAGCAGGGGCTGGTTTTAGACCTCAAATAACTGTGAACTCTCCTCTAATGAATTGCTTTGATTTAAGCTCAAAGCAGAAGAATTGAGATCGTCTGGGTGTTGTGATCTTTCCTGACTTAAGATGCTCAACCTGCTGTGTCTGGGGGTGCAGGAGGAAAAGTGCCCGACAAAGGTGATTTTCCTCGGCACGGCCGGCTCCTCTCTCCCGAATCAGCAATTTTGGGTGAGTCTTGTGGGCCCGTTGGGCACCCGGCTGGGCCCCGGTCCCACTGAGGGTCTCACGGCCCTGGGTGTCCCCCAAGAATTGGGCTTGGCGTGGGGTGGGACACGGGGCGCCCTGTGCCCAAAGCCGGGGTGGGACATGGGGTGGGACACGGGGCGCCCTGTGCCCAAAGCCGGCTGCTGGAGGAGGGGCCGCTGGGCTGGGGTGCAGGGAGCAGCTCCCTGGTGAGCACCACAGCACAGGAGACAATAGTCCCGAGCGGTTCCCAAATGCCGTTGCTATTTATATGCCCACGTTTTCAATGCGAGTCCCGCTGTTCGTTTTATTGCCATTATAAATAGCTGCCAAATTGCCTGGGAGTTCGTGGAAATTCGGGATTGCTTTCCAGGGGGAATCTAGGGCTCAGATTTAGGGTTTTCAGAAACTATGCCACCCTTCTTTTATTTTTTCTTTTAACCTCTTTAATAGCTTAACTCTAACAACAAGCACAAGGCTCCATAAGGCACAGAGAACCCCAGCCCAGCCAAGGGCTTTTGCTGGCCCTGCAAGGAAAGGCTGGGAACTGCAGCGGGGAGCAAAGCCGATGGAAAATCCCCGCCAGAGCATCAGTCAGCCGCTGGTTCCTGCGGTCCGTGCTCAGGCGGCTGCTCCGGGTCGGGCACCAGCAGGTGAGCGGGGTAGGTACCGCGGCGGGCAGGAGGGCGGCGCAGCCCTGCTCTCGGGCTTCGGGCAACCTGCTTGGGCTCGTCACTGCATCTCCTGCCTTGTATATATAAGGCAAAACCCCCTGGTTTTTGAGTAAAGGCTTTTAAGGTAATGTAGGATCCATCCCCAGAGTGAGAGTTCGGCCACAGCCTGGGATGCGGCTGCTCCCCCCTTGGCAAAACTGAGGAGAGATGCCAAGTCCTGGAGCTGCTTTGCTGCTCCTGCCAGTTCACTTTTGCTCTCTTTTCTTTGTCCGTTTTCTTTCTTTTCTTCTTTTTTTTTTTTTTTTTAAATTTTTATTTATTAAAAATACACGCTCATCCCCCGCCAGGCTGGGTTTCCTGCTGGGCAGCCGGTGCTCCGAGGCTGTGGAGCAATATTGACGGTGAGGGCTGGTCCTCTCCAGGGCAGCCCTGTGCTCCCACCCCTGCTCACGCACACCCCAAATCCCGGCAGCTCTTCCTGCTCTCCGTTTGTCTGGCCAGCCCGAAAGGTAATGGTAGGATTTTTCAAAGGATGCCATATGTGATTTTCAGGGCATACTGCAAGCAAAGTTTCTCCTATGGGCTTATATCCCACTAGGAATGAGGCTTGGTGCCTGTTTTCTGGGTGTTTCACCAAAAAGCTTCGATCCTGAGCTCTGCGTATTGATGCTGGTGGGTTAAATGTACTTTCCCACCGACTCCAGCGAAATCCCTCAGGGGTTTGTAAATCAAAATCTCTTCAGCATCTGAGGGCTTCGGAAGCCCCTGTGGATGTAAAATGGGAAACTCAAGGCCTTTTCAGCCCTGCAAAATCGGGAAGAAGGAAAAAATGCCCCATTCTGCAGAGGAGGAGACTTAAATCTGTAAAAAAACCTCTGCAAGAAGAGGGGCAGGACAGCTTGCTGGAAACCAGGCAAACTGCCCCCAAAATGTTTTTTCTCCTGTGACCAGACAAGGAGAAATGGTTTTTCTTGGTGGTTTGAGGGAGCTAACGGAGCTGAACTGGGGCTTCCCACTGGTGGTGGGAGCGGGTTGTGCTGTCGCTTGTGAGGGGCAGGAAAATGGGTAAAACTGTTCCTGCAGCCCCCAAACCAACGAGCTGATGGGGGGGGCTCAGCCCAACACCCTCACGCTGCTGCCTGTTCGCAGAGGTGGCGGGGGGCCCCAATTTGGCAAAATATTGAGTAAGGGAAGGAACCTCCGGCAGGGTTTTTCCCTGGTGTGCAAGGGGGAGATTTGAGCTGCTTTTTAAGAAAAGCTTTCTAAAAATCCCCCTGTTTCTCTGGGATCCCACCTGGGTGCAGCCCCCCTGCCCCACAGCATCGTCCCCACCAGACTGGCCGTCCCTGGGTTTCTCTAATCCCGTCTGGATTAGCTAGTCACGGCCCCTCTGCCGTCCCGCAGCCGCGATTTAATCATGTTCCGTGTGACAGAGCTTTGCCTTGAGCTGCTGCCGAATAACCCCATCGGCCACCCCCTGCCCCTTTTGGGGTGAGGAACAGGGAATTGCTGATCCCTCTGCAGCTTTTCGGAGTTTTGGGGCTGCTGTCACATCCCGTCCATCCCTCCGCCTGGCACTGGGGGGTTAAACCCTCCTGGAGCACCAGGGACCGCAGCCCCAGCTCCGGGATGGTTTTTTCTGATCCCTTCTGCCCAGTTTCCACATGGTTTGTACCCAAACTGTGCTCTCGCTGGGGCAGGCGAATTACAAAGCCCCGTGTTTAAATAGTGTGGTAAATCCCACCCCCGTGATTTGCTGGGCTCGGGTTTCTGTTGTAGCTGAACAGCTTTGACTCACCGTGGGGTTTTTTAACTTGTACTTGTTGCCTTTTTCCAGGTTATGGGGTGAGTTGAGCAGCGTGAGTCCCACGACCTTGCTCGTAACTTTATGGTGGAAGTGGCCCTTCTTCCTTCTTTTTTAATGCTTTTCCCTTTATTTTTAACTAGTTTCTGGTCCGTAACCTTGGTGCATTTTTTGGGGGGGGGGGGTCCTGTGAGAGCTGTGACCTCTTTCTTTAGCCCCTCACACCCAAACACGTCCCCATCACCTACAGCTTCACTGTCACCTCTTCTAACTCGGAGGGAGCATTTCCCAGGGGATCCGCGGTCCCGTTTGGATGGACACCACTGGCCCCGTGTTGTCTGCAGGTTCTTGGTGAAGTTTTGCCTTGTCCTCTCTCCTCCTCCTGGATCCCACGTTCTGTCTGCACTCCGGAGCCCCTGTGAGATGCCTGTCCCGATGTGATCGACCCGTTTTCCCTCCTTCCCACCCTGGATATTGTCCCAGCTGAAATGAAAAGTTAATCCTGGAGCTGCCCGTGGGAAAGGCGCCTCCGGGGCTTATTTGGGGCACAGATGAGAATTTTCCTGGTGGATTCAGCCATCCTGAGACCATCCCGAAGAGCAGCATCTCCTGGGGTGAGTGGTGCTTTTGTCTGGGGGTGCAGGGATTGCGCTTGGTGGGGTTTTGCCTGGATGAAGAATGGGAAAACTCTTTGAAACCTCAGTTTATTTTTTGTAATATCTTGGCAGCCAACAGGTTGTAGCATTGCTTGTAAAATCCAGCTCTTCCCTGGTCGGGGGGAACTCGTGGGAAAGTGGATGGAAATCCTGGATTTCCAGAGTTTTCTGCACCGGTGGGAATCACAGCAGTCCCAGAGAGGCACTTGCCCTGCAGGGTGCTCTGATTTGGGGTGCAGGCAGCACCTGCTCCTGCAGCCCTGGAGTGACCTCGGGGACCCCAGGCAGCTCATTTAGTGTGAGGCAGAAACAGGGAGAAAATCCCCAAATATAATAATAACAACAGTAAAAAAAGTTGAAGCAGCAGAGCAGGGGGCCTTAGTGCTGCCACAGCTTTCTCGTGTGTGGATTTGCAAGCGTGTAGCAAGGGCTCAACCTGAGCCATCTCAATAACTTTGCAAAGAATCCCTTTAAAATTATTCCCCTATAAATAAATGCCTTTTTTATTTTTAATTCCCTGTTTCCAGTGCAAGTACCTGCGGGCTCGTGCAGGACGCAGGGTGGGAGGGAGCAGCCGTGTCTGGCTTGGATAACACCCCAGCTTGCTTGGGCTCAGGTTCCCTTGGCTGGAAAAGTCTCTCCCGGGGCCGGGAGGAAAAACTGCCCTGGGGAAAGTGAAGAAAACCATCAGATCTTGAGCGCTTGGTCATCAACGGCCACTTCTGGGGGCTGCTGGAGCAGCTTTTCACCTGCCCTTAGGTAAGAAATGCGGCCGCGCTGTTGCTGGGATGGGGGGGATGCGCTGGGGGGTCCCCTGGGCTGGGACACGTGACACCTGGCACCAAAAGGCACTGGAGGAGGTGGCAGCGGTTGGGGCAGCCTGGGATGGGGGTCAAGCTGCTCCCACCCTCAGGTTGTCACCGCGGGTGGCCCCTTGCCCAGGGGGTGCCACCAGCCCACGGCCGCCGCAGGTGATTTTCCTCCCTGCTCTGTGCATGAATCAAACATTTTTGGAGGCGGGAGGGGAGGGGGGTGGCAAAACAAGCGGTCCCTGGGGTGTTGCATTCCCCTCCTTTCTCCAACCGCCCCTGCAAGACGTCGTTTTTTGCTGCACCCCCCGGCTATTTACTGCAGCTTGGCAAAGCCGCGTCGCCGAGCAAAACCCCACAGCTCTGCGGAGGCTCCGGCGCTGCCTCGTCCCCCCGTGTCCCCTCCCGCGCGGGGTCCCCGGGCCCCGGTGACAGCGCGGAGCGGGAGCCCCGGCCGTGCCGGCAGCCGGCACAGCGCTTGTGGTCGAGCTGCTCCACCGAGCCCGGCACCGGGGCTGCCGGGCAGAGCGAGGCTGCCGAAGAGACTTCTCTGACCTGCCCCTTGCTGCAAAGAGGAAAGCATTGCGGCTTGGGTTTTGTTAGCTACTCTTTTTCAGTTTTTTCCTCTTTTTTTTCTGTTTTCTCTTCCAGGTTTTTTCCTTATTATTCCATTTTTTCCACTTTATTTTCCCATTTTCCCCCTTTTTTCCTTATTTCTTCCATTTTATTTTCCCGTTTTTTCCCTATTTTTTTCCTTTTTCTCTTTCAATTTTTTCCTTATTTTTCAATTTCCCCCCCTCCTTTTTTTTCATTTTTTCCCCCTTTATTTCCCTTCGCCTCCTCTTTTTTTTTTTTTTTTTTTTTNTTTTTTTTTTTTTTACTATTCTTTCGGGGCACCCCAAGAAGAGGCTTTTCTCGCTCGCCCTGCTGCAGGAGGGGACAGCCAGCTCGCCATGCCGCTCGCCCGCCCCGCCGGCCACATCCCCGAGGCCGCCTGGACGTCGGGCTTCAGGGAGATGACGGAGCCCTGGAAGGGCGCCGTGGGCGGCCTCGGCGTCGCCGTCTTCTTCGCCATGACCATCGGCATCATCTCGTGGCAGGCGCTGGAGCAGCCCCCCGAGGAGTGGGTGCTGCGGGGCCGCGCCGGGGGGCTGCTGTGGGAGCGCCGGGGGGCGCTGCTGCTGCGGGCGCTGCCGGGGGGGCGGCCGGTGGCCGCGATCGCGGTGGGCAGCGTGCCGGCCGCGCAGCCGCCCCCGCCCCGCGACCGCTGCTGGCAGGAGGGGGGGCAGTTCTGCTACACCTGGGAGGAGGACGCTGAGCTGCACCTGTCCCTCGAGCCCCCCCCGGCCCCCGCCACCGAGTGCTACGGCGTGCGATGGACCCCCCTGCGCCCCGACGTCGTGCTGAAGGTAACGGGGCCCCCCGCGCCCTCCTCCGAACCGGGGCGTTTGGGCTAAAACCCGACTTTGTCTGGTTTTATCCAGCCCAAACACCCAATTTCCCAGCGTTGTTATGGGATCCCACCCCACCTCCCAAAGCCTCCATAGCTGGGGTGAGAAAAGCACCTTTGGGAGCCTCATGTCTTGACGCTGAGCCCCCCAAAACACCGGGGGGCCACGGCCATCTCCTCCCAGCTCCCAGTTCTCCCAGCATGGGAGAACCACAGTTCTAGAGATGAAATAAATAACCCCAGAAGATGACACATAAATAACCCCAGAAGATGACAATGACAATGCTGGCAGGTTCCTTCCGACCGCAGACACAAAGCAGCAGCTCTCTTGGGATGGGATCCATCCGTGTCCGCTGCTGTAAACATTCACAGGGGCTTTTTATATCCTTTTTCTGTGTGTGTGTCCTTCCCAGTTTTCTCCCTCAGTTAAATAAAAGCAGGCTCTGCAAACGAGCTGAGGGGGGGGAAGGAAAGCCCCGGGGCTGTGGGCAGCCCTTGGGGCAGCGAGGGAACAGGACGAGGGAGCAGGACGGGACCCTGCGGGAACGTGCAACTTCTCCCTTTCAGCCGTAAATCGCCTGTTGAGATCATTTTGGGCCAGTGGAAGTCGTTGCCTGAACCCAACCGCTGCACGTGGGACGTCAATTTGGGGTGGTCAAGAGTGAGACAGAATAGGTTTCTTTTTCCCACTTTTTTAATTTAAAAAAAAAAACTATGGAAAAATTTGGTCCAGCAAAACGTATGAGTTCAGAACAGGCTTTCTTTCCACTCCCACCTCTCCCGGCCGGTGTAACCCGTTCAGCTGACACCTGGCACAGCTATTCTCAGCCTCCAGCGTTTCCACTTTAATAATTTACATCTCCCCTCCCTGAGCCAGACTTCACCTCCCTCTGCCCCCGCAGCACGAACCAGCTCAGGGCACTGCAACCGGGTGAAAAAATTCCCTTTTCTTGAGCTGGGGCCATCCCAGCCGCCCCAAAGCCCCGGATTTCGGGGAAGCCCGTCCCTGCGCCGTCACGCGGGAGGATAAGTCCGGCTGATCCCCCGCTTTGGCAGAAAGGAGAAAGGTTTAGAGGCTTTGAAGCGAAAATTGATGGTTTCTGAAAGGTGGCAAAGAGGGGATGTTATTTAAGTTCATCTATCTAAAACTGGCAGGCTTTGGGGAAGATTTCTTGTGTTGTTTATTATTATTATTATTAAGTAAACCGTAATTTTTCAGGTATAGGGTTTTTATTCCTGTGGTGGGATTTTTATATTCCTCCACCTAGCTGCACATTGAACATGGATGAATAAGGGGGGAAAGGAAGAAAAATGGTTGTCTCTGGCTTTAGTTAGCAAGTTAAGACTTTTTTTGTGTCCTTCAAGGTAAACAAAGCTCACAACTTGCATTACTGACTTGTGCTACTATTTTTTTTTTTCTCTTCCTGCTCTTATACCACTTGATAACTTTAAGGAACCTGCAGGCTGAGAAATCAAGCGGTTAGACAGAATTTCAGCAGTTTTGGTGCCTGGAAGGTCAGCTCTTGTTCTTGTGGAGGAAAAACCTAAACCCAAGTATGTTCTGCTAGGTCAGATGCAGAAAGCAAAGCATGAGCACCCACTGCTTTGTGCATAAAGCACCTGGATCTATGGATTTGGGATTTTTCTTCCTGGGAAAAGCTCCGTCCCCCGACCGTGCTGACAATGCTGGGGTAGCACGCGGGGGGTTTGCCTCTCCAATGGCAATATCTGTGTTCCTCTTCCCCGCGGCGCTCCTGGCGCTGCTCTCTCGGCTGCAGGATTGCTTCTCCATGGCCAACGTGTCCTGGTACGGGGGGCCCAGCGTCCATGCCCAGCGCTGGCCCCTCAACGGCGCCGACAGCCCCGCGCAGCCCTTGGTCACCGGCGACCTCGGCACAAACCGCACCGGCTACGGGCCCCTCCTGGAGAGGCTCTTCTTGGGCTCCACAGGTAACCGTGTCCTGTTCCTCCAAACCTTGGGCCCCCGCATCCCTCTCCTCAGCTATAAAGCAATTAATTTAAAGGCAGGGTTGGTGTCTCCGAGGTTGAAATACCCAACACATGTAGTGACAAGTGGCAGCAGGACAGAAGGGACGGATCCCACGCTGGCCGGTCCCTGGGGAAAGGGCCACGATATTAAACCTCAGTGCTTGGCTGCAACTGCAAGTCAGTGCCTGAGAGAAGGGGTTGGCCCAGGTCACCCCAGAGTAATCCCAGGCTCTTGGGTTTTTGTTTGTTTGAGTGTTTTTAAGAAGAGCTCAGTGTCCACGGCCGCATCCTCCAGCTCCTCTCCCGTGGCTTCTCCCCGAGCCCGCGGGTCCCTGGTGCCGTGATGGGTGCTGGATGCGGGCAGGAGTTTAGTGGCTGTTGGCGTTTTTGGGTGGATATTTGGGCTGTTCTGCAGAACATCAAACTTTAGATGTCCCCCCAAATTAATCAATCGATCTGCAGCTGCCCTGCAGTGATGAAGCTGAAGCTGCTGCCTAAGCTGAATGCAAAAAGGCAAGAAATGGAGCAAATCATAGAATGGTTGGGGTGGGAAGGGCCCTTCCCAGCTCCCCAGTGCCCCTTGCCATGACAGGGACATCTTCACCAGCTCAGGTTGCTCAGAGCCCCGTCCAGCCTGGCCTGGGATGTCTCCAGGGATGGTTCATCCACCACCTCTCTGGGAACCCGGGCCAGGCTCTCACCGCCCTCAGGGACAACATTTTCCAGGCCCCGAGCAGCGTTTTGGAGGTTACCAGCAGAGCAGAGAGTGGGGAGGTGCTCGATGGCCGGCTCTGTGGCTGGGACCGGTCCGTGGGTCCTGGTACCGCTCAGGCTCTGCACCGCACGTCCCTGTCCCCATGGCCAGCAGTGCGGGGACAGCGAGGAGCCGGGCGCTCGCCGAGACCCCATTTCCCTCCTCTCTCCCCCAGGAGTGGCGCTGACGGTGGCGCCCGACGTGCCCCTTCTCCTGTCCCTGGAGAGGGACCGGCAGTTCTGCCTGGTGTCCCCGGCGGGTGCCGCGGCCCAGCCCCTGCGCTACCGCCTGTGCCTCAGCCCCGACGTGGCGGCGGCCGCGCGGCACACGGGCAGCCGGCTGGGGGGGCCGGCGCGGGCACTGCCCGACATGGCACTGCTCGGGTAAGGTGCTCCTGTCCCCACACTTGTCCCAGCCCTTGTCCCCACCCCTGCCCGGAGCATCTCGCAGCGGCACAAGGCGCAAAGCCCCCTCTCCGACTCTTTCCAGGTCTCCCATCTGGCGGTATCACGGCCCGGCGGGTTCGGCCGCTAAGATCAAGCGAGGTTTGCGGGCGCTGGCCAGGAGGTTGAAGCGGCACGGGCTGCAGGAGGGGGTCCTGGCGCTGGGGGAGCGCTGCACCGCCGTCCTCGCCGCCGCGGTACGTCCCCTCCTGCCGCCACCGCGCTGGACGGCAAGCGGAGAGCTGCCATTTGGTACCGTTAAACCATAGAGTCACAGGATGGTTGGGGTTGGAGGGACCTTCCCAGGTCACTAGGTGTCCCCCCTGCCATGACAGGGACATCTTCAGCAGCTCAGGTTGCTCAGAGTCCCGTCCAGCCTGGCCTGGGATGGCTCCAGGGATGGTTCATCCACCACCTCTCTCGGAACCTCAGCCAGGCTCTCAGTGTAAAAATCCCTCCGTGTAAAGTGCAAACACACCTGCTCTGTGCGCTGGGGGCTGTGCTGCTGCACTGGAGCTCCCCTCCCCGAGAAGGGGCGCTCGGTTCGGGGTCTCACCCCGTGCAGGCGGTGACACTGAGCAGCAGATGGTGCTCGGTGGCTTTGCCACTCCTAAAAAATCCACCATTTTCCACCTTTCCCGCAGGACCACGTTGCCCCGGAGCGGAGGAAGCGCCAGGCCGCTGCCCACGGCTGGGAGCCCTCTGCGGTGGCGCCGCTGCAGCTCGCCATCACGCTGTCCCCGTACGCCAGCATCGCGTCCCCGCTCTTCCTGCGCTCGCTGCGGGACGGTGACACCGAGAGCCGCTGGCTGACCCTCCCGCCCCGGCACGGGGGCTGCTCGGTACGGGACCCCCCTGCGCCCCCAAACGTGCTGCCCATCCCAAAACCAAAATGAAAGCTGAATAATTCCCTACAGAGGGACAGCCTGGTCCTCCGGCATTGGGCACAAAGTGATGCTCGGGGCAGCAGGTGTTCTCCTGTTGCATAGGGAAGCAGCTTTCAATTTTCCGCTTCCAAGATGTAGTTTTTAAAGTCACCAGCATTTGAAAAATCCCTGCAGTTCTCATTAAAACAGTCATTTTAATTTGCCACCAACTTGGGGATTTTGAGGGCTCCTGAGAGTGAGCGCACACCTTTACGCATTGCACCACGACGGCGCAAATTGTGGTAGGGCAGGATGGGGCAGAGCAGGAGTCCCCCAGCCTTTCACCCCAGGGCTGGCGGGCTGTTTGAAGGGCCGTTTGCCAGAAACGCTCATGTTCTGCCGCAGGTCCCGCTGCTGAGCACGTGGAAGGGCCGGCTGTGCGCCCGGCTGAACGTCACCAGCGAGGCGGCGCTGGGCTGGTACCTGGCGCGAGCGCGGCGGCTGCGGCAGCTGCTGGGGGCCGCGTACGTGGCGGTGGAGGGCGCCGAGGGCAACTCCTTCCTGCAGCGAGCTGTGCCCCCTCCCGCAGAGCTGGAGGGCGACCGCTACACCGCGGCGCTGGCGGCGGCGCTGGCGACGCTGGGAAACGCCACCATCATCAGCGCCGGTGCCAGGTGGGTGCCCAGGAGCAGGCGCTTCGCTGGAGCTGTACGATGCTTTAAATATGCCCCGGGTGATGCTTTAAACAGGCCCAAGGGATGCTTGATTGCATTAACGCCAGATGCAATAAAAACGCATCTTGTCATTTATGGCCGTTCAAGCTTCAGGTCACTTGGAGGGTGAACCCTGGAGTCTCGGCCAAATCCCTGCCTTGGTAATCGCTTGCGGTGTCAAACTACTGCCGTTTTCTGACTTTCCACACTTGCGTAGCCCACAGCAGGGCTGATTTATTAATTAGCAGTTGTAACATGCCTCATAGACCCTTGGGTGAAAGGCACCAAAAGCCACTACTTTTTTTCCCCCGTTATTTTTATGTTTGGCAAATGAGAAGGGATACGCAGGCTGTTGGCAAAATTATTTATTTCATGTTGTAGAAAAGGCATTGATGATAAATTGCCTCAGAAGACAACTTCAAAATAGTCTGTTTTCAGAGAAAAAGCAAAGTCCCGCACGCCGAGGTGGTGAGGAGCTGGCAGCCGGTGTGGATGGCTCTTGGCCATCTGCAAAAGCAGAGGGCTGGAAATGCCCCTTTTCTAACCGTTCTGTAGCCTGTTCAGAACGTTGCCTGGTGGGCACTTTCCACAGCAGAAATGTTTCATAAGCCACCGCATCAGCCTTCCCACCTCCCGGGTGGAAAACTGTCCCTGGGAGAACTTTGGGGCTTAAAAACGGGTGTGAGGTCAAGGAGGGAACCAAGCTCTAGGAGGGAGCAGGCTCAGATTAAAAATAGCCCTGGGTTAGATGAGCTCCAGACCATTTTTCAAGCCAAAGCTCATGGTGAAGGCCCAGAGCTGATCCTTTTTTGGCCCCAGAACTGCTGTCTCCTGTGCCGGGCTGCTGGGTGGTGCGACCCCCCAGGGCACAGAAATGCGACTGGGGGAAAAAAACCCACAGGGAAAATCATGTTTTCCTTTGCCAAACGGACAAAACCGCTGTCAGGAACGGCAGCGGCTCAGTGTGAGCCAGATGAGCACAAACGGGAGCGGGAGGGGAAATCCTCCCTGCGGGCCGTGTCCCCGGGGCATCCCACGGGGTTGGTGCTCCGGCTCTGGGGAGCTGGGGGGTGATGGTGCTGCTGGAGATGCCAAGCGAGGGTTTGTGTTCCCCCAGCTCCAGCCACCTGCCGCTGTTCGTGCAGATGAGCCCGCGGCGCGCGGACTGGAGCCACGCGGGGCTCAAGGGGCTGGTGCCCTCCGCGCTGCACTACAGCCTCCTGGGCTACAACTTCTTCATCCCCGACGCAGTAGGTAATCATTTTATTTCCGGCTTTCCCCCCCGCCCTCATTTCTGGCTTTTCTGCAGAGGTTTTAGCAGCAGTCGCTCAGGCTGCAGCAGCGCGGGAGGTGTGTTTGCGTTAGGTGTGTTTTATGAAGCACTTTGCTCTCGGTACCCAATTTTCCACCACGCTGCTTTAATTGTGTTGAACATTACCAGGGAATCGACTGAGGCACTGAAAACATGAAGTGCTGTATATTTTGAGAGGCAGCCCCGGGAGCAGGTCTCTGGGGATGCCCTCTGCAGGCTCCTTCACTGCAAGGGGGAGGGAATCCGCTGGATCTCGTGGCTTTTCTGCAGCTAACCCCCCCCAGCAAAGCGCAGCAGGAGCCGCAGCCGGGGAAGCGCCTGCCCAGGCTCCCGGTAGGGACGGGGATGTTCCCAAAACACCAGCAGCCCCGCTCCCAGTTGGCATTTCTGCTCCAAAGCACGATAGCTTGAGAAATCCTTACGTGCAGATGTTATACAAGTCAAGAAACAATCCTGCAGTCGGGGCCAAGCAGCTCGGAGGTTATTTGTGTTTAAAGTGTGTCCCAAACACAGCGGCTGCACGTGGAGTGTTGGATCTGGAGAGCGGAGCCCCAAAGGTAGCCGGGCAAAGGGGGTTGTGGAGTTATTTTTTAAATTTCCCCTCTATTTTTAGCCAGTTTTTCTTAGAAAACAAGGCTTAGGCATCATGGTGTGCCGAAGAGATGCTGAACCCCTTGGCTTATCTGGGCTGAGCTGAATGGGAACAGATCCCCTGCACGGGGGGGGCTGTGGCTCCATCTGCTGCTGGGGCGAGGGGCCCATGGGGCTGCGTCACCCCCACCGTCCCACCCCCTTCTGCCCTTCACAAGCCCCCGCTGGTGTTTGAGGGGAGGAACTGGAATCCCCTGACTCTTCCCCTACATGGTATTACTACAATTAATTCAGCAGTGACACTCTGCTTCTCCACCACCCTCCACTACCCATTTGAAGGCACCCATGCTCCCATCGCACTTCATCTTCACACATCAAAGCAGCAGGAAAGTCCAGCATTTTCCTAACGCTTTTCTTTGCAGGAGAGCAATCCCTTTTTACCATGTTCTGCCAAAATTTAGAAACTCCTGAGACACCATCCCCCAGCACATCTGGCCCCAAGGTGGCCAGAGACGAGTGCTGGATTGACATTTGCTGATGGTGATTTAAGGAACGACATGGGGCTGGAGATAATCCAGCTCCTTTTGTGATGGGGAACGCATCCTGCCCGCTCAGGAGCGGGTGTTTGGGGCTCAGCACACCACGAGAGGCCCTCGAGCACCTCACAGGTTCCTCGTCCCCACAGGAGGGTCCCTGGACAGTGACACCCCAGGGGACCCGGAGCTGTACGTGCGGTGGCTGCAGATCGTGACGTTCCTGCCCGTGATGGCTTTCAGCACCCCGCCCTGGCTCTGCTGCGACGCCTGGGTACGTACCCGAGGTCCCCGGTATCGCAAACACCCCCAGAAGCCATTCCGGACCCTCCTGGGGAAAGCTGAGCCTAAAACCTTGTTCCTGCTGCCCGCAAAATCCTGCTCCCTGCCCTAGATTGCTGCACGCTCACAGCAGCAGTTTTGCTGCAAAATTAATATTTTTGTGGCTTTATACTTCACGGCTGTGTGCAGTAGAGTTAAGCCTGCAGATCCACATTCAAGAGCTTTTTAAACCGTTGGAGGTTTTTTCCCAGGGATGTCACCGTTAGGGTAATAAAAGGGGAGAGCAGTTCATAAAATTGGGGGCTCAGGGGAAAACATCATTAAATCTCTTTGCAAATAGCAAAAGAGTTTGGAGCTTTGGTTTGAGACATCGCCACGCCCATGGTGACCAGCTGCTGTTCCCAGAGTTCACATCTAAATGGGAATAAATACCCTGTATCAATTCTCTTTGTACTCTGTTAGCTGCCATAACTTGATCGGGACATCACGATTCAGTAATTTCTCTTCCCAAGGGAATATATGCATATATAAACTTATTTTTCCTCTTTCTTCCCGCACCCCGCAGGTCCTGAACCTCACCCGCCAATGCGTCCAGAGGCACCGGGACCTGGTTGTGCCCCTCATCAGAAAATACAGCGAGGAGTGGCTGAACTCAGGGTCCCCCATCTTCCGGCCACCGTGGTGGCTCAGTCCCACGGACCCAACCGCTTTCACCATCGAGGATGAATTTCTCATTGGAGACGAGGTAGGAATGTGGGGACTGAATGTCCCCGAAGCGTAATTGGGGACAATTACTTGCACTCGTCTCTCCTCATCCTCCATGAGGTTGTATGGAGGTTGTGTGAAAACAAAGTGCTGATGGGACCCTGCCAGCTCCTTCAGCTTTGTAGTTCATTCTAAATGAAGAGTCAACAAGACTATTTTTATTTTTTTCTTTGTTTGATTTTGTTTAATTTTTTTTTTTTTTTTCCTGCAGGTCTTGGTTGCCCCGATAACAGAAAAAGGGCAGAGGTGGCGAGACATCTACCTGCCTGGCGCAGGGCAGGTCTGGCTGGATGCCCGCACGGCCCGCGCATTCCACGGCGGCACCATCCTCAGGAACTACTCCGCCGGCCTCGCCGAGGTCCCGTTTTTCGTGAAGGCCCCCTGAGCTCACAGACTGCCGCGGCCTCCGGCCTCCTGACCTCTCAGAGCAGCGCTGGCCGGGATGTGCTCGCTCCTCCTTGAGACTATTGCAGCCTATTTGCACTTTTCTACGAACCTTTTTTTATTATTATTATTTCAACAGAAATTGTTTGACTCTTTTGTTATTCATTGTTATTCTAAAATAGTGGAAATACAGCTTTGGCACAAACATACACCCACACTGAATGTTGTCCTATACCTTCCCTGGGTTTTCCTGGTGAAATGTTTGTGTTCTTTAAGATGGTATCAGCGCTCCCATCAGTGACCCAAAAGATGGGTGTCTCAATGACATTTCCCATTAAATATTTGTATGTTTTCCCCCTGGTCAAGGCCTGCTGGCTGTCTGTTTAACTCCGTATGTAGCAGAGAAGGTGTAAACTTCTCCACAATAAGTCAGAAGCCATTCTGAGGGTATGATTTTATTGCTAATTACCTCTGGCGATATTTTATGAGAATGTGGGCATTTCAATTCCTGCCTGTATTTTATCACAGCTGCTGTGAGTGCCACCAAGCCTCCCTGGGAACAGCCTCGTCTCTTTCAGTCACGTCACACAGCTGCATCTGGAAGCCTCTCTCAAAGGCCCCTCTTGCTGAATTCACATTTCCAGGTTCTTCTTGCTCATCTCTTGTTTGCTGCTCATTAAGGTAAATTACATGAAGGCTCTTGGTCTCCAGCCCCTGGGACAGAACTGCTGGAATTCGGGAATAAAGGTTGGTGGAAAAAATTCCTTCCCCTGTATCTTGGGTTAAATAGACAGAAATTATTCGGTGGTGTTCCCTCGTTGTTTACACCTACGGGAACAACGAAGGTATCCTAAACTAAGAGATGGGTACACGAGGAGGGTGGGAGGGCTTTTCCCAGCGTTGTGCTGTGGGCTGAGCAGCCCCGGTGCTGGGTTAGCCCTGGGCTCCACGACCATAAACGCCATTTCCACCCAAAATGATTCAATTATTGTGTATTTAGGATATCTCGCAGCACCCCTGGCCAGGCCCTGCTGCGTCCTCCTCAGGACCCGGCTGCCGAGGCGCAGAGCCGCCTCCCCTCGCCCGGCACACCGTAACGTTTGCTCCGGAGCGTTTGCTCTCACACCGACACGAATCTGGACAAAACCACCCCAAAACGGCGCCGAACGGACCCCCCGGCTTCCCGGCAGCGCTCTGGCCGCGGCGGCGCAGAGCCCGACGGGAGTTGTAGTCCCTAGGCCACGGGAGCCGCTTTGCTGCTCTCGCAAAAAAACCTACATCTCCCAGCAAACACCGCGCCGCGCTGTGCCCGCTGGGAGCGGCCTCGTGTCCGGCAGCGCGGTGCATCATGGTATTTGTAGTCCAGCTACCGGCGCTGCAGCCGGGGCGGCGGCGGGCGGAGACTCCATTTCCCGGCAGGCAGCGCGGCAGGGCCGGCGGCGGGCAGCGCCGACATGGCGGTCGGTAAGGATGTGCTGGAGCTGGACCTGTACGGCCTGCTGGGCATCGGCGAGAAGGCGTCGGAGAAGGAGGTGAGGGCCGGGGGGAGGGCGGACCGGGGTGCCTCTCTTTCTCCTCCCCGCCCTGGGCGCCTCCGCCCCCGCCTTCCCCTCAGGCCCGGGCAGGGGGCGGCTGGGCCGCCGCTCCGTGTTTGCTGCTCCCTAGATACGGAGCTGAGCGATCGTTTCTCTCGCTGTGGTTGTTTATGTCCTTGCAGAGGGAAAGCTCCTCCTGCGCTCACCAAAAATTCGGTTGTTAGAGGTTGTCTGGGTACTGTAGGTTCCCATGAGTCATTCTGTTCCTTTTTTGGGTTTGGAATGACGTGTTTCCATTTATCCTTTAATTGATTCGTAAGTCAATGCTAAGCACAAGACTTTGGAAACTGAGCAGGGAAGGTGACCTTTTCAAGGGAAGTAGCACTTTGTGGTAAGCCATTAGTGACTGAACAAGGGTTAAACTTGACAGGAAGGCTTCGATTTTCCTCCTTAGGCTTTCTCTTTGTTGGGTTTGGGGTTTGTTTTTTCCTCTTCAGCAATAAAGAGCAGCAGCACAACAGGGTAAAGCTCGGCAGCTGCTGTCTGGGCCTAACTGATAAATATGTCTCAGGCTGCATGGAAATCCCGTGTGTATGAAGCACAAAATGGGAACAAGCCCAACACAACACACAGGATTGAAAGAGATGAAAGATTTCGGGTCATCTCAGCCTCACTGCTGAGCTGGTCACCGGGGGAAAAGGAGGAGAAAACGAGGAGCTGGGATGTTAAGATGTGACTTCCCAGCGCTGTGCCCACCAGGTGGTGCTGGGACACCGCTCATTCCCCTCATTTTGGCAGCAGCACAGCAGTTTTTCTTCCTTTTCTTTCTTGCGTGGTTTCCCCAACAAAGGGAACTTGGATTGTTAAAAGTGACACAGTCCAGAAAGTTGTCAATGTTTCTGTGAAGTGTTGAAGAGATTAAGCAGTCTTCGGCCAAAATTTCTCACCTGCCAAACTCAATTGCAGCGTAGTAAACGGTACTTTCTCTGTGCCGAAGTTCCAGCTGCAAAGGGCACACATTATCCCTCTGCCCAAAAGCTCCTGGGTGAGCCAGCCTTGTGGCGATGTGAGGTGTGACGGCTGTAGCACAGCACGCCCAGAAACCAAACCTCTGGCTTGGAGCAGCTTCGGCTCATTCCAGACGTGGCTCCTGCTCTGCCGAGCATCCTGGGCTCACATGCTCATCCCTGCAGCCCAGTGTGGCTGAAAAGGACGGGTCACTGTGCTGAGGGTGAAACAGAGCTTTTCAGAGTCCCTGCTATCAGTTAGTGTGAGGGACTGTCAGCTGTCAGCAATCCAGAAGTGGTCCCGATGTTCTGTCGGGCTTGGGGAAGATGCAGTTGTGCACAGGAATGTGTGTTTAACCAAAACCGCCTGCTTACGGTAGGGAGGTGTCTTTTAAGCTAGGCAAAACCACCAACAAAGAAACCCTCTGAATAGTCATTTTTTTGTTTCTGCAGTGCTGGTGCTTTGTTTTTGTTTTGATCCCAAGCTGCTTTTCTCCGCACAGCCTGCGCAGCACCAAGCAGTAACGCCCGGTTGTGGTCTTGCAGGTGAAGAAGGCGTACCGGCAGAAGGCCCTGACGTGTCACCCCGACAAGAACCCGGACAACCCCCGAGCAGGTGAGATGAGGCTGTGCACACACAAACAACTCTTTGTTTGCTTTCACACGTGCAGGCTCCTGGCGGTGGCTCCACTTAACTTCAGGGCTGTCTGTGTGTAATTAGGGAAAGTGTATGTCATGAGAAGGATCCACATGCAGGACTAAGGGCTATTTTCATCACTGTTAGCAAACTCTGGGGTTTAAGGTTGAATGCACATGTGTTGGGTTTAGAAACACCTGTGTTAAGTCAGTGCTGAAAAGTTATTTGCGCCTCTCAGAATCTTCCCACGTGGCAGTTGAATCCTGGACCTTTGGCCGTGCTGTCCCCAGTGTTTACTGGCTGATCGCTGTTTTGATTCGTACCTCTCAACAGTCAAAGCTCCAATAGCAAGTTTATAAGTCATATTATGTATGGATAATGCAGCTTTTTGCCTGTTAGAGACAAGGCCCTGACCCCGTGGAGCTGAGTGTACCTGCCCTCTTCACACTGGCTCTGCAGCTGCTCCGGTTCGGTTCTGTAGCTCCAGGGAGTGCTGAACAGCAGTGGGAACTAGGAGGAAGCTAAAAATAAGCATCATACTGTATCTTGCATTTTCCAGTTTGATACACTACAGTCTCATAGACTGAAAATTTATAACTGTAGTGCAGAGAAGAATTTTCCACCAGAAAAAAAAAAGGTTTTAGCAGCAATGAGAGGAAGACTGGGGGCTTTGGTGTGTGCAGAAGGTTGAGAAGCGATTTGACGCGTGTGGGGAGGCCTCTGGCTAAAATGTGTAACATTCCAGAAAGAGGGTCAGTAATACTGATGTAAAATGCAAAGTTTGAATCTCGGGCTGAAAAGCTGCTGGCCTGCAAGGGATAATTTGTCTGGAACAGTGTGTTCCAGGCCAAGTGATACATTTCTGTAGACGGGTTCTGCTGAATTCGCATTTTCAGGATTTCTGTTCAAATGAAATTATGTCAGTTTTTATTTCTTAATTTACGCTGAAGCTGATGTAACAAATGTCCTTTGGGCTGAGTTGATCCTGGCTGTGGGTCACCTTACAAATGCTTTGGAAAGATTATTCTTCTCTCTGCTGTTCCGCAGGTCTCCTCCATAAGGGGTAGTGTTTGCTGGCTTGTCCCCAGGCCGCTGGCCTGGTTCTCTGCATCTCACTCTTTTTTCTTGTAATCCCCAGCGGAAGTTTTCCACCAGCTGTCTCAGGCCCTGGCCGTGCTGACAGACGCAGCAGCGAGGGTGAGGATGCTGGGCCCTGGGGGCTGGGGGGGCACTCTGCAAACCTCCTGGAGAATTGTTAGAAATTCACTTCCCCCTGTCCTGTTCTCTCCTGCGACTGAGCCTCCCAAGCGCAAGTCTGGTCTGTTATTCCCTGTAGCTGTCTGTGAGATCAAATAGTAGGTACCAGATAGGAACTTGGACAAATGTTATTTTTCTAAATGAATGTGCTGGGAGTAGCTCTGTCCGTGCGCTGTGAGGGTGAGATACTGTCTTTAATAACGTGTTAGAGACATATCCCATTTAAAAAAAATAAATAAGCACCACTGCTTTTGGGGTACATTACATTCCATGGCAACGGTGCATTTGCTGTTCCCTTGAAGTCAAGGTCTGACAAATAATATCTCAAAGTGTTGCCTTCCGTGGTGCAGAAGAGCTGAATCACGGTGGCGATCTCTGTCCTGCTGCCAGAGCCTCGCAGGCTGCGGCTGGGGCTCCCCATGCTGCGAGGAGCTCAGGCCTGAAAGTGAGCTGGACATGGGAGGGGAAAGAATAAAAACAAAATAAAAACGAGCAGATAAATCTAGCCAGATAACCTCAGGAGTGAAGGCAGGTTAAAATTTCTGATGGTAGACTTTAAAAACATGAAATAACCCTCCTGAAACATTGGCAAAGCTCGTAATCTCCCCTCCAAGGGGCAATTAAGCTTTTGGCATCCAGGAACTTTTTGGCTTCTGCATTTTGAAATGAAAAAAGTGTTCAGCAAACCCTTCCCATGGAGGGACAGTAATGGCTTTTCTAGTTCATACAACACGAGCAGTGCTTCTCTGCACAACTGTTCTGCAGGTAATGTTTCAGCATGTGTGCTGCTCTGTTGTTACCTACCACAGGAATGTTTTGAGTAGCTTGAGGAGCAGATTATGAACTGGTTTGAACAGGTGCCACTGAAAATGCCCATTTTCCCCACTTTGTAAGTCTCTGTAGTGCTAAGTGAGCATTGACGTGTTATTGCTGCTGCAGAGTGCTGATACTCTTTGATCTGATATGTTCGTGTGAGTCAAACATCTGTCTTGTGAATAAATCTTTCGTATAAAAGACAGCCTTTTAGGTTTTAAACTTTGCTCTAAACTGAACCTGGTCTGTTAGCAGTACCCCTGAAGCTACTTTTGACATGTTGAGGAAACCAAAATAGTCCCCCGGCTCTGCATGTGGGTCAGAGTTTCTCTCTGGTACACTTCACACTTCCTCGCCCTTTTGGCTCCTTCTGGAGATCTTTGGGCCTCGCGTTTTCAGGATACTTGTGTTAACTTCTAGCACTTTTAGGAGGAGTGCTAGCAAGAGGCAGAAAACATTTCACCTCTGCTTACAATGTTTCGGTATCTGATCTTGCTTTTATTCACTGCTTTCTATTTTATGTCTTCTGCTTTACATGGTTTCTCACTGTTGTGTCGGTTCTTGGGCAGGCGGCGTATGACAGAGTGAGGAAGGCGAAGCAGCAAGCTGCAGAAAGGACGCGGAAACTTGATGAGAAGCGAAAGAAAGTAAAGCTTGGTAATAAAATCAAAGCTTAATTTTCTCTTGGCTTGAAGTCTTCATTAGCTGGGTGTTTTCAGTTCTCCCGTTGGAGCGCACCCCTGATGAATCTGCCGTCTATTCTTGAAGGGTGCGCAGTTAGTGGCCGTGGTGGCTGTTGGGGTTGCTGATACAGCGGTGTGCCTGGGCAGGGGGAGGTAGCAGAGCTATCAGGGCTCTGCTTTGAAATTGGGGTAGGTGTAGCCAAGTTTGTGATCTTCCCATCCACCTCTGGTGAGCAGCATCGACAGCGAAGATTCTCTTTGGATGGTTTTAATTTTGTTTCTTTCTCTGCAGACCTCGAAGCCAGAGAACGAGAAGCTCAGACCCATGAGAGTGAAGAGGAGGAGACCAGGATAACAAGATCATTAGAACAAGAAGTAATGATAAATTCTTATATTTCTCTGCTTCTTTTGAGAAGAACTGCTGAAGGTCTTTATGATCGTAATGAAAACCGTGGGAGGAGATGGAGCAAATCTCTGTATAGCAGTCCTGCCTTTTGCATTAATGGGCTCTATGAAAGAGAAGCTTGTAGAAGAGATCTTGTAGTGATCTGGCAAATATGTCAGTGTCGAGGTTTTATTTTTTATCTGCCCATTTGCACAGCAGCCATTAACAACAGCTAATTGGTGACGTGCTGGCCAGCAGGGACTGTCACTCGGAGCACGAGGGAGCTGGTTGTATGAGCACTGGAGCTGGCACAGGGGAGCTGGCAGGAGGGTTGCTCAGGGATGGATGTGAGACAAAAGCTCCTTGGCAGCATTTAGTTGGTGTGAACCAGGCGTGGAGCGGTGCCCTCACATACCCGTGCTGTCCTACCTCTGCTGCAGATCATACGGCTGCGGGAAGAAGGCTCCCGGCAGCTCGAGGAGCAGCAGAGACTCATTCGGGAGCAGATCCGGCTTGAAAGAGAGCAGCACGGCCAAGGTGAGTGCAGCGCGGCCAAGGTGAGAGCAGCGGGGATGGGAGCCCTCAGCGGAACGCCGTGCGCTGGGACTGCGGCTCCCCGTGCGCAGAGCTGGCACACAGCTGCAGCCTGCTGGCCTGTTGCCTTGCCCCGTGTAGGATCCCACTTGGCATCTTTTTCAGGGATAAGTCAGAAAACTAGTGTTTCTGGGGTTGCTTGCTTGGTTGTGGCGTGCTGCTTGTTAAGACATGGTTGGTGCTCCTTTTCAGTAAATATCCTAAAGCCTTGAACCTGGATGGTGTGGTGTGGAGCCCCACAGTAACGCTGGAGGGAGCTTCAGGTCCTGCGCATCTGTCACAATTAAAGCAGTCAGTGCTGCAGACTTGAAATACGGAATGATTCAAGTCTGCGAAAAATAATAGTTTTCAGTGGGTTCCTACTTCTGTATCCCTTTGGAAGCTCTCAGTACTGACCACCCGAAAGAGACTTGGTGTGGAGAAGAAAGTTGTGTTTAGCCTATGGTTGCTGAGGCTTTGCTCTCTGGAACTTGATTCTCTGGTGTTCCTCGGGTGTACACAGAGTTCAGCGCAGGTTTGTGCAGAGCCCAGCAACAAATCTGTCAGGAAATGAGCCACACACTGAACCGGCAAGCATCTGCGCTCTGTGCCGCCAGGCAGCGATAGCTCATTGTCGTGTTTGAAGCTGTCTGCCTCTAATTCTTGCAGGCTGTTCATCTGTTTTTCCTTCCTCTCTTTAGGCAGGCAAGAAAGAAGCGGAGCAGAGGGCAAAATAACTCCCAAACTCAAAGTAAGACATCGTTATAAAGCTGGGTTTTGGTGAAAACTGGGAGGACATGATGCAGCTTTGGAGATCAGAAGGGACACTGCATCTCTGCTGAACTGTCATGTCCCTTCACACCGCGGAGGTGAAGTTCCTCTGTCTGATGTGTACCGTGCATGCAAACAGCTGCTGTCGCTGCCTTTAAAATGCCCTTCCTCCCTCATCCTTTTCTCTAGTGTCTGGTCTAGATTTTTGAGCCTGAAATTGAGTTTTCTCTGCTCTAAGCATGAGGAAACATCTACTTTTTACCCTGATATAGCCAGTAGTATGCTTTGAAGTATTATCTTCTTTATTTCATTGAGCAGCATCTCTCCCCATTCCCCAAATAATTTGTTCCCTTTGCACATTTTGATGTTGAAATTGCTGTCTTGGTGATGCCGGGAGTGTAGCTGAAAATAGCAAACTCGATTATTGTGCAGGTGGCAGGAGCTGCATTGAGCGCAGCAACGTGTGTTCCAATGGACAAAATTAGCTTGTCGTGTTTGTTTCCCAGCTCCGATGGAAATGTGGGAAAGAAGATGAGACAGGAGGGGGATACTCGAAAGACGTTCTGCTGCGGATCCTACAGAAGGTGCTGTCTGGTGCTCTTTCCCAGCACTTGATCTTCCCCTGCTCCAGTGGTACAAGAAAGGACAGTAAATTCTGGGGAGGGGCTCATTCTTTCTTTTTTTTTTTTTCCCTTTTTGCCCAGCCAGCACCTCTGCCTGGTTCCCAGGGCCTCCTGCTCAAGCAGCAGCTGCAAACTCTTCCCCCGGTGGCTCATGCCCTGTGTAAGAGTCACAGACCGGTGGTGTGGTTGTGGTGCACTTTTGCCTTCGCTCACAGCGCTGTACGTGAGCTGCTGTGGCGGGTTCAGAGATGGGAACAGACGAGCCTTTGATCTGATTAATCGAGGCGTGTGGTCTCTGTTTTCCCTTCACACGAGCGTCTCCTGCAGCTCTGGCTCCGAGCTGAGCAGCCCTCGGGCACCGGGCTTGCTGGAAGCAAAGTGGAGCTCCCTGCCTCCCCAGAATTATTTCCCGGGGGACAGAAATTATGACAGGTTGGGATCAGTGGAAGCGTCGTACAAGGCAGAGCGGGTGGCGGCTCAGGCCTCGTGTCTGTGAAAACACGTTTTCTCTGCGCTCGTTCCACCGATGAACTTCGGACTCTGTAATTAACTTCTCTTCCCTCCTTTGTCTTAACAGTATGGCGACGTGCTCAATTTGCTGATCTCCAGTCGGAAGACGGGGAGCGCAGTGGTGGAATTTGCCACGGTGAAGGCGGCCGTAAGTCTGGGGAGACCCCAGCGGGGTGCAGGGAGGGCAGGGCTGGCGCGGCGGTGGCCGGGACACGCCGCCGCCTCGGTAAGGCAGCACAGAGGGGTAATGAGAGGCTGCAGGTGCACGGAGGGAGTGCCAGAGCTGGAGGCACAAGCCTGGAGCAGATCACACACTAAACAAGCAGGCTGTGCGTGAGAAGGGCTGAGCACAGACGCTGCTTTCGAAAGCAGGCACGGAGCCATTCCATCTGCTCGCGCTGAACTGAATTACCCGTTGTGGAGATGGGCTGAATGAGTTCTAGAGGTTCTGTCAGGCATTTGCAGTTTAAAATAAATCAGAATGTCTCGACTCAGTATGAGTTATAACAATTCATGTGGCTGTGGAAACAGAACTCATCAGTTACTCTTCATTTTAGTAGATCCATCAACTTATACCATACAAGCGTATTTCTTGCCACCTGTTTTTTCACTCAAACATCCAAATAATCAAAAAACACAGAATTGTCTGTGACCTGTTTATCGAAGTACTGACATCGATATGTTCTACCTACTTGATGGGGACACAGGCCTTACAGGGGGTTTCTCCTGCAGGGCAGCTGTGACACTGTCATCGTGCCCTGCTGGGGCACCGCGGTGCCAGGCTGGGGTGGAAAACCCTTTGTGATTGGCAGAGACCTGGGGGAGAGCGGGCTCTGGCGTGCAGGCGGTGACGGGATGGTGTCGTTGGCAGGAGATGGCCGTGAAGAACGAGGTCGGCCTGGTCAGTAACCCTCTGAAGATCTCCTGGCTGGAGGGGCAGCCCCGGCACAGCCCCAGCACCGGCCTTCCCGACAGCGCCAGCCAGCCCAGGACTTCCCAGGTAAGGACGCGCAGGCTGCTGTTATTTAAATCCGTTTCTATAGCAACCTAAATTTAACGGTGTGCGTGGCATGGACCGTAAGATACGCTGATTCCCAGCAGAGCTGAAAAGAGCTCTGAATGAAGGGGCTGCCGTTCGATGAGCCTTTTTGTGCTGGTGCAATGGCTTTTTTAAGGACCTTTTGCCTGAGTAGCAGCAGACTCAGAACACGAGTGATTTAATGGCTGGATCTTCGCACAGTCTCACTCTCTCCTTTCCAAGTGGAAACCAAGGATGTTCTTTGCTCAGCCCAAACCCTCTAATGCCATTCTTCTGGGGTTTTTTTGTGATGTACTTTGTGAGAATCCTCTGGTTGCAACAGGACTCCTAGAAGGCTTCTTTAGCGAGGCTTGGTTACTCCCTGCATTCACAAGAGGATGAAATTTCAGTGCTGAAAGGAAACCTATATTCTCAGAGTCTGCAGGAGGGCAGAGCAAGCAATATCAAATGAAATATCCTCGTAGGGACCTACCTCATTGTCTGGTTCGGGTCCCCTTTACCAGTGTGGTTACTTCGAGTGCAAGGTGTGTGTTAGCTCCTGGCTGTTTCCTCTTTATTGCACCAGGTAATCCCTCTGAAGCTGTTGCTCTTGAACGGCAAACTTATCCCAGTCACAAAACACACAGAAGGTGCTAACATCTAGTGGTTAAAACACAAAAACTAATCTGAAGACAAGCTGCAGCAAGGTGTTGGCTCTCTGTTATTCCCTGCTCCTTGCTGGTTATTTGAGTTCCAGTTCAAACTTCATGTGATGCTTATTCCCCCCTCCTCCTTCCCTGCGGTGTAAAGATCAAAAAGATGTCATTGTGAAGAGAACGCCTGCCTCGTGCCCTCACTCTGTGTCTCGAGCAGCTGTCGCTGTGTTTGCTACCCACGTTTTAGCAGCTGCCGAGGTTGTTCAGCGCATCCACTCTCCTGACTTTTTAAGTACGTTATTTCTAGTAGATGCGTTTATACGTCAGAGCGCCTTGTCGTTACCCAAGTTTTGTTTAGGGGTGTGTGTTTCCACTTGGGCTGCACGTTCCTTGCCTGAGCAGCGGTTCCCCAGGAACCTCGGCCAAAGGCAGTCCCAGCGTCCCAGCCCAGGGCAGCACACCGCGCGGAGCCAGCGAGAGGCCTGCACACACAGCACAGGCCCACAGGTGGCCGGGCTGTGACAAGGCAAACTGGGGGAAAAAGCAGAATCCAGCCCAGTTTGTTTGACTGTCCCTGCCTAGTAGAGAATGGGAACTGGCTCTTAAGGGCTCATTCGTACCTCAGGGTGCAATCTGAGCTCGGAAGTGGATTCTTGCCTCTGTGGGTTCAAAAGCTCTGGCTTTTGCCTGAGTTTATGTTGGCTCGTGTCCACGGCCAGAGCTTATTGGTGTGGAAGTGCAGCGTGTGCGGCTCTGGAGGGTGGTCCTGCTGGAGCAGCACGGGGAGCAGGCTCAGCAGCGAGTGCTGTCGGCGTGTGGAGCTGCTGACTCGCTGCTGCCCCGCACAGCCCCGGCACTCCCCACTTAGCCCTCCAGATGCTGAGGAGTTACGGCCACTGACTTGCATCCTTTCCCCAAAACTGCACTGCTGGTGCTTGTCTGTCCTTTCTGCTGCTTTTCTGTGTAAGCAGCTGCCGTTTCCTTGATCGCATTGCAGTTTTGCTGCCCAGGCCAAGATCTCCAGGCTGCTCTAGTTCCTGCTTTTCCCAGTTCCTACTCCAGCCTCTCCCCAAATCCTGCTGTGCTTCCACTAGGATGCAGTGTGCTAATAGCTTCCACTCGAGTTATTAGTCCTCAGCTCTTCAAGTGCAGACTATGCAAAATGAGCTCTTGCAGGTACCGTGTGCTGCCTCAGCCTGCTCCCTGCCTCATCCTTTCATCCCAGTCTGGCTTCCCAGCCACCAGCTCCCACATTCTTGCTTTCAAGCCGCACTAATCTCCGTCTGATTTAAGCTGCCCTCGCTCCCCTCACTTCCTATTTGCTGTTCCCGACGGGTTGCTCCTATTTTTGTCTGAATCCGCCCCCATGTTTGTTCCCGCTCGGTGCAAATGCAGCTCCCTCCCGGCTCTGCCTCAGCGAGCAGCCCGTGAGCCGCAGCGTTCTCATGGAAACGCGCCCGTCCAGGGCTGCGCGGCCGCACGGCACGGAGCCGCACGGCACGGAGCCGCACGGCACGGAGCCGCACGCCGGCCGGGCTGTGGGAGCCGTTCCCAGGTGAAGGCAGGGCTGTGAGTCGTGACACACGCATCTCCATGGTCTTCTTGTCTTGTTTTCTGCTGCAGCAACGGGTGCACGTTGCCCAGCAGTTCCTGGAGAGCTGCTGCAGCCACACCGTGAGTTACGCTTGAATTACAAAAGCTGTGGAGTGACCGGTGTGACTCCAGGCTATGTGGGAGCAGCGGCTGATGGCGGCAGCTCTGAGGGCTCACAGCACAGACAAGCTGTGGAGAGCGTGTTTTGCCGCGACAGCAGCAGGAAGCGCTCGCTCCTGGGGAGGTTTTCCTCACACCTTGCGTGGTGGGATCTCCCTGCCAGTGCCATTTGGGGCCATTCGTTCAGCCGTACTGAAGTGCTGAGCGAAGCTGCCTGTCTGGCACTCTTGCTGGTTTTCTAAGCTCCTTTGAGGTTTCACAGAGTTTGTTTCATTAGCTGACTTCACAGCCAGATGCAAATCTGGTAGGTTAAGAGCCGTCTGTGCTTTCTCTGAAATGTCTCTGCACTTCGCTGTAGCTGCCTCCCAAAGCTTCTGGTTGTCTGGCTGCATGGAGGGTTTATTTTTTTGTTAATCTAATTAGCTCTGAAAAGGGTAAGGATTGGTGCCCCCCTAGTTGCTGCAGTGTCCTTTGAACAGTTTCCCCCGATGCCGCCTAAAGCGTTTTCAGCCCGGCCCTGCCCGCTGTCCGGCTCTGGGGAAGGTGTGTTGGTGCCAGCCCTGGGCTGTGACCCGGCCTGTGTGCACCCTCCTGGGGATGAGAAAGCACCCGCAGCTCCAGCCTCTCCCCGCCCAGAAGAGCCAAACTGCTTCCCCGCCCTCCTGGAAGCCTGCAGTGCCGGAGAGGACAGATCCTGGGCACTGCCGACCAGGGCCCTGCGCTCCTGCTGCTTTTTCTGCCTGGCTACCAAGGAAATGAGGCTACAAGACGCTTCCACTCACAGACACGTTTATTCTTCCATATCTGTACAGCTGATAGATCAGTGCATGCTTCGGGCAGCAGTAGCCAGAGAAATTTCTTCTCCTGCTAGTAGGAAAAATACACTGCTGCCGCTGGATTACGAGCCTACATGGATGCTTACCTGTTTCCAGGCTGGCAGTGCCAACTGCACTTGAGAAGGGGGAAAGAAACCCACCGGAAAAAGGAAAAAAAGGACCAGCTTTGATTTTTCACGTCCAAACACGGTGGGAGAAGAAACGCCAGTTTGTGTCTCTCGCCCCTTGCCGTAGCTATGGCTTCGAGATGCGATGCTGCTGTGTCTGTGCAAGCTGTCTGCTTATCCGCAGACACTGCCATACCCGTCTGCCCGTGCGCCGCCGTGTCACAGCCGTGTCAGCCGCGTCCCCACCGTCACAGGTCTTTTGCCGCACGGTGACATTCTTCCAGGAGGAGACGATGCGCAGTCACGGGGGAGATTCCCGGCCTGGAGAACGGACACTTGCCCACGAGGCTGCAGCAGCCGGTGCTCCGATCTGAGCACGGGAGCTCTGCTCCCCAGGGCTCCTGGGCAGGGACGGGGACAGGGACAGTCTGTGGCGGGTGAGGTGAGGACAACAGACAGGCCACGCACATCAGGAACGCTGCAGGACCCTTCCTCCCGCTGGGACTGGAGAAACTGGCGGCAGCAGTGAGTAAATGTGACGGATTAAGTGATAAATACCTTCAAATGGCGTAATCTCTGGGGTTCTGTTTCCTGAGGGTCTGCAGGACATCTTCGAGAAGCGACAGCCCCAAATCCACCTTGAAGGACAGGAAGGGGTCGGCCGGGTCGGGCGGAGCGCTGCCGTTCTGGGCGCCCGGCTCCGCGGCCCCGCAGTCTGTGCCCTGCTCCCTGTGGGACTGAGTTTGGGTGGCTTTGTGGTATTGGTGAGCAGCACCAGAAAAGGAGATGTCGGGGTGAGAATCCGTGCGGTCGATGATGTTGGGGCAGCTGGAACTGTCGAGGTAGAGCCGGGGAGGCTTGGGCGGTGCTTGCGCCTTGGCCAGGTTCTGCTCGCTCTGGCATGACAGGTAATCAGACTTGTCCTTCAGATCCCTCAGGCCTTCCCTCTTCTGACACTGGCCCTCGCTGTCCAGAGTGTGGCTGTTCTGGTTCAAGATGATGACTTGGTTGCCCAGCTTTTTGTGTCTCCTGAGCGAGAAGCGTCTGAAGAACGTTGTGGACTTGAGGGACCCTCTCCGCCAGGTATCCATGCCGAGGAGAGGCGAGCAGGAGGGAGCCGCCGGCTCTTCCCAGGCGGGCGTTGGACTTCAGTCGCAGGATTGGCAGCAAGTCACGCAGCAGGAACAACCTCTTCCTTCCCCGTGCCCAGAGCTGGAAGGAAAACAGAGAGGCTGGTATTGCAGGAAATGCAAACAGCGCACGGCCCTGTGCGAAGGAGCTCTTGGCCCGTCTCAGATATTAAGGAGGCTCCTTCTTCAGTGGAGGAAGAATGGCGGTGTCTGAGCTGACGAAATCTGTGCTGCAGACAGGAGCTGGTGAGGAACAGCCAAGGCACCCAGTCACCATGAGAACAGATCTCATCTAGCATCTAGAACAGAAGGGCACGGCGGTGCCATGGTAACCAGCCACCTTCCTGGCGAAGGGCACGGTATAAAAATCTCAGTGGGTGGCTGGGAAGGGAGACGGTGACTCAGTCACGCTGAAGGAAACCGAGGAAATACAGTCAAATGGAAAGCTAAAAAGCAACAAAACGCAGACGTAAAAGACAAGAATTAGGAAAATCGGATGCAAACCTGACTTACGCCGTGGCGGAGCAGCACCCGAGCCTACCCGGCGGCGAGGAGAAGCTGCTGAAGCGCTCGGAGAACCGTGGCCACCACGGTCAGCAGCTGTGGTGCTGGAAGAAGCGAGTCCAGGGACGACTCAGCCAGGCTGGACCCGCAATGCTAAAAATCCCCAGCGCCGCCTTCTCTTCATGTGCCTCCTGTCACCGCTTCCCCGGCTGCAGCTCCGTGTGCGGGTGGGTTTGTTTTGAGCCAAGCCCTTGCTGAGTCAGGCACGTCAGAACCGGGTTCTACCCGATTGGTAACTGCCGGGGCTGTGGGGAGGAGGTGTGCGAGCGGCTGGGCTCAGCCCACGCTCCCACCGCGGCCCCGCAGCCGGCACCGCCAACGTGCAGCCGGCACCGCCAACGTGCGCCTGGCCCGGCGGGCCCTGTCCCCTCTGCTCTCCCTTCTCCCGCCGGCTCACGGGGCTCCCGACCGGCCCGGAAGCCAGGTCTGCTCTGTTTGACATGTAAATCCCCGGTGCGAGGTGGGGATTCAGGTTTGTGCGGTGATTCATGCCGGCTCAGGTAGGCTGTGCCACCCACAGCGCGTACCCGCGGTCAGCGGCGGAGCAGCGCGGACCTGCTGCCCAGGGCTCAGACAACCGGCTGCTTTCTCAGATGCTGAGAATGTGCGCTGTGCAGTGCTGAAAGGTTATTTCACTCACGCAGCTCCTAAAATACCAATTATGGTGTATTAGTCTCTTAATTTCCCTACGTTTCTCATCTCTTGTGGGCTTCTGTAGCCAGACTGCAGCTGGAGGAGGCATTTTTCTGGCACATGATAACAAATTTGCACTTGCCCCATTTTCATGCAGAACCTTATTTAGCTATCCTATTGCCTTTTCATCCCTTCTATTTTCTATTTCAGATGTCCTTAAATCACCACTAAATCTAGTTCCTGGACAGAGGAACGTGAGATTTTATTTTTTCATTCACCTTCTGTCAGGATGCTTCTGTTTCCACCTGAACTGTCAAGCAGACGAGCTGGATGTTTCCAAGCACTGCGGTGCTCTGAATACATCTGAAAGAGTGAGGCCACCTACTAGTGTTAAACGGCTTCTGAAAGCTGAGCTCCAGAGCCAGCCCTGCTGTGCGCCGGAGCTGTCGGCTGCTGCCCACGTGCGTCAGGCACAGCCCGCGATCCGTGTGAACCGCGTGTGACAGCCGGTACCGCACGGGCTGAAAGGCTCTGGGAGCTCTGGAGAACCGAAATGCTCCTGTGTCGGGCTGGGGAACGCGCCTGGTGCTTTGCTTTCTGCAGCCGCGCCGTGGCTGAGCCACAGGAGGTGTGATTTTATTGTTTTTATGGCGTTAGCCTTTGTAACGGCTGAAGCGCGCGCTGGACTTTGTGCGGAGCGGTTTGTCATCGCGATAACCAGCCTGGTGAGACGAGCCGTGCGTTGCCGTCCGCCCGGGGAGCGGGACATCGCTCTGCCAGCGCCGGGGCCGCGCCGGCCCCGCCTGTGCCCCCGCGGTCCCCTCGGCCACCCCGTGGTGCTGCTTTCTGCAGGCCGGGCAGCTCTCGCTCCTCTCCCTGCGCTCAGGCCGCTCCGACCCCCCTCCCGCCTCCGTGTGCACGTCCTGCGTGTGGTTCGTGGCGCAGGGGCTGGGGACATACTGCCCTTGACAATGTGCTTTTGTTTTCCACTCACAGGCGTCGGTGGTGTCGGAGCGGGACTACGAGAGCCTGGTGATGATGCGGCTGCGGCAGGCGGCCGAGAGGCAGCAGCTCATCGAGCAGCTCCAGCGGGAGGACGAGGCGGAGTCCCACACCTAGCGCCAGCACCGGGCCTGCCCCCAGCCTTCCTTCCCAAAGCTGTTTCTTAATTTAAAGTCAATAAACCTCCTTTTTTAAAACTGTTGTAGGAATGTAAAGTCCCAGTGACCGCAGCTCTTATCCCTTTGTGGAGCAGGGAAAAACAGCTGCACAAGCTTCAGAGTAAGTGGTGAACCTGCAGGCCTGTGCCCGGAGCAGCTGCCCCGTTCCAGGGGGAGGAGCTGCTGCCCGAACACCCACCCTTGGGGCTGTGCTCGCTCCTGAAGCTTGTCGAGGAGCTGTGGAGCCACAAGGCTTTGGGAACGACTGTTTAAACAACCCACAGAAACACGCTGGTCTCTTTAGAGAAATGTTTTATTGGTGTTGCCCCTACAGCAGGACTGACACACGGACCCCATCGATCCAGCATCACGACTGCTGCTCTTGAGATGACACAGCCCCAACCCGAAATGGGCACAAGGCCTTTCTGGGGCTGTTTTGGGAATGATGTGTTATGCTCCAACGGGACTTCGGGGGCTCAAAATCTGATGCTGCTGCAAAGCCCCTTTGGGAAAGCGGCCACGCTGCTGCGGGATGGGGTTCTCACAGAGCACCGTGTGGGTTTAGCAGCTCCCGCGCACCTTTTGGGGATGGGATGGTGCCATAGGTGCTGGGCTGCACGTTTTGGGGATGGGATGGTGCCATTGGTGCTGGGCAGGAGGGGGTGCCTGACCTCTCCAGCTCCACGCCTGCCTCTCCGGGCAGCCCGAGGGAACAGGCAGCCCAGGCTGTTCTTTGAGTTCCCTCCAATAGTGATTAAAATGTAAAAAGCTGGTATTTGCCACGAAAGCAGAGCCAGAGCCATCTGTTTTGGCAATTTCCTCTGGGCTGGGTGTACCTTCCTCCCCAGGTCCTGCCAAAGAGCAGGGAGGGCGAGTCCCCACAGGGTCAGGTTTGGCCTGTAGCACCTGGAGTGTGGGGCAGAAAGCAGAATTTGGGGGAGAAGATGTGCTGCGGGACGGTCCCCAGCAGGGTCTGCTCCGGGAGGAAGGCCGGAGTCCTCCTCGCTATTCCTTGTGCAGGCACCAGACCAGGGTCTGCCCCACGCCCGTCATGCTGACCACGCGGTACCCGCGGCTCTCCAGCTTGTCCAGCACGATCCGCGGCGCGTCGTTCACGTAGTACTCCCAGCTGGAGCGGGAGGAGAGACAGTGAGACGGGAGGAAGAGACGGGAGCTTCCTTGGGGAGGTGACTCAGCCTGGCCACCAAACCAAGTGACCGCGTTCGGCACGTGGTGACGCAACCTCGTGGTGAAGCAGGTGGGGACGGGCAAACAGCNATCACCTGGTCCACCCCCCCTGCCAGAGCAGGAACCCCCAGATCGGGTAAATCGAGACGTGGTTTGGGGAGCAGGTGTCCAGAGGCACAACTGCAGCAGAGAGGGTTCCCAACGCTCCCAGCAGGGAGTTCAGGGGAAAAGCAGATAATCTCTAGAGAGTGATTCAGGTGCTTCTAAGGAATGAAAAAACAATGTTTTACCTACATCAGAGCCTGCCTGTAAGCTTTGGGTGCTTTCGAGAGCCCGCGCCTGAACTGTGGGGACTGGAAAAGGCCGCTGCCTTCAGCCAGGGGTTCAGCCTTTGACAAACCACAAGTCAGCAGCCGAGGGAGCTGCCGAGAATGCGGAGCGGAGGCTCCTCTGCCCGCGTTCAGAGCCGCTGCACCGGGGGCGCCCAGGGCCTGACCCTGTGTCTGTGCAGCCTCGTTCCCCGCGGTCCCTGCCGCGTTGGAGCAGGAGCTGTGAGATCCCAGCGGCTCCTGCGCTCGCTCGGGGCTGCGGGGCTGCTCCCCCGCAGGGAAACCGGACAGGGGTGTGGAGAACGCGGTGTGGACACAACGGGCTGAGCGAGGTGGGGAAGGGCAGAGCAAAAATGGGACAGCTGGCAAACCCAAGCCCCGGCGCTGGCTGCTCCCCGGCACAGCCTCTGCGGGCACGCGGTTTGTTCGGCAGATGGAACGAGCTCTCAGATGACTCACGGTGCCAGATAAGCTGATAATGACGGGCTGCGGGATCGCTGGGGATCCAGTTTGGGCACCTTCACAAAGGCTCTCCTGATTTTCTTAGTAACAATAAAAAAAAGACCCAAAAGCGTTTCCAAAGTTGCTAAGATTGCAAAACATTAATGGGGTGGCGAGCGCTTTACAGCGTGAAATAACACCAAGATGTGAAAGGTTTTTTCCAGTTTCTCAAGACAGGCTATGCTTTGCTGTAATTATAGATGTGGTGTAAAGATAATATGTATTATTATAAGTGTCTTTGAACTGAATGCTTTCTCCAGGAGCCTTGCCACATACCCTGCACATTCACAGGCTGGGCTTGGTAAATATTATTCCCATTATGCAGAGGAAGGAGCTGAGGCCGGGATTGTTTGTTGTTCGTAGGAACCTAAAAATCGGAGGGTCTGAGCTGGAAGCAGCAGGAAAGCTGATCTGCCCAGGGCTTTAAACGGCTCCGTGGGGAGAGAAATAAAAGATGGTGCACAGCGCGGATCTGATGTGCTGCTTTGTCTCTGTGCAACCGCTCTGCATCGGGATGGGGAGGAGGGAGCGTCTGCGAAGCCTTTCGCAGGGGACAGAACGGTCACCCGAGGCTGGAGGGGACTCTGGCGCTGGCATAGCCCAAGTCCATGACCCCGTGTCCCCGGTGTCCCCGGTGTCCCCAGCCAGCGCCCGCTGGGGTGCAGCCATGGGCCGTTCCAGCAGCAGCTGCAGAGCTGCCTGGCAGGACGGCGCTCCCCTCCTCGCAGGCAGTTAAGTCCCTCATGCGCATCGCAGCGCCCCAGCACGTCCCTGCTGCCCAGGCCTTTGCTTTCAGGCTCCCTCCAAGGGCTCGCTTCAGGTTTTTGGGCAGGCAGAGGAGCTCCTGTCTCTCTTCCCGGCCGGGATTTCTGGCAGGGGCACCGGGGCTGGCCCCTCTGGCGTGCGGCCGAGCCTCTCGGGTGCCAGCGCCCGCGTTCCAGCCCGTTCTGTTCCGCCCGCTCCCCACCCGCGGTTGTGCAAACGGGGCAGATGTGCAGTGGGGAGTGCGGGTACAACACCGGGAATGGGGGGCAGGAGGGAGCTCAGAACACCCGGGGAGGGAGGAAAGGGGCTGAATCCACCCGGGAGAACCCGTGGAAAGCTCAGGTCCCTTCTGCCAAACAGCAAAACACGGCACTTCTCTTCCTTCTTTAAAATCTCTCACCCCATTCAGGTTTTTAGCACCACAGGAGCAGGGACCCAGACATCAGTGTTTGCCTGTCAGGCTCGAGCAGAAATCAAACTGCCCCTCTGTGGTGTTTTGATTTGCATTTGGGGTTTTGTTTTGCTGTTCGGTTGGTTGGTTGTTCGTTTTTTTCCCAGAGGAAAACAAAAAATTGAGATATCAAGTGGGGAAAATTAGAAAAAAAAAAAAAGGTAGGCCAAGATGTGAAGAACCTGCTGGACATGGTAATGAGATAGAGGAGGTTTGTGTATCAGGATGAGGGCAGATGGAATTATGGAGAGTGATTTAAAGGCACACTGTGCCTGTTTTATTTCAGCCCAGGGATGTGTTGGGTACCGGCCAGCAGCATCCCCAGCGTGCAAGGAGAGGGGAAGCGGTGGCTCAGCTCTAAAATGGGTCAGAGCAAGGAAAAGGAAAGAGCTAAACAAAATATCAGGCAGCGTTTCCTTGGGTGAGAATTAACAGGCACGGACAGGAACACGCGTGTGCCTTTTCAGCATCGAACTAGTCCCGGGATTAACGTGCAGCTGGAAGGTGCCACGGTGGAGATGAGCAGTGAAAATTCGGGAAGGTGAGGAGGGGGAAGAGCCCGACACGCCGCAGAGGACTTACAAGTGGTTCCCCAGCACGTTCCTCTTGGTGGCCCCCAGGAAGCTCATCAGGGTGGGATCCGAGTGCTCGTCCCCCACCATGGTGGGTCCGGCCTCCTGCGGGGACGGCAGAGCAGGTGAGCGACCTGCACAGCCCCCTCCCCACACAGCACCAGTAAGAGCTTTACTGGGGTGGGAAGGATTGTGAGAGAGGAGGGACCTTGGTGGCTTTGCTGCTGGACCTTGGTGGCTTTGCTCCTGGAGGGCCACCTGCTGGCTGAGCTCCCGAGGGCTGCAGGACAGACCTGCACCTCCCAGACCAGCAAATCTGGGGGTTTTACCCCGAAACGAGCATCCCCGCTGGGCTGTCCTGGCAGGAGGCAGCTCTGGGAACGGCCCCACGGCCTGGGAAGGGTGGGGAGATCGGGGTGATGTGGTGCCGCACAGCGCCTTTTAAACCTCTTCCACACTATTCACGAAAAGTTGTTGCCTTTTAAATCTCTTTCACACTGTTTTAAAAAGTTTGCAAGTGAAAACTGTTCATCCAAGGGTTGCTCCTCATCCCCTGCACCAGGAATTGCACGCTTTGGTGAGCTGTGCAAACACGCAGCACGTTCCGCTGCTGGAAAAGGCACAAACCGAAGCAGAGGCAGATCCTTCCCCCTCGCGGCCCCGGTGCAGCCCCCAGGCCCCCGGGAGCCCCGGCGCTGCCAGGGAACAGCAGCAGCGTCCGTGGGTCCTGCCAGGGCAGGCGGCTGCACCAGCCGCGGCCCAGCGCCAGGGTTCAGCCTGGAAATGTTTGCTTTGCGCTGCTAAAGAGCAGAGTTTCCAAAGTCTTGGGGGGGAACACGCTAAAGCACAGTAATCCAGCCCACGCTGCTGCGTGCCCTTCCCTAAAGTGCTGCAGACCCCAGTGCTGTGGTGCTTCCTGTATCTCAGCCCATAATCACTTAATCAATGTGTTCAATGCCCAGCACCGCTGCCAACAGCTGCTGCGGTGCCACCGCGTCCCCCTCGCCCCCACTGTCAATCCACTGCTCGCTCAGGATGGGATGTGTGTGTCTCGGGGCATCTTCAACAACAGCAGCAGCGTTCACCAAACTCCTGCCTGCTCGTTGAAGGGCTTTAGTCACTGTTACCCCCTCCCTATTGCAAACCCCCGTTGTCCCAGTTTGGCTTCCAGCCCTGTAGATCGCTTTTGTGTTGGGAAAGGGAAAAGCCAGGGCTCAGACAGAGTTATCGGCTCTCGCAGCCCTGCCAGGATGCGCCAGCAGACAGGGGATCAGCAGCTCGTGGGGCGCAGATGCTGCCATCGTTGGGCAGCAACACTTCCTCTATGGCTTATATCAGAATTACGGGCTGCGCTGTGAGCCTGGGTCTCGGGCAGAGGTCCCTGGGGCTCCTGTGCACCAACCTGCTGCCTGTCATGCCCTTCCCTGTGGCTGCAGCTGCGTTTTCCACCCCAAAACAGCTATTTCAGGGAAGAGGGAAATCCTGCAGTGGGGACACGTGGCCAGAGATTCGTTTCTTTGGCGTTCATGGGACCCTGCGACAAGTTCCACTGGCTCTGTCACTTGCTGTTGGAGAGGGCTGGGGGTTCAGGAAGCAACAGTGGGGGCGCGGGCACCCCCGTGCTCTGCCCTCCCCACACCCGCTGCCGGGCAGCACCGCAGGGACGGGCTGAGCGGGGACAGGAGGTGACAGGGGGTTGTGCACCGCGGGACACCCCGCACGGGGCACGGCAGCCGGGACACAGCGTGGCCGTGCCCGGGGGTCCCCAAACCCCCGCGGCGTCACCCCGGAGCTCCGCACCCCCAGCCCGGGCAGCCGGGGCAGCGGGGCCGGTGACAGCGGGGCTGAGCGTGTCCCCATGTCCCCGCCCGCCCCCGTGTCCCCCATCCCGGCAGGTCCCGGGGCTCACCATGCGGATCTGGGTGCTGATGAGCAGGTACGGCATCCTCCTCCTCCTCTTCCTCCTCCGCTCCGCTCGGTCCCGCCGCGCCCGGGGCCGCCCCGCGTCCCGCCCCCCGCGCCACCGCCCCCGGCACCGGGGCCGCCCCCGCGGGGAAACCCCGAGGGACAGGGGACGCGGGGGGGTCACCCCAGTGGGGGGATCTGCCCCCCCGGCAAGGGTGAACATACGGGGGGGTGAGGGACAGGGGGGGATGGACAGGGAGACATGGGACAGGGGGACAAAGGACAGGAGATGACTGACTGGGAGGCGATGGACAGAGAGGTGATGGACTGGGACACAAAGGACAGGAGGACAAAGGACAGGATGGACCAGGAGGAGATAGTCAGTGAGGCACTGAACAAGGAGGTGACGGCCAGCGGGACAAACGACAGGGAGACAAAGGACAGGAGATGACAGACTGGGAGGTGAGGGACAGGGAGATAAAGGATGAGGAAGTGATGGCTGGGGAGATGATGGACAGGGAGATGATGGACAGGGAGATGAAGGAACGGGAGATGATGGGCAGGGAGGTGAAGAGTGAGAGACAGTGGAGCCCGTACCACCCTGGGGCCCTTCCCAAACATGCCCCCAAAGCAAGGGGTTTGGCATAACCAGCATATTGGGAAAAAAGTCCCTTTTTCTATGGGCTATAGAGCTTTTATCTGGAAACATGGGGGGTTAAATGCCTTCAGAATTGGAGAAGCTCGTTTCCTGAGACTGGGACCAACAGAGGTGCTTCCTCTCTAGGTGCTGATGGATAATTCCCCCCTCAACACCCACCCCAGCAGCTTGAAAACTATATAGAAAGCAAGTAACATTTCCATAAATAGCAAAAATTAAACTTGCACAGAAAACTCTCCACGCAGCTCACCAGAAATTCTTAACAAGGCATAATCAATTCCTAATTTTGCAAATAATCTTGAGAAACAAATGACAGGAGGATGTTCCCGTGCTGCAGGACCAGGGCTGTGTCACACCGTGTCCCTCCTGCGTGACCTGGGCCCGTTCCTCTGCTCTGCCCCGAGTTACTGATTAACCCACAGGGAGCAAGGGAGCAAATTAATATTTCTGCTCGCTAGGCTAATGAAATTGCCCTAACAAAGCAAACCTTGCTCACCACTATTATTATTATTGTTATTATTATTATTATTATTATTATTATTATTACATTTGTTGTTCTTAACGTTTGTTTGGTTTGGCATAATAAAAGAAAAACCCAACAGAGGTTGATGGTATCACCTTCCTAAAATGTGCCCCAAATATTCTGATATATTTCTTTTGAGCTGTACATGGGTTGAACATCAGCTCTTTTAGGTCACTCCCATCCTAGGGAGGGTCTCCCCAAAATCCTGCTGCCAGGAGAGTCCCAATGTTTATTCCTAACCCTGGTTTTCCAGTGTCAACCTGCGCTTGGCTTCTGGTGTGAGAAATTAACATGTTGCTGCCTCTGTTGCCCAGTTCATTAAGAGAAAATTCCAACCCTGCGCGTTTCACCTGGGCTGTGCTTGATTTCGACAGGAGCCCCAAACCCCAGCGCCCCTTTGGACCTCGACCGTGAGCACAGTCCTGATGATCGTTCCACTGGCTGAGAAAATAACACAGACATGGGATCCAGACCTTTCGGTCTGTCCACATATTAAAGAACAGCGAGGCAGGTTCTGCCCTGCGCCCGCTGCTCGGTCTGCCTCACAGATAGCTCTTATTGGGAAAAGAAATTAAAAAAAAGAGGAAAATGCAAACGGAGCCTGCAGACAGCATTTCGATATTGAATTTCCTGATGAGATACTGAAATCTGGGAGCCAGCCCGAGCGCTCAGCCCTGCCGTGAGAGCCGGCTGTAAAATACGGTGTGATACATCTCGGTGGTGCCGTTTGTCATCCCAAACCAAATTACCACCCCTTGGCAGTGGCTCTGAGCAGTCTGCTGACTGCATGGAGACGACCAGGGCCGACGGAGCTGCTGGTGTGCGGCTGTTTGCTGCTGCAAAGGGGTTAAAGGGAAGAGCAAAGCACCTGCTCACAACGGAAATTATTTCTGTCAAAACCTGTGGTTTGCGATTTTCATTAAAGCACGATGGAGAAGAACAACGAGGAGGCCGGGGGAGGTGACTCCGATACCATCTTTAATATCCTGAGGAGCGCGGGTTGGACATCACAGCCAGCTCCTCCACGGCACAGCTTTGTCATTGCTGTGGCTGTCACTCGTCAGCCGGAGAGGACGGGACAGGTGACAGGTGATAGGGGACAGCGGGCACACAACAGGCGGTGGCTGCGGTGTTGGTCCCGGTACCACCAGCTTGGAGCCGAAGGCCCCTCGGTCACAGCGCTGGGCAGGACCGCGGTGCCACGGCTGCTGTGCCGGGTGCCAGCAGTGCTGGTGGTGCGGGGGACACGGGGCTGTTGTTGAGGTCCCGGTGCAGTGGCTGTGGGGATGGGGTTGGGTGCAGGTGTAGGTGTAAGTGCGGGTGTAGGTGCAGGTGAAAGTATATGTGTAGGTGTTTGTGTAGGTATAGGCTCAGGCGTAGGTGTAGGTACACGTATAGGTTCAGGAGTACATATAGGGTCAGGCATGGATACAGCCATAGGTACAGGCCTAGGTTTCACCTGAAAACCTGTGCAGGTATAGGTGTAGATATGGTTACATGTTCAGGTGTAGGTTCAGATATAGGTTCAGGTGTAGGTACAGCTACAAGTACACGTACAGGTGTACGTACGGGTGCAGGTTTGGGTGCAGGTACAGATACAGGTGTAGGTGCTGGTATATGTTCAGGTGTAGGTACCGCTATGGACACACGTGTAGGTGTAGGTGTGGGTACAGGTACGGGTACAGGTAAAGTCGGTCCCGAGGTTCAGGTGTGACGCTGGCGTCCTCGTGACGTAACACGCGCCCCGCCCCACGTCGGTCCCGCCCCACGTCGGTCCCGCCCCACGTCGGTCCCGCCCCACGTCGGTCCCGCCCCACGTCGCGCGGTGATGACGCACCTCCACGCCATAGGGCGGCTCCCGTGTGACGTCACCCCCGCGCCGCCCGCCGCGGCCGGTGTGTCCGGTGGGCCCGGCCCGGGCGATGGNGCCGTGGCCCTGGCGGCGGGGAGGCGGCCGGGAGGCGGAGCCCGCGGGGCACCGGAGCCACGGTAGGAGAGCGCCGGGTACTCACTGGGGAACCGGCCGCGGTGGGACCGGATGTTCACCGCATCCGCCGCCGGGCCGGGCCGGGCCCTGAGCGCGTCCCGCCGGCCCGGAGGGGAACCGGCCCTGCGCGGTTCTTGTGCAGTTGGTTAAAAAGCGGTGTGTGCACCTCGCAGAGCCCGGCAACCTGCTCTGCCCTGGGTGTGTTTTTCAGAGCTGTTGTAGAGCTTTAAGTGTTACCCACTCATGCCCGAGCTCTGGGGCAGTGGAAATTTGGAGCTTTTAAAAATGCTGATTCAGAAACCTGAGCGTTTTGTTTGTTTGTTTGTTTAATTTATCCAAGTCTGTGCAAAACTGCGGGAGCAGAAAGTGGACCTGGGTTTGTTTGCAGCGATTGCTCAGGTTTCAGAAGGGGAGCAGCAGCACCCGGCGCAAGCGTTTCCATATAGTAGCACCTTGCTGAGAAGCAGATAAGAGGGGGGAAAGGTCACAGTAATTCTTCATTTGAGAGAATTCTGATTTTTATCTTGGGTAGCTTGGAACACGAGCCCTTCATTTCTGTACATCTGGCTGCTTTGCTGAGAGGGGTTCTCATCTGTTGTTAATATAAAAAGAGCGCTATTTCTTAAAGAATTGGCTTAACTGGTAGTATATTTATTTATAATATTGATGACTTTTCAAGGAAATGTATTTGAAATGCCCAAGTGGAAATCTGTTCTTAGGCGCTGGCTGATCGCGCTGTGTCCGCGGGGAGATGTAGGATCAGAGGGTGGTGGAGGTTCCAGAGGTTTGGTACAAGGCAATGACAAGTTTTGGTGGCTGAGCTGCTGTTTGTAAAGTCCGATGTCTCCTCTTTGTCTTTCTGTGTGTTGGGTTCTTTTTCCCTTGGGTAAGGATAGAGGGGGGTTTGTGTTGTGTTTTGTTCTGTGGGGTTTTTTTTAGAATAGGTCTTTTTTGGCCAAACTGAGCTGCCTTTTCCCTTGTTCATTGTCACATTCTGTCCTGCAAGCCAGTTGCTTTCCTGCCCGCTGGCCTCCCCAGCTGATGGCAATTCAGGACAAAAGCAGACTGTAGTTTTTCAGTGTGATGTTAACACAGAAATGCATGGGGTAGAAATTAAATTAATTTGCAGTAAGGACTTTTTAGAAAAAAAAGTATCAGTTTCTTTATCTACAGTAGTCTTTGTTATGTTCAGTCTGGATTTTGCTCTCTTAAAATAATTTTGAGAAGGGGATTTTTATAGAAATGTATTTAAAAGAGGTAAATAACCCCCAGTTGCTGTGGCAAATCTGTGAAGTGTGTCTGGGTGCAAGTGCCAGAGAGGGGAGCACGAAGCAGCTGCAGAACCCCAAACCTCGGGCCAGGCAGCAACACTTGAGCGTCGTATCCTCTGTCTTCCCAGAACAAAATTGCCCCAGGATTTCCCGTGTGGAACCCTTTCCCGTGTGCCCCTAACGAGCGTGTTCTCTGGTTGCAGTGGTGCCCAGGGTGGTGGGCGCGGTGGAGGCGGGGGACGCGCCGCACACCCCCCTGCTGCCGCGGGACGAGCCGCTGGACGTGCTGCAGCGCCTGGACCTGGTGCTGAGGAACATCTCGGAGCTGCGCGGGGACGTGGAGGAGCTGCGGGGCAGCCTGCAGCGCCTGGCCGCCGAAATCCTGGGCCAAGTCAGGTACCGGCCCTGCCCGCGCTCCTCTGGCTGCTCTGTGCGATGTTTTCCCCAAAATAAGACCTACCTCCAAAAATAGGCCCTAGCATAGTTTTTCAGGATTTTTGAGGATGCTCAAAAGATAAGCCCTTCTCCAAAAATAAGCCCTAGTTAGAGTTCATTAAAAAAAGTCAATTTAAATAGCGTCCAAGCAGTTCTACATGTAGAGAAGTAAAATTGATTGGCAATAGAATGCAGCAGGGCAGATGTGACAGGTGTGACAGATGTGACAGAATGTGATGACATTACCTATATTTGAATGAATGTTGATTTTTTTTGTTCAAGAATAAATGTAGATTCTTGTTCATGGAAAAATAAGGCATCCCCTCAAAATAAGCTGTAAAGCATCTTTTGGAGAAAAAATTAGTGTAAGACCCTGTCTTATTTTCAGGGAAACAGGGTTTTTACTCCATTGCATGGTGAAACAGCTGTGATTGTGTCTGTTAAATTTAAAATCCAAACGTGGGAGAAATGTCTCTCTAGTTTCCACGGGTGTTATGTCTTGACCTCCAGTGAGATTAATGTAAAAAACATTATTTAGCCAAGACTGGTTTTATTTCCTTCTGGAATATTAAGTACAGACACTTGTATCAAATTCCAGCCTGGGAAGGTTATTTATTCCATGTTTGTCTCTCGTTACTGCAGTTCCTCTCTGGTTGCTGCCAGCTGTAGGTAACATTTGATATGGAATAAGAGGTCCTGTGTTCTGCAGGGTGTCTCGGGATTCCTTTCTCTGCATTCACTGAGGCAATCGGAGGAGTGTGTGCAATGTGGTGACCCCTTTGCGTGGGAACTGCACGTATGGACTGTGTAGGGACCAAGCCTGCGCTCAGACTGGCTTTAGCTCTGCAATACGGTGTCTGGCGTATGGCAGCGGGAGGGTTGTAAGCGAGACCAGGTCACCGTGTGAATCCCTTGGGTATAAAGTGAATTAGAATCTGCTGGAGAGGAGAAGGGAAGGGAAACAGCAGGCGTTTCACCATCAGATCTTTCTCTCTTTCTCTTTCTGCCGTCCCAGGTCGCACCTGGAAGAAACGCAGCGAGCGACGCGCCGGCGGCGGTTCCCGTTTCCCCGGGAAAGGAGCGATTCCGTCACCTCCAGCTCCATTTATTTCACCGCCAGCTCGGGAGCGGCCACCACGGACGATGGGGAGAGCGAAGGAGGGTGAGCGCAGCACCGGGCGAGGCGCGGCTTCTGCGGGCTTTGCTGCCCGCTCACTTGTGTCCGAGTGGTTTATAACGTAAAGGAAGGGACTTATTCCCCATTAGGTGTCTGTCATCCTCGGTTATTTTGCTTTTATTACAGTAAACCTGCTTCTGTTAGGGCCAGATTATGAGAATTGTGACAATTCTGACTTTTAGAGAAAGGAGAGGCGGGGGGGGAAGTTTTTGAAGGGTTATTTTTAAGCAGTAATTTGATTAGGGACCCTTGCAGGAAGAAGGGAGATAGAAGTCCAACCTGGGACTTGAGTGAGAGAGACTGTATAAATAAAATTTCCATACAGTAATATCTTTTTAGATTGTCTGGAAAACTTAAGAAAGTTTAAAAATAAATTCCCATTAACCAAAATGTCTTTGGTTAGGGTATTGCGGATTTTTCTCAGTGCATCATCCTGATCAGTTGTGTTGCTTAAACTCTTGTAGTTTAAAACCAGGTGAAAACTACAGTGTAGCTCAAGAGCGAGGATAAAAATTCCTGTCTAGATGCAAGTATTGTGATATTAGAAAACAAGAAGTCTACTGTGTAATTGTGTGTGACTGCCGGCTTTCTGGTGAAACCCTTCTGTGCCTTCATCAGGCAAACTCCACAGCTTTTGGGGTACACACGTGTGTTCTGAAACAGCAGCTGGCCCTGTGCGTTTTCCCAGGGAAGATGGAATGAAATATAATTTAAAGAGAGAAGTTAATTGTAGCGCTGAGGGCGAGGCAGGTGGAATTTGGCCGTGACGCGCTGTTTGGTGGCCACTGAATGACCAGGCAGGTGCAACGTGGCACTTGGTGGCGCAGGTTTGTCATCGGGGATGAAGCAGCTGTTGCTGTGGCAGAACAAAGGGCACAGGTCTGGGGAAACAGGTGTTGTCGCTGCCTAGAACACGGGGGGTTGGTGTTTTATCTGTAGGAGCTGGGGAGTCGGGGAGGAGCTGCCGCGATCGCATCCCGGTTACAGAACCGCTCCATTCATCAGAAGTGGGTGTTCGTATGAAGGCAAAATTAGGGAGTAAGTGATTCATGAGGGTGTAGTAGGTGACAGGGCTGCGTGACAAATGTTAAAATTATTCTGCAAATATATTCTAAAAATGTTCTGATGACAAGAGCTTGCTGTCTAGATAACAGCGGATGCCTGGAGTCATCAGGGGGCCGTGTCTGGTGTACAGCGTGCTGAAAAGCCGCTCTGTCCAACAGGTACAGCCCGCAGCGTCTTCTGGCCATTACAAAATGTTAAGTCATGCCAGAGGTGACAATAATTGGAATTTTCAGAGAGGATGTCCCCATCAGGGGACCCGCAGTGAGCTGTGGAGCAGGGATGTGTTTTACTGCAAAATCTCATTACTGTATTGAGAACCTAGCGATGCTGGGGGAGTTCTTACATTGTATTTCAAATCTGTAATTAGGTTTAATGACCAGTGTGGAGAATGAGTGGATGAGCAGCTCTCATCTGATTTAAAAAAAAAAAAAAAAAAAAAAAGTATAATTTGTCACTCTGGTATTTATCATGTGCAAATAGGTATAATATTAGTCTGTTCAGGACCAGCTGCCTTTAATATGCAGTATCATCTTTTAGCAATGTAATTACTAGAATTTTCTAGTAGAAACACGGGGTAGGGAATGTAAATTTTGGAAAAGACTATTTAAACTTTTTAGCAGCCACTGGGAGGAAGAACGAGACCGTTCTCAACAGACCCGTTTCAGCCGTAAATTTGTTTCTGGCACTTGCGTTCTTGTAATGAAATTCAGAAAGAAGAGCTCACGTTTCAGCTCTGTTTTGTAAACCACACGGACATGAGCATCTTCTCCAGTTTCACATAAAGTTCACAGAAATCAGCACGAGCTCCCAGGAGCCCACAGGTCCTGGGCTGCGTTGTCTCTGTTGCTCTGGGGCTGCTTGGCCTCCTCTCCCTGCGTGCTTTTTGTGCCAGATAGTCTGGTTTCAGTTGTGTTTGGGGTGCGTGCAACCCAGGGGCCTCAACATACTGAAGCATTTAAGAACTTTCCATCATTGCAAACCCAAGAAAACAGGCTGATAACATCTAAATCCCTTAATCTTTCTGAAAACTCCGAGATTACGAAGTTATATATGGTATTACTCATCTTTTTAAACTGGCAACGTTTGTATGAGCTGCCTTGGACAAAACACATTTTTGTGGTGGAGAAAAAGCGTGTGTCGGAGCCATCCTGTGCCTGTTTAAAACCAGATTGTGTTTCAGGAGCCCCCCGCAGAAAGGGTTTCCAGGGCAGCACTGGAGTCTGTGCGGCTCCCAGTAAAACGCAGTGAGCCGGGATCACGCTGTGGAGCCCACGGCTGTGCCACAATCAGGATGGGAAAGCAGAGAATTGGAGGAGTTTGTGTGCAAGTACTGAAAAGGGGGGAGTCTAGAGAATTAATAATATTGTTATTTTTAAGAAAATACCAAGAAATTAAGCTTTTCATCTGAAAGGGAGCCGTGCCAGTGTCACCTACCACTGTGTTACTGTGTTATCCATTAATTTAGCGCCGCCTGCGTGATCTCCAGTGTGTCATCTTGTGCTGTCTGCTTTAAGGCTAGCTCTTATTTCTTGTCTTAAAACACCCAGCATGAAGTGGTGCCTATTTACATGTCCGGTGGGGGCTGGAGGGAGGGAGGGTGGGTTCCACCCTCTGCTGGAGCAGGAAACGCTTGGGTATCACGGGTGGTTCTCAGCAAATGGAAGTTTCGATAGCCAAATGTCTCATTATCTCTGTGTGGCCAAGGGACCGTCATTGCTCTCCTCAGATACGGAGCCTGGGGACAGATCTCTGTCCGCAGAGCAGGGCAGCAGCACCTCCGAGCGCTGGGCCGTGCTCCCGCCTGTCCCCACGCCGCAGCCACCGTTCCAACGGGACTCGTAAAGCTCAGCACACGGCTTGGGCGCAGTTTGATTGTGGGACAGGTACAAATGTCCCCCAGAACGCAGCGTTTCTGGGGTTTGTGGCAGTGTGCTTCGGGAAGAGAGCTCTCTGTTCCGACAAACCGAAAAACCTGAGTCTAAAAGCGCACATTCTGAAATGACCGGCTGCCTTGTGCTCAGATAAATGTGAGGGGGACAAATAGAGAGTCTCAATTTAAAAGAAATTAGCTCTGTTAGTAGACACCCCGCTGCAATGCTATTGGTCAATTTGGTCGATGTATAATGTTATTTTAGATTTCCATTTTTGGTGCCTGTTTATGGTTTGGGGGAGCTTAATTTTAGCCATTTTCAGAAACTTTGATCTGCGCTTTATTCTGGTTCATTTGACTAATTTAGCAGCTAATTGTTGCCTGGGTTTTTGTGCATGCGGTGTCTTCCTGTGGCTCACCTGCTGTCTCCTTGCTGGACTGGCTCATGTGAAATACTTTTGCTCGCTCTCCAGCTGCTTTGCCCCTTGTCACACGTCAGTGTGAACAAGCGGGTTCGTGTTTAGCGCTTGGACAAGGTGACAGAGGTTCTTGATGTTCCCAAAACTGCCGTTGTGTCTGAAACTTCCTGAAACAGGCTAAAAACCTCTAGTTGTATTTTCCACATGGATAAGCGTGTCAGATCACGTGTTGAAATTCCCTTTTATAATCCATACATTTAACTGGATTGTCCTGGCTCTGTTTGTAGTTGTTTAATTCTCTTAGGTTGAAGTTAGCAGCTGCTACGGTGTGTAAGTGTGATGTGGGCACTTGAGTTCTGCTTTGCTTTTGGGGATCTTCTTTCTTCAGCTTTTTGAGCTTGTGTCTGTTCTGTGTGAAACAGTGACAGGAGTGCCATTTGAGGCACTTGGGTTGCACAGTGTTCTCCAGGATAAACTAAGAGACTCCCGTTCCTCTATGAGGAAGAGTTGTTTTTCCTGTACGGTGTGTGTAAAACTGTCGAAGGCTGCGCACTGTCTCCTCAAGCTAATTTTGTGTCGTGTGTTTGTTTCGAAGGTACACGACAGCCAACGCCGAGTCTGATTACGACCGGGAGTCGGAGAGAGAGAGCGAGAGAGAGAGCGAGGCCGGGGAGGACGAAGCGAGCTGTGCGACGGTGCGGGCTGTGAGCTGTGCGACGGCGCGGGCTGCGCGCCGGGACTCGCTGGAGCTGGACGCCGAGGCCGCGCCGCAGCTCCCCGCGGAGGCCTGGCCCGAGGCCGGGCTGGCCCAGGTCCTGCAGCAGGCCGACCGCCTGCACCGCGGGGACGCGCGCCAGCAGAGAGAGGGCTTCCAGCTGCTGCTCAACAACAAGCTGGCGGTAAAGCTCGCCTCTTTGTGTTTTCCAGCGGTGATCTGTGTTTTCAGCTCGATAGCCGGGAAAGAGGAAATTGCAAGCGGGAGCGGGGTCCAGGTTCTCGGCCACAACCGGGCCAGATTTCAGTGGCCCCGCTCTCGGGAGCGGGCTGGGGGCCGAAGTTGTTGGGGCTGCAGCAGCCGCCGGTTCCCAGTCGCTCTCTGTCTGGAACGCCGTGTCTCATCGTGTCGTCACTTTCCCTGAGCGAACACGCTGTACACATGTAAAATAACAGGACTCTGTGTGTGTAGCAAACTTGGGAGGCAGTTTGAGAACGTTTACCTCGTTTAATATGCAGTGGCTTGGTCTGTATTTGTGAACGCGGTTTTTCCAAGTACCTCCCAGCACGTATGTGCTGGTTCAGGAGTTAAGCTGTGTATGCGAACGGCAGGGTCAGGTAACACTCGTGTGTATGTTAGTGAGTGAGATTAAACCCCTGGATGGTGCAGGTTCGTTGCCACCTTGGAAGGTGTGTTTTTATGCCACACAGGCAATGTGAGCGGTTTGGTGACCGCTGGTGCTGCCCTTGAGCGGGGGGAGCACAGCGAGGGGCAGCAGTCGGGTGCTCCAGCTGTTGCACACAGCTGGCTTGTGCCTCTGCCCAGCATTGGCATCCCACTTGTTCATTTGCCATACTGTCCCAAAAGAAACCAGACTGTTAGGTGGTTACCTTTTAAGTTTTTACTTTTTTTTAAAGCAAGTTTAATTTTTTTGGCACACCTGCTGTGCTGTCCCAGGTTTAAGAACAAGCCAGGATGCGAAACTGTTTGTGTGGGGACTGAAATGTGAAAAAAGTAAAACTGAAGTTGTGTATTTTAATGAAATGGCCAAGTTTAGGATGAGTTTTTTTCCCCAGTGTTTTAAGGTTAGGGCAGACTGCTGGAGAACCGGCCCCAGCGTGGCCTCTCGAGTGAAAAGGTCGATGGCAGAGCGGGCCTTGACACACATTTCTGTTTTTCTGCAGTATGCAGACCAGAAGGACTTTCTCTGGCGCCTGGCCCGAGCACACAGCGACATGTGCGAGATCACAGAAGAGGCGGATGAGAAGAGGTCGTACGCGGCTGATGGTGAGGAATTGTGTTCGAGGCAGGGGCAGTGGGCTGGTCAGCGCTGGCCTCACCCTTCAGAGCTATAAACCCTGCTTTTTTCCCACTTCTTCAGCTTTTTGAGATGGCAGGTGCTTGGAGGAGAGAGGGGGAAGCAGGACAAGGCCCAGGGCTGAGGCTGTGAAATGAATCAGGACAAAACCACTGAAAAGTCTCTTTACGTTTTCTTAACGCGGGAGGGGGTGTTTTCATTAGAGATGACTGTACTTCCAAAGCAGCTGAGACTGTGTGGCTGCTCCGTTTAAAATTGGCGTGGTCTCTTTGAGCAGTCTTGGATGTTCCCTGTCTGCAAGAGTATGAAATTATTTAGGGAACATTTTAAGTCAAGTGTGTTATAAAACCAACAAACATATAACTTTTAGTGCCATTCTGTTGTTGTACTCTAACAGCTTTAAAGAAGGAAGTAAAGTGAGAAAGTGTCTGAGTTTCTTCTCTCTGATCGCTCCTTTGCAGGGAAAGAAGAGCTAGAAATTGCCTTACAGAAGTGGGATCAGAGTGCCGAGTGCCATCAGTGGTATGTCACTTTTTACTTCTTGCTTTTAAGCAGCACAGGAAAAGGACTCGGAGATTGCTGTGAGCTCAGCGGTGTTTAAAAACAAAGAAAACAAAGTTAGTTTATTTGCTCTTACTGGCAGTGTACTACATTAACATTATTTTCTGTAAAATCCCGTTTTTAACAGCTTTGGTTAACAGCCATAAGTAATGGCTTAACAGATGGTAGATTTGGTTGTGATAAAAGTAATAAACTTGGCTTTGCTTCTGCCACTTTAATTAAGAATTTCTCTGAGATGGCCGGAAGAGTTCTTGAGCAAAACCTCACAAATAGAATAATGAACTTCTCTGGATACCGAGAACAAATTGTTTGAAGGCTTTTGTGAGTCTGCACTTAAGAAGTTGCTCAGCTTTGGTAGTGAAGGATGAGCTGCTGGGTGGGGCTTGGAGAAACCAGCTCTTGGCACAGTGTGAGGTGAGTAAGTGCGACAAGCTCTGTTCACCAGGCTGAATTTTGCGGCCTGCATGTTCTTCAGGCTGCTCGTAGCTTAAGTACGTGTATTTTGAGGAGGTGAGGTTTGTGTAGGAGCTTTCCTGGGACTCGTGCGGTTTCCCTTCCGGCAGAGGAAGGCACTGGTGTGCTCAGCAGCTGGTTGGGGCCGCGATGCTGTGGGTGCCTCAGCACAGAGCAGAGCTGGACTCTGGTGTCGCTTTCGGATGTGCAGACCCTGGGAAACACGTATCTGAGCGCCCTGCTCTGCGCTGGGTGTAGACGGGCTGCCAGGGAATTGTTTCACCCAGATAACTCGTGGGAAGCTGGTTCCCGAGTTTGAGGGCTCGCTGTGGTGAAGCTCTTATTTTCTTTCACAAGTCCTGTTTCTCTTGGCCCCATTTCAGCCCCTACACAGTAACGTCTGTGTCTTCAAAGCCGAGCTCGCAGCCAGCTGTGCCGCTGTGGGGGCAGAGTCTTAAGAATTACAAATCAAATATGAATGAGGTTTTTCCTTTGTGTTCCTCCAGCATTCTTGGGTTAATTGTTGGGTTTTACCCTGTTACTGACATTTCGATAATGCTGCGCAGAGGTGCTTTATGTCGAGAGGCGATATGTTGGCCTCAATCAGCTTGCCCTGCTGTGCCGGTGTTCTTGTGTTCATCTTAATTCTGGAGTAAGTAGGAACGTCATCCTTACCACAAGCCTTTTCTGTTCCTTTGGAGAGTGTCTTGTGGCCAGCGCTGCTGTGTTCTGCTCCTGGACGCTGCTTGTTCCTCTGCAAAGCTACTTGGGCTCTGACATGAATTCAGAGCATGTGTCTTTTTCTTTTTTTTTTGACAAAGGTTTTTATTTTTCCACGATAAGATTAAATGATCTACAATTTAGCCAGCAGGGTGTTGTATGTTCGTATAGGTGCTGCAGCTGGTCAGGGTTCAGTGGGGACATCCCAGGAGGGAAGGTCCCTTGCTGGATGAACAGCCTTTGGCTGCGACTTGTGTGTGAAAGGATCGCTCTGCTTTTTGAAAATACACCAAAAGCGAGTTTGTCGAGTGGTGCAGGTGTTTGCAGGGGTAAGGGAGCACGCTGTTCTGGTGCTGTGGTGAATTCCTTGATGAACAGTGTGTATCAGCAGTTGCTGTGGGGGACTGGCAACATGAAAAATAGAATAAAGGAGTTGGGATTTTAACAGAAATTATTGGGAAAACAGGATGCTGAATACCGAACAAGATCTTCTGAAATGAGTAAATTTATTTGGAGGATTGGTTTGGACTATGGGCATCTAAATAAATGCCTCTTTAGTCTTACAAAGACTGTGTATTTCAGCTCTTAGCAATGACTTGCTGTTCCAAATCAGAGCTCCGTTCTGAAGGAGGAATACTGGGGCAGACAACCCGACAGATCTCTCACAGGTCACGGTGCTTGGCTTTGTCTGCTGCTCTAACATCTCCAAGGAATGGGGTTGTAGTTGCCGGGTGGTTTCTTCAATTTGTAAGCCGCTTGGACACTGTGCCGTGCAGGTTCAGCTTTGTAGTTCAGCGTTCAGAGTGCGCAGACGAGGCGGCTGGGACGTGATGTGTGGTCAGGCGGCTCCGGAGGAAAATCTCAAGCCTTTTGAGGTGAGATTTACTGTTAGAGCCTGGCCCAGCTCCTCCCGCAGTGCTTCTGGTGCAAGAGGGTGCAATTCCTGCCCTGTTAGACCCGTCTCTTTTTCAAACATCCACATCTTGCATTTAATTGCAGAGAACAGCTGCAGAAACAGCAGAGCGGCGCGTGGGAGGCATGGGATTTATTGGAAATGAATATGGAACTACCTTTATCAGTTGCAGAATTAATTATTTTCTGCCGTGAACCAAACAGGAAATTATTCCCTTTCCAGCTCTGTGTGGATCATGGGGTGGTCACAGGCTGTTTTAATTGCAGCCTCTTTTTCTGCTAATTAATATTACCCTGAGAAAAAAATTATTCCTGATAAAATGATGCTTAATTCTCCCTTGCTGGAGAATCCTTATCTTTTAATATCTTTCTTCATAGGGAATCATGGTATTATCTCTCATCACCCGTATTGTCTTTCCCGTATTATTCTCTTTCTGCCGTATCTTTTTCAGACAAAGGACCGGAATCCACCGCAGAACACAAGTTGCGTAATGCTAAGGTGGTGGATGTGTGTCATGCCGATGTGATGATCCTTTTCATTCTTACTTCCATATACAACAGTCAGCATTGTCTTTCTCTTTTCCACAATGTACAAAATGGACATTTTAATAGAAACATTCCCAGTGATTTTAATGTCTGTGGTACAGGCTGCACGAAGCCTGTGGTTGTGTAGGGATCATTAACGCTTCATTTTCCCGTGTACATTATTTCATGTTGACCGTAATTTTCTATTTTATTGATTTCTGCCCAGGTCCGGCCAATGTTGAGCCGTGTCTGGATTTATGAGCTGAGTGTTTCCTGTTCCCAGGCGGATTAAACAGGGAAGTTGCTGACAATATGGATTAGGGACAGAAGCAGCTATGGCAAATAGGAGCTGGCGTTAGAAGGTATTTCAGAACTTAGAGGGGGAAGAATAGCAGAGCTAGAGGTGCCTGCTGACACCCCCTGAAAAGCAAGAGAGAGGGCTGGGAAGTATGAGCAGGGACAGAAGAAACCTCAGCAGGGATCACTGTTCCCTCCTGCTCTTGGAACAGTGAACTCACTCGACATTTACAGTCTGCGAGTTGCTTTTTATTTGTTAGGCGTGCTGCCAGTGGTCACACTCATCTTTGCCAATATAAAACACTCTTGCGGTTTTATCAGTTGGCTGCAAAAATAGCTGTTTCTCCACACTTCTCTCCCTTCTCCTTTTATTCCCATTTGCTGTTTCTGTTTAATTCGCGGCTTGTTCTGTGCAGCAAGGAGCTGCGGTGTGCTCGGCAGCCTGTTGAGCAGCGCAAGGCTCCGCGCTGTGTTTAGCTGGGGGAGCCGGGCTGCCCGGAGCACCGAGTTCGGGGTCCGGAGCCCCCGGATCCTGCTCGGAGGGCAGCACCCAGCACGGGGCTGGGGAGCACAGGGCTCTGCTGCGGCCGGAGCTGCCCCCGCGGAGTTTATTTTCTAATAACCCGGGAAATCCTTCCCGAGCTGAGATTCCCCTGGGAACGTGCAGTTTGAGCGGCGTCAGCAGCTTGACGAGGGGTTCTGGTTAATCACTAGTGGAGCGGTATGGTGAGGTCAGGTTTCGGTAAGTGCCGAGACGTGGGTCTGAGCGGCGCTTCCGAGGTCACCCGCTGTTTACAGAAGCTGAAATCCCCTCCCCAGCTCATTGTTTTCAGTCTGTCCTGTTCCTGCCGGTGGGTCCTGCAGCTCCACGGTGACGTTTGTCCCAGGGCATTGCACCAAATGCTGGGAAGAGCTCTCTCCACCGCGCCAGGCTAAACGAGCAGGGGAGGTAAAAGCAGAAAGCTGCCTTGGTGCCGCCGAGCGGGGAGGGGAGGTCGGGGTCTGAAGAGCCTGAAAGCTCAGAACATATAAAAACCAGCAAGAGGCTGAGCCCAGCAAAGCTGGGTCGGGTAGAGTCGGCTTTTCCTGGGGCTGCAGTGAAAAAACAGTTCAGCCATCTCTTACTTTTTTGTTTAGTTTCTTTCTTGACACAAAGATAGGATGAATATTTACTGCTTGTTTTATGTAACATTTCACCAGGCTCTCAGAAAATATGTGGTATTTATGTTTCTTGACAGCTGCGTATCGCACCACTTGACATTTATATGGTTGCGGGTGCAGAGGTCAGGCTGGGCCGGTGTCCCTTGGAGTTATTGTCCCCTGGATTTATTGTCCCTTGGAAGGGGCTCCTCGGGCTCCCCCTGGGGAGGGATGGGGCAGTAAAGGGAGGTTAGGCCGAGTTTCAGCTCCCAGTTAAAAACGCAGGGTGTTTCCCATTTTGTTGCATAACCTTAAACCTGACCTAATTGTATTTAATGCCCACCCACGTATTTGGGAGTCTAAACAATATGGTTAGAGGAGCCGTAGTCTGGCGAGATCCTATGCAGCGCTACAGGCTACATCATTTATTGTATAGGAGTATTTTATCTTGCGATCTTGGAAGCAAAGCCTTTTATTGGCTTGTATTTCTAAACCCCGCCGTGTTGTGGTTAGGGATGTTCAGCACAGGCTGGTGTTTGTTGTGAAACAAACGGGGAAGATGATAAACCCGCTGAATTTCCCTGGGTGCAGGGGCAGGTTGTGGCGGTGCTGCTGCGGGGGTTTGCAGCTGGAATAGAAGGGGTTTACCCCACTCAGGCCTTGCTCTGCTAATCCTTCCCGTTTTCACGAAAAATGAGAGTTTTAGAACTGAACCAGAGTTTCTCTTTTTAGCTGTACGTTTTTTTTAAAGCAGGAGATTGTGTTGTTCGTTTGCCCATCCGTTCCACCTTGTATTTTCCCAGCCAAACCCCGAAGATGGGGAAGCGTCTCCTGTCCCACAGCTCCCGCCCAGCGGGGTGGCAGAGCTCAAAAACCAAATCAGCGCGGCTGAGGTGCAGGGGGGCGAGATGGGAGGGTGTAAATCCGCGGGCAGTTAACCTCCCTAACTCCCGCTGCTCATGGAATAACTAACTCTGCTCAGTACTGTGCGTCTTGGGTCAAAATGTGTGGTCTCTTACTAGAGAAAACTAACGGGGCTTGCACTTAAAACACTGAAAACATGTTATTTTGTTCCCCAAGTGTGGTGGCGGGCTGCAGGATGTAGGTAGGTTTGTGCAGTATTTTCCCTCAAAATAGCCAGCCGCTGCGCTCTAGGCGGGCTGTTCGTACGGCCGGTCGCTGCGCACCGTGGTGCATTAGAGCTTTTCCTAGTGAACTAGTTCTGGCTCTGGCTGCAGTAGCGTTGGCTCCTCGTTGCTCTGTGTTTTGGCACAGTTTTGTTGCTGCATGAGGAAATTTAGGACGTAGAGCTGTTTCTATAGAAGCAAGGCTTTCCAGCCATCCGGGCAGCAAACTTGGTGTCGCATCCTTCGAGCCAATACCTTCTCCTGCACTAAATTTTCCTGTGTATGTCTCTTCCCTGCAAAAGGTGGACAGCATTCCTTGCTTTCCCCAGTAATTTGTAAAGCTTTAATGCACTTATGTGTCTTCCTTCTGAAGATATCAACAGAATGTCAATGTACATTTAAATCTGATGGATTTCATGCCATGTCTCCGCTGTGCAGGTATGCGATTCTTTGCGGGCAGCTGTCGGAACATGAGAGTATCCAGAAGCGCATTCAAACTGGATATGTGTTTAAGGTGAGTAGAAAGGACGTGCTGGCTTTTGTGTAAGTATTGAACAATAGTTATTTCTATAGTAGAAAGTTAGGAAAATTGGCTCCGGCTCTTAGGAGGGAAGCGATAGGTGTCAAAGAGATGCTCCTAGTGGGTGGTTTGGGCTGAGGAAGGTGGTTCCGGTGACATGTGATGCACACTATAATCTCACCAAAAAAAAAGGAAGAAAAAAAAAGAAAAAATAAGAAGAAAAGTCTTGCAAATAAAATGTATGTACATGATGAGACCAAGGACTTGAAACATGAAATTACTGTGTGGTGATCACATACAGCACCAGCTCTTCTTCAGTCACTGCCTGTGCTCAGGCTTGCACCCTCCAGAAACGAAAAACCATTATTGTTCAAAGAGGATTAATCTGCCTCAGGTTCCTTTATTTATCTGTGGAGGATGTGACCGGGTAGGAGGATGCACCTGGAGCAGTTACTGCACAAGAGGCCGTGTATAATTATTAAGATCACCTCGCCAGCTGTGGACACAACCAGTGATTTGGTTATGTCAAAGCTCTGAAGAGGTGATAGAATGAAATGAAGGGCAGCTTCGTTTTTTTTGTGTGCAGTAATTCTTGTCTCTGGGGCTGATAAAATGCTGGTTTTCTGTGTTCACTGAAACCATTTAATGGAAATTTGGAATCTCTCTGTAGCTGTAATTTTGTTGATCCCCGACACTTAAATTGTGGACTTCTTCCTCTCCTCTTTCCATGTTTGTTCACCTGCTCTTGTAGACGTCGTATTTGCTTGTAACAAAAATGTCATGTGTGTTGGGGATGGTTTTCCACAGGAACACATTGATAAAGCGATTGAACTGAAACCAGAGGACCCAAAGTCTTACTATCTTCTGGGCAGGTGGTGTTACCAGGTGAGATTGTTTGTTACTACTTAGTGCTGTTTTCTTCCTCCTTGGAATGTAATTCCCTGTTTGAGTGGAAGATGGGTGGGTTCACACCACCAGCATAAGGACAGTGCCAGGATCTGGGGCTTTCTCCCAGGCACACAAGCCAGCAACAAGAAACTGGATAATTCTGAGTCTGGGCTAATGCGTACGGTGTGTCTCTCGGGTCTGACAGCAGCATCTCCTTGTCTCTGCAGGTTTCCCACCTGGGCTGGCTGGAGAAGAAAACGGCTGCTGCGTTGTTCGAAGCCCCCCCGACGGCCACCGTGCAGGACGCGCTGCAGAACTTCTTACGGGTACGGAAACCTGGCAGGCGAGGGCATCGCTCACCTGGCAAGTGCAATCGCAAGGGTGAAGGCAACCGCTTCAGGCTTCCACAGAGTCGTTTTGGTTGGAAAAGCCCATACAGATCAAGTCCAACCATAACCCACCCTGGCAGTGCCCCATGTCCTGAGAACCTCATCTGTCTGTCCAACCCTCCAGGGATGGTGACTCCAGCACTGCCCTGGGCAGCCTGTTCCAATGCCCCACAGCCCTTTGGGGAGGAAATTGTTCCAAAATCCAACCGCAACCTCCCCTGGCGCAACCTGAGGCTGTTTCCCCTCATTGTATCACTTGTTATTGGGATGTATTTACGAAAGTAGGGTTTAGTCATCTATTTTTTAATATTTTTAGAGATGCGATAAGCCTGATCTGGGCATTAACTGTGTGCCTTGCATGTCCTAATGTCTGCTCTTCTCTGCCTGTCTCACCCTCCCCTCTGTCTGCTGTAGGTTGAGGAACTGAGCCCAGGGTTTTCCAAAGCAGGCAGAGTCTACATCGCCAAGGTAACCAGCCACCTTTTGCTGCCTTTAGTTCTGTCATATGCTCCTAAGATAAGAAATATTTGTATTAAAAAATGGGCTTTGGCTGTAAAGTGTAAGCACCTGTGAATTACTCTGTGCAGAAGCAAGATTTTATAAGCTGGTAACATTTCTAAAAAAGGCCAAATCGTCTAGTGCAGAGGGATTAAAAGTCAGGGAGGGTTTTGCCTTGGAGTCACCCAGAGGAGCATCCTTCTTGGGGATTAGCAGATCAAATTCTGTAGAAAGCGGCACTGGTGCCTTGTGAGCCACGGGCTGGAGGTTTAATCCCACCAGTGCCATGGATTCTGTGCTGTACACAGAAAGAGAATCACAGGGAGCAGGAAAGGATAAAGGAAATCTCTGTTTTACCAACACAGATGGGAGCCTTGAATGGTGGTTAAATACACCACGAGTGCCTGGAGCTCCAGAGGCCTTTGTGTTTGCATTGAGGGAATAATTGGTTTTGAACTCTTGAATGTTAAAATTGCTGCTTAATTCCTACAGCCTCCAGTTGGAATCTAGAAATATTTAAAGTCCAAGTAGCTTTAGAGATATTAGCCGGAGTGGGTGTAGTGAAGAGTAGCTGTAGTCACTGTCTGTGAAATTCCTGAATTCCCAATGTCCCAGAGCATGTGAAGTTTATCAGGGCAGCGTGCGAGCTGTAGGCTCTGTGTGGGCTGGAGCACGTTATTACTGCAACCTGCGTGCAGAATTTATTTCGCAATAAGCGTCTCGTTAAAGTGGAGGTGACAGCAGAGGAGGAAAACCCAGCCCCAGGTGTACTTGCCTTTGCAGCAGCTGCATTTGTCTCTGATATATTGCGGCTCCCTGTGTGTATTTGGTAATGAGTCTGTCAGGTAAAATCCACTGCAGATTCAGAGATGAGCAGCCCTTTGTTTCTGGCTGCCTCTGGGCCCTGGTGGATGTGCTCCCGATTGCTCCTCTGCCTGCTTGTAAACACAGCCAGCAAACACGGCAATCCAAAATCACCTCCAATGTCTTGTACAGAGTAAAGGCTGGAAGGCTTGGAACTTATTTCCAGTGAAGCTGTGACACCGAATCCTTGCAAATCTTAACCTGAGTGGATTTTTAGAGCCGATGTAGAAGTTTGGGTTTGATTGTGTGTGATCTGCGTTGGCTGATGTGTTTTTGTGGGGCTGATAGCTCACCACGTGTGTGGCAGCAGAACTGGCAGCTTCAGGAACACTCTGCAGACACCAGTCAGCATGGGAGTTAACAGGACTACTTGTATCTGTTTGATTTTGGTTTGATTTGGTTCTTTTTCCTAATCCCAAGCTCTGCCACTTGGGTCACAACATTTTAGAGCGCAATTGGTGTCTAATTATTTTAAAGGAGATAGTGCTCTGATGGGTCAGACTTGAAAGGCAAAAGTTGTGGTTTATAGTCATCTGACTGTTCTCCCGTTGTTGTTTTCTGCTGGCAGTGTTACCGGGACCTGGGGAACGGCTCTGCCGCCACGCTCTGGATGGATCTGGCCGCAGAGCTGCCGGTCGCTACCAAAGAGGTAACAGCCTCAGTCAGCACGCGGTGGTGACGAGCAGGGATAAAATGGTTATGGAGATAAAATTGTTTTCTCAAAGATGTTCCAGCCTCTAAGTCCAGGTTTTAAAGTATTTTGTGCCTTAGCGTGGGCTCTTTTCTTCTCTTGGATCATGTTAGCCAAATGCCTAAAGCAATTCAGCAAAATAATGAAAAGTGTGTCTGACGGGGGCTTGGAATCCCAGCACAGCCAGTGCAAGCACCGCAGGGCCGTGAGGGATGCGTCTGGGCGTCCTGCCCGCGTTCTTGTGTACGTGGAATGTCCGCAGGACGCTGCCCGGCACCCCGCTTGGGGCAGGTTGGTTTGGCTGGGCGCTACCGTGCCAGGGCAGCTCAGTTCACATGGGCTGCTTAAACTGCCTGCCTGTCCTAGGGCTGCGGCACTTTGGTACCCCCTCGAGTTACCGTTACCTCTTCTCGTTACCCGTGTGGCTCTGGAGGAGCTGCCAGCATTGGCCTCTCTTGGTGCCAAGTTGGCTCCAAAGCTCCCCCAGGCTGGAGCCGGTTGTGCTGAGCCGTTCGCAGGTTTGTGTGCGCTGCCCAGCAGTGGGGTTTTTTTAATATCTGGGATATTTCAGCTTTTTTATTGCTGTCCCAGTGTTCTGGAGAGCAGACTGTAGTGCGGTTCAGAAAGGGCCGTCTGGCAGTGTTCCCCAGCTGGGAGCTCTGCTGCGCTTTCCTTTTCCTTTGCTCTTCTTCTGTTAAGCAGAAACTGTACAGAAGGTGCCCTCAAATTCCTGCCAGTTAGAAGCTGAATAAAAACGCGTCAGCTTTTCATATTAATCTGATGTTATCTGCATTGTCCTGAAAAATGCAAGCAAAGTAATGCAGTCAAGGTCCTCCAGATCTTACAGCTTCAGCCTTAGTCTGATGGAATAAACCTGCGGGGTGTGAGGCGGAATTATAGAAATATGCAACATTTTCATGCTGCTCTGTTTTTAAGGCCACACCAAACCGCAGATACGTGAGAGATTTTGGCGAAGCACCTGGCCAGGAGCCGCTTGCCGGCGCTACCACCTGCAGGGCACTGGCCAGAAGTGCACAAACCAGTTAGGAACTGGTCACTGCCGAACCTGGGCAAGCGGGGCTGGAGCAGTTTGTTCCCTTTGGCAGCAGGGAACAGCCCAGCTCCGCCTGACGAGGGCCTTCCTCACCCCACCGCGCTGGAAACCGCGCCAGGCGGGGGCAGAACGGCGTCTTTGATAAATAGAGAGAGGATTTTTTGCAAAAGAACAAGAAATACGTGTATTGGCGGCATCAGAGGTCAATCAGAAAAGCATTGAGATTTTCAGGAAGGAGCTCCAGGCAGAGAAGTCGTGAGCAGTTAATTCTCTCCTGCTCTGAAATGAAAAGTGGGAGTCGATAAGGAAGCCAGTGTTTAAGTGGCTTTGGTTAAGTCTCTGCAAATTAGTTCTCGTCATCAATCCAATAACTTCCATCGTGTGGGGAAGGAAAACCAAAGGCATTTATCCAGCCTGTGCAAGGGAGAGAGGGAGCAGAGGGTGCAGTTCGGCTGTTGTGGTCGTCAGTGCTCGTCTCGCAAAGGGAAACACGAGAGAAATTCTCTTTGGTGCTTGGAAAACTTGAATAGGCTGCAAAGACAGTGGTGCTGAGAGGGAAGTACAGGGGAAAAAAAGGATTGGGAGGAAAAATGTAACACTGGGGTAATGTTAAAACCTGGTATGGGGTTGGAGAAGAAAGGGTAATTCTCCTTTTTAGTAGTTTCAATCAGGCTGTGTACTTATCTGCTCTTTCCTTGCATTTCCAGGATGCAGAAAGCGAGAGAGAACTTGAAGAGATGCGATCGGTCTGGCAAGAATGAAAATACACAGGTTCACCCCGCTGATACTGCTCCAGTCGACGGGGTTTGGAGATCCTGACCACCCGGCTGTGCTTGGTGGATACACCGCGGGGTTTGCAGGGATACACGCTGCGGTCTCATCGGCACAGCCACGAATGGACCTCGGCGGCATTTCACAGGATAAAGTTTTGTATCATCGTCCTCCTTGAAGCACTGCGTATGTTTGATTCTAAAATGCCTAAAAAATGTCAAATTCCTATGTGTGGGGGGCTGCCCAGGTAGAATTTGTGATGTAAGAATATTTGTGGTTATATATATATATCAGAGATATGTGAGGTATATACGAGATATATACTTTGTGATATAAAAATATATACACAAATATAGACATATTTGTATATACACATGTATATTTTATATCACAAACTCTACCTAAGGACCTGGGGGCCTGCTGGGCTCTCTCCACAGACCCCTGAAGAAATCTTCAGCCAAATCTTTTCCAGATGAACTGTTTTCTCTTTTCCCTGCTAACAGCTATTGATTTACTGGGTTCAACTCACTGGTCACTCCCCCTGTGGGTGCTGGGGACAGGATTGCAGGCACTGGGACTGCAGAAAAGGGAATTACAAGAACAAAAGAAGATAACAATGACTACAATAAGGCAGTTGTCAGCCTGTTCTTCCTTGCTGTGAAAAAATTGTTGGGAGTGTCCAACACACCCTTGTGTTGGTCCTTCCCAGTTGGGCCTGAGCTGCTGTGCTGGGTAAACTGGGGGAAAGCAGCACTGCTTGTTGTGGTGAGTTCTTACCAGGGGACCAAAGAGATTTCCTCACAATTCAAGCTTTATTTTTCAGGCGTGTGTTGCTTTTGTCAGAGGAATGAGTAATGAGATTTTGAACTCCAGGGCTTCCCAGTGACGTTCCTCCCATCACTCCCGTTCCTCCCATCACTCCCGTGAGATCGGAAACTCCTCTGTCTCTCTGAACTGTGCTGCTGTGCTTCAGGTGTAAGGACTTGGTTTATCAAGTAATAACTACTTGTTAAAGTAGCGATGGATCAGTGAAACACGGGTTACAGAACAGGAACGTCCCGTGGCAAAGCTGACGCTCCCCTGTGCTGTTCTTCGCCGGTTCTTGGCTGGTGAGGTGGCAGCGGGAAGGTGACGCTGACAACCCGCTCTGGGTACCAGACAAACTGAATTGTGCGGTGTGCTGACCTCAGACCTGCATTCAGTGTCCGCAGGGGTTTAGCAGGGCCCTGATCCCCCGTCTCCGTTGGCAGCTAACCAGACTGGGGTTTGTTACCGGGGTCGCGTCTCGCCGTGTTGTACCGTGTTTGTCAGGGGTGGCGTTAAAGTGCGAGACTAAAACGTTTCTTAATCACCTTTTAGTCCCTTGCACGTGGGTATTAACCTGATGGGTTTTTTTTTACTGTGTGAAAATAACACCCAAGGGGAAATGTGTAGCAAACTCAAGCTTTAAAACTTCCCGTTTAATAGATTGGGCACTTTTTAGCCTTTTTTTTTCTTTGGGTCCAAATTTAAGTCTCTAAACTGTTGGTGCTGTGCTCATCTCAAGAGATCCAGGCTGGTGTGGGGGGCTTCGTTAGCTGGAGCCCTGGAGCGGGTGGTGGCCCGTGTGGAACTGAGTGGGCTGCGTGCTCTCCGTGCAGAGCTCCCGGGCCGTGGGGCATTGCTCTGCAGCTATGGGGCTTTTTGGTATTTCGTGTCTGCTCTTCTTGCCGTTCTTCAGTGGATGATGAAACTGCCTTTTTGCTTAAAGTGACTTGCTCTTGCTTTGAATATTTTTCCAGTGGATGACAATTGTTGTTTTTTTTTCTTGTAAACATTTAAATACTTGCCCAAGTTTTTCAGCTATTTTCTTTCGGGTTGCTTAAGCCGAGCTGGGAAATGTGCAACAGAGAGAGCCAGAGGTTGATGATCAGCAACTTGGTTGTTTCACAGAGGATTTGCAGGGGTTTTTCTGGAGGTTTTTCTCTGTGTTTCCATATATTTAAATTCTCCTTTGATATTTTTTTTTTTGATGTATGTGAGTGTCTGTTTCAGAACAATGAGGGGTTGGAGACTTGAGGAAAAGAACTGCAATCTGCTGCTTTGGGTTCTGTGCTGGGCTGGGTTTGAGTGCTTCATCCCGCTTGTGGTGGTCAACCCGTAAGAGGGGGCTGCACGAGGAGAGCGCCGGGCTGATTTGTTAATTGTGCTGATGTGTTAATGGCCCAGGTGCTGCGGGCTGGCAGCAGCAGCCGGGCCATGTGGAAGCTGTCCCGGGCAGCGCCGGCTCGCAGGCAAACGGCCCTTCGCAAACACAGGGCTCTGGTTTTTCGCGGCGCAGAAGCTGCGGTTGTTTTCTCCTGTCTCTGGGCAGGAGAAACCCGCTGCCCTTGGAAAGGCACTCGATTCTCATTCCAGAATCGGGGTCATTCCTCTCATTTGGTTCATTCCCGGGTGATCTCAGGTGGGTGCAGCCGCTCAGCTCTCATTTCTGCTGTTCCAACCTCCAGCAAATGCTTTAAGCTTTCTGTGCATTTGGTTACTTGCTTCACTTTTTTTAAAAAAATATACTCCAGTTTTGGCTTAAAACAGCAGGGTCTGGGTTTGCCCCCACGCGTCCCTTGTGTGCGTGGTCCTGGTTGTGACATAATGATCAAAAGAACCTTTTTCGCTTTGGTTTTGCCTTTTCCCGGCTCGTTGTGGATAAGGAGAATGTGACTAATTGACATGGTTTAATTGGAATAGCGCAGTTGCAGGTCGATGGGGAGGTGAGGCAAGCTGTGCACCCAAAACACTTCCAATCAGCAACGCTTGGGGTTGATTTATCATCTTTTAGCAGTAACTCGTGCAGCTCCTGTTCGGCTCTGGCTCTGCTGTGTGTGGGGAAGGGGAGGATGCGCTTCAATAGCATTGGGACAACATGGAAATGGGGACTTTTTAAAATTTGCACACACTTTGCAGACTAATCCCAGGTACAATGTGAATTTCTCAAAGGCGCCTGCACTGAACCCATTCCAGGAGCACAAGAAATGGATTAACCTGGTACAGTTTTGGTAGAGACCCTGTCCCGTTCCCACCCAGATCAGTTCTTCGGGACTTATCCCAGGGTGAGAGCAAATAATTTCCTGGAGCTACTTGTTTTCATTTTAAAATGTACCTACCTGTGGTTAAATTATGATGCTAAAGAATAACTGAAGCTATTTAACTAATTTGTCCTCACCGTGCTGTTCTGTTTGAAATAAAGCGTTTATAAATAAGAAGGGGATCCTGCTTCAAGTTACCTGTATTGCTCTCTTGCTTTTTATGCCAATACACGTGTGGGTGAAGAAACCCGACAGGTAGGGAGGGTTTTCTACAGGACGTCCTTGCACTTGTTTGTGCGGTGCCTGTCCCCGATGCACCGGGAAATTTGGGGAAAGGAAGGGACAGGGTTGTTGTCATTTGTGGGGAGGTGGTGTGCTACCAGGGGAGTTTTCACATCAAGGTGGGTGATCGGTTGTGGCGGGGTGCGATTGTTCTGCCAAAAGGCTCCGGGAGCAAGGGGCTTGCGGCTGCATTTGGTGTCGCTTCTGGGTGCTTTACACCGCCTGGTTTTTAGCTCATTTTATTTCAAATTACTTTGTAGAGTGAATGATAATACTGACCATGCTTCAGCCTTCCTCAAAATTGGCTCAGTTTGGCGTTTCAAACACCGCAGTCATACCAAGGAGTACGTGAAGGGGGCAGCGAGGTTCGGGGAGTGATTTGGGTGGTCTTAAATTAATATTTGCATATTAGCACATGGCAGACTTACCATCCCCATCCTTGGGGGAAGGACACGGGGTCGCCAGCATGGAAGGAGCCTGGGGGACGGTGTCCTGGGCACCGCTCGGCTCCTCTGCGGGTGATGTCCCTGTCACCTCTGTCCTTTCATCTCCTCCTCGAGTGAAACGGTGGCATCCCCCGGTGCACCCGGTCGCACAGAGCTGTGATTTGCCCAAGGGAAGGAGCCGGAGCTGGTGCGGGGACGTCCAGCCCGCGGCAGAGAGGAGGAGCCGGAGCAGACGAGTCCTCGGCTGGGCCGCGGTGACACTGGGGACACCCGGACAGGTACGTCCCCGGGGTCTGGTGTAAATCTCTGGCTCTTGGACCACAAGAAGTCTCTGAGTGACTTTTAAAAGGGATGGTTTGCAATGCTGGAGCGTTAACGTGGTGGGGGGGGCGCGGTGGCTCAGAACGGGGGTGGGAAAGCGGCTTTAAGGGACTCGGACACCTCGGAGAGGTCGGTGCTGACCCTGCGCTTGGGACACGGTGGCCTGGGCAGAAAGGGGCGTTGAGACACAGAGAAAGGCAGCGATGGAGCTGGTTTCCGAGAAAAGGAGCTCACCAGGGCCTGAGCACCTCTCCCTTGTGCTGGGAAACCTCTGGCTCAGGGCTGGAATGGAAACGTCCCCATCGCTTGCCCTGGACGGACAGTCACAGCGGCTCCCGCCCGCTCGGGGCTGCTGACCCGGGCCTCGGGTTCGCTGGCTCCGGGCATGCCTTGGAAATCCCCTGGCGAACTGTGACCTGCAGGAACCTCTTTGCTTTGGGAGGACCTGGCCTGGGGGGGCTGCAGGACAGGGGTTTGCTGGCTCGCTTTGCCGCGGTTCTGCCTGCTACCGGGTGATGTGAAGGAGCACTTGCTGGTTTATTGGGAGTTGTTTAGCATAAGACAACCGCGAAGTCTCCTAACTATTATAATCAATAAACTGTTGGGTTTTCTTCAGCAGAAAACACTGATAGAATTAAAATTTCCATAGGCTGACTTGGCTGATGTTTGGGTGTCGTATGCAAAGCGCATAGTAAAGTCAGAGAAAAAGCTGAACTTAGGGAAATGTTTCCACTGTGAAGGGAAATTGAGGTTGAAAGTGGGGGAATGAGGTTGAGCACAAGTCCTGCTTGCTGGTTTTGACGTGCCGGCAGCCACGGCCACATCGGGCACGAGAACGCGGTCCCAGTCCCTGCAGCAGCCGGAGGTTCAGTTCTCTTCTTCAGGTGGATTGAACTCTGCTTTCTGCAGAGTAAAAGTCTGAGAAGGGCTCAAGACGCTGGTGAAGACGATACAGGATTGTTCTCTGTCTCTGGAGGGCCCCATAACAAAAACCCCCTTCTTACGTACTGGCCTGATGGGAGCTTGGGTGCGATGTGGAAGCGAAAGGCCTTTTGGATCGGGTTTTAATTATCAAGTTGTTTATGAGAAGCAGAAAGGCTGCGATCTGCCCGGGCTGGGCTGCTTGCATACCTGCAGTGGATTGTTTTGAAGGCCAGATTAATGACGGACAGATTGCTTTGCTGCTTAGTTCTGCAGCCAGGTCTCCGGTGTGGCTTTTGTTTGATACCAGGGAGCGTACCCCAGCGTTTTGGGGGCCGAAAGCCGCGGCAGGAGCAGCGCGGCACCTGCGTGCGACTCGGCTCTCGCTGCCGGCCCGGAGCGGGAATGGGTTTGGACTCGGGGCTGTAAATACACAGTGCACTTCCCGGCATCCCGCTCCCTTGGTAAAAAATACCATATTTCCTGGCAGCGTGTCTCCTTCAACATGAGAAATGAGGTGGTCAAAGGATTGCAAAATCCTCCGGGTAAGCGCTGGGAGCAGATTCCTGCCCTGGCCACGCAAGGACGAGCTGCGCCGGACACTGTGCACGGCAGCATTTCAGTGCCGTAGCAAGCACCTATGCCCCAATCTTCCCGACTTGGGCTCCAGGAGCCCCAAATTTAAAACGCCCAACCCGGAGCAGGGAAGCTGGCTCACGGGTTCATGCTGGCGGGACCATCCTCCCCCAGCAGCGGCTCCTAACGCGCTGGCCAAGCCCCACTGACGGGACCCCCTCAGCTCCCGCCTGCCTTTCCTGGACACCGGGAAGTGCACCCCCCCAAATCCTCCTCCAGCCCTGCTGGGGCAGCAAATCCCTCCCTGGGCTGAGGGGGCGTCGGGTCCTTGTGCGCAGGTCCCTGCTTTGGGGCGGGAGAGCTCAGGGGGTGCAGGACGGGGGTTGTGTGCGAATGATGCTCCCAGACACCCCCCGGAGAAAACGAGTGGAGCCGGGTCCCGTGTCAGAGGTGTTTATTGCTGGGGGGTGTTTATCGCTGCCCGCCACCCCCCGGGTGTCACAGCACGATCCGCCCGCGGGCACAGCCGGCTCCGTCCGCAGCTCCCACCGGGCACCGGCGGCGCACCCTCAGGGCTGGATGAGCGCGGGCTGTCTCTGCTGCGCGGTGACCGTGAAGGGCCGCGGCTTCAGCGCCAGCCCGTGCACGCAGTCCATGGAGAGCGGCTCGGCCGGGTTGGCGTGGAAGGAGCACTGGTGGAGGAGGATGGCGGTGAAGAGGAAGAGCTGGAGCTTGGCGAGCTGGTCGCCGATGCAGCGCCGCTGCCCGGCCGAGAAGATCATGACGCTGCCCGCGCGGCCGCGGTCCAGGCGCCGCTCCGCATCCAGGAACCGCGTGGGGTCAAAGCGCTGCGGGTCGGGCCACTTCGCGCCGTCGTGGTTGACCGACCACTGGTTGATGAAGACCACGGTGCCCTTGGGGATGTGGAAGCCCTCGAGCTCCACGTCGTCCGTGGTGGCGTGCGGGATGGCGATGGGCACGAAGCTGCTGTAGCGCAGCGTCTCGTAGATGAAGGATTCCAGGAGGGGCAGCCGGGGCCGGTCCTCAGCCCCGGGCAACCGCGAGCGCCCAACCACCCGGTCCAGCTCGGCCTGGAGGTCCCGCTGGAGCTGCGGGTGCTTCAGCAGCAGCAGGAGGACCCAGGAGAGCGCCGTGGCCGTGGTGTCCTGCCCCGCGCCAAAGATGTCAGTCATGGCCCCCTCCACGTCCTCGGGCCCCAGCCCCGCAGGGGGGCCGTCACCGTCACCGCGCTCCACGGCCGCGATCATCACGTCGCTGACGTCGCGCAGGGCGCGGGGGTCGAAGGTCCGGCGGTGCTCGGCCACCTTGGCGCACACGAAGCCGTGCAGCTCCCGGTTGAGGGCTTGGAAGTCGCGGAAGACGCGGCGCACGGGGTTGGGGAAGCGCAGGAGCCAGGGCAGCACGTCCACCACGCTGCCCGCCCCCACCGCCTGCCCGAAGCGCTCGTTGCGGCCCAGCAGCCTCGCGAACTCGCCGTCGCCGTGGCCGTAGCGGCGCCCGAAGCAGAGGGCGCACAGCACGTTGGCGTTGGCCACCACCAAGAGCGGGGAGGGCTCGAAGTAGCCGCCCCCGTGGCTGCGCCGCAGGAAGAGCCGCACCAGCTCCCGGGCCTCGGCCACCACGTGCCGCTCCAGCTGGGCCGCGGCGCCGCGGGCGCGCAGGGCAGCGTGGGCCAGGCGCTGGCGAGCCCGCCACCGCGCCGAGTAGCCCCCGAACGCCACGCTGTGCCCCCCGGACACCAGCCCGAAGGACGGGAAGTCGGGGCGGCCGGCGAAGCGGGAGCCCGAGCCCAGCAGCGCCCGCCGGATCGCGGCCTCGCTGTTGAGCACCACCACGCGCCGCTGCCCCAGCCGCAGCTGGAACACGGGGCCGTAGCGATGCGCCAGCCCCACGAACACCAGGTGGGGCAGGTGGCCCAGCTGCAGCGCGTTGCCGACCACGGGCCAGGAAAAGGGGCCCGGGGGGCTCCGCTTCCCCGAAATCCCCCCCTTGGTGCCGGCGCGGCGGGTCCCGACCAGCAGCCGGACGGCGCCCAGCACCAGCAGCAGCACCAGCAGCAGCAGCGCCGCCCCGTCGGGGCTGCCCCCGGCGCCCATGGCCGCTCTGGCCGGGCAGCGGCTCGGAGCCGCTTTATCGGCGCTTTCCCATCGCCGCCCCCGCCGGGCCGCCCCGTCCCTCCCCCGGAGCCGCGGGGCCGGGCTGAGCCCGCCCGGGGAGCGGGACCCACGGACCGGGGAGAGCCGCGGGGCGGAAAGGGGGGGTTGGAAAGGGGGTGCTGGGCTTTTTTCCCCAGCTGCGTGCTCCCCTGAGGGATGTGGAGAAGCTGATCAGCCAGACTTTACCACACGGGGAAGTTTGTATAACGATCTATTCTCCTCCCCAAAACCAGAGCTGCCATCCTCCCCAAACCACCCAGGGCAGCAAAGGGGGTGATGCTCAACCTCCCATCTCCCCACAGCTCCTTCCCCTGCAGAGGGGCCTCCAGCACTCGTGGGTTTTGAGAGCCCGGCCCCACGCTGCAGCTTTTTGGTGGAACCGGGGCTCTGAGCGGGTTTTTGCGACTCCGGCGCTGGATGTCGACTGATCCCGACCAGCCCTCGGTCCTGAGCATCGCTGGGCTGCTGTCAGAGGTGAGGCCGCGGGTCGGGATGGGATGGGATGCGGGGCCGCGTGCCGGGTTTGCTGCGTTGCCCAAAATCTCTCGGTCCGTTTTCCCCTGGTCCCACCTGCCGGCCACTGCCAAACCGCCGGAGAGAAGCACTTGGGAAGTGGCAAAGAGGGTGGTTTTTATCAGGAGAGGTTGCGTTTTTCTCATGCGTCCCCATTCCCATGTGGATGCTGAAGGTCCTGCCGAGCCAAATGGGAACATACGCAATGCCGCAGGGATTTCTGTCCTTGCTGTCACAGCGGGGATGCAGCCCCTCCTGCCCCCGGGTGTCTGCGGTGGGAGCAGCGGCCCCGGCACAGGGACCCTCATCGCTCCGGGCACGGGGGTGGAGCGAAGCCGGGAGCTGGTGATGCCCCTGAAACAAAAACCAGACTTTTTCTGGAAAAAAGGGGTGTTGGTGTTGGTAGGGATTTAAAAAGAGAGCACGGGGTGTGTGGCTGCTGACACGGCTGTAATGTTGATGTGGTTGTTGTTGGTGGGTCAGAAATGTTGCTCTTCCCTTCATTCGAGCGAGTGGGGCCGAGGAGGAGCTTTCCGAGGTTTGGTGCCGACAGGGGCGATGGACGGAGAGTAAAAACCTTTTGGGGTGCTGAGCGGAGCCAGCGGGCGATGCCGCCTGGGCCGCTGGTGACAGGAGCCTTTGGGTATGGAGGGTGGCGCTGGACTGAGCCGCAGCGTTTGCTGTTCCGAGCGAGAATTCCGTAATCGCCGCGTTTTCCTGTGCAACCCGAGGGTTGTGTGGGAGCTCAGCGCTGGGAACAGACGTTCTCCTGGAGACCCCGGGAGCAGCAGCGCCAGAGCACGTTGGGGTGGGCGAGGGCTCCATGGGGCATCCCAGGGATGGGGTGACGAGGGGACCGGGGGCACCAGGGGGACAAGGACCCGGGCCCCGCAGCATCTCTTGGGACGCGGCTCAGCCGCAGAGCTCGCGTCGGTTTTACACATTATAACATCACAGCCATCGTTATGTCTGCTATCACGTCTCATTATTCAGGAATTAAACTTCCCATCACATCAGGTTTCTGCTGGACAGAGGGAGCTCGGTACCAACCGTAAGGGAAAAACATTTTTTCCTTGGAAAAACCAGCATTTGTGGCCTCGCCGTTAGAGGCTTGCGGAACAATAGTGCGGTTAAGCTGCAAGTTTTGGGCTCCTATAACGTGCGATTTTGTTTTGCAGCCCCCAGCACTGCAGGGCTCAGCCCGGCGTTCCCCACGCTGCTTCCTTTCACTGAGAACGCTGGAGCTGGTGAGTTTTGCAACGAGGCGGCCGCGGGGGCTCGGCCGGGGGTGGGGGGTCTGGCGCTGAAAAGGCTTCGCTTTCCAGGTGGGGGGGGCAAAAGAAAATTGTGGGCAAAAGAAAATTATTTCTGCATTAAGAAGGTGGAATGGGGAATTTTCTGGGCCGTTTCCCAGGCTGGTCACCCCAAAACTGGTGTCTTGGGGTTGTTTGTTGCTCCCACCTGGCTCTTTGGCACATGTATGTAAATCCAGACACATATAAGCCCAGAAATATATATAAAAATAGAAATCTATAAATATAGACGTGTATAAACATATAATATATAAACAGATGGATTTATTTTTTTTTTAAATCTTTGGGTGCTGGGGGAGTTTTGCTGTGGGAAGGCAGAAATATTGCGAGTGCCGCTGCTCCAGGGAACGGAGCTGTTGTGCTGCTTGCTGGGGGATGTTCCTCTGTTTGAAATTCAACCAAATGAGCTCAGAGGTGGTTTATTGGTTTATTTTTTGAGTTTGTTTGTTTAGTTTAGTTTAGTTTAGTTTGGCTCTGTTACCTCCAGCAAATCCTGACCGGGGTGTAGGAATGTGCAGGGAAAACGGGAGGAAACTCGGCTCCAGCAAAGCTGAGCCTGAGAAGGGAAACAGGGACTGAAAAAAAAAAGTGGATGTGGAATCAAAATGTTGTTCACTGGGAACGGCCCGTGGGATGGCGAGAGAGAGAATAACGACAACAACTTCATTAGTTATTAGTATGAGAATATAGATAATAGTAGTTATGACCTCAAATAATCTTGATTTTTAAATGTTGTTATTTTATATATATTTCATTTAATTATTTTACTTTATTTTATTTTATTTTATTTTATTTTATTTTATTTTATTTTATTATGTGATTTTAAAATTTGTTTTTCTTTGATTGTTTCTTTTGCATTAAAATTGTCAATGGACATGGGAGATCACACATTTTTTCCAAAGGGACCCAAGTAACAAAAGTCATCCCAGATAACCAAGGGTCCCATATCACTCTAAATATAAAGTCATCCCAGATAACTAAGGGTCCCATATCACTCTAAATATATTTGGAGTTTTTATTCCAGCTTAGTCAGGAGATTCTTTTTGAGAAAACCGAAAGTGTGAGCGGAAGCATCAAGTCCTCGTTCCTTTTCCCACCAGGACCCGTCACCAGCAGCACGCGGAGCCGGAACCCGACAGCGCCCGGGTGTTGCNGTTTAGTTTAGTTTAGTTTGGCTCTGTTACCTCCAGCAAATCCTGACCGGGGTGTAGGAATGTGCAGGGAAAACGGGAGGAAACTCGGCTCCAGCAAAGCTGAGCCTGAGAAGGGAAACAGGGACTGAAAAAAAAAAGTGGATGTGGAATCAAAATGTTGTTCACTGGGAACGGCCCGTGGGATGGCGAGAGAGAGAATAACGACAACAACTTCATTAGTTATTAGTATGAGAATATAGATAATAGTAGTTATGACCTCAAATAATCTTGATTTTTAAATGTTGTTATTTTATATATATTTCATTTAATTATTTTACTTTATTTTATTTTATTTTATTTTATTTTATTTTATTTTATTTTATTATGTGATTTTAAAATTTGTTTTTCTTTGATTGTTTCTTTTGCATTAAAATTGTCAATGGACATGGGAGATCACACATTTTTTCCAAAGGGACCCAAGTAACAAAAGTCATCCCAGATAACCAAGGGTCCCATATCACTCTAAATATAAAGTCATCCCAGATAACTAAGGGTCCCATATCACTCTAAATATATTTGGAGTTTTTATTCCAGCTTAGTCAGGAGATTCTTTTTGAGAAAACCGAAAGTGTGAGCGGAAGCATCAAGTCCTCGTTCCTTTTCCCACCAGGACCCGTCACCAGCAGCACGCGGAGCCGGAACCCGACAGCGCCCGGGTGTTGCTGCAGCCGCTGGGGCCGTCCTGGGGGGCTCTCCAAAGTAAGTTGGTTTTGGGTTTGATGTTTTTAGTCACTCTAAGTTTCCCCGGAAAAGCTCCTGGGAAAGGACTTGGGCAGAAATCACGCTGCTTTTTGGGCAGAAGTCACGCTGCTCCTCGCACCCAAATATGTCACCTCCTTCCTGCCCGAGGGCGTCCAGAAGAGATTAATTAATCGTGGGGTTTTTGGAGCCGTCCCCGAGATCGGGGATGCTGGAGGGACCCGGTGCTGTTGCTTTTGCAGCAGCAAACCCCGTTTCTCTTGGCCTCGGGCCCTGCCTGCACATGAGCGCGCCAGGGTTTGCACGGCCGTGGTGTTGGCGCTCAGGTTGGTTTTCGCTGACACAGAAAGCCGGTGTGCCCGGCGCAGGAGGCGCTGGGGTTCGGAGCAGCCCAGGTCGGGCTCTGCAGACCCCGCTCAGCAGCTGCGGCTTGGGACAGGCACAGAAAAACCAGCGCAGCGGAGCGGTGGGAAACGAGGCAAAGAGAAAAGCCCCAAAGCGAGCCGAGCCCCCGGGGCTGGGGGCCGCTACGAACCAGGGACACGGACGCAGACAAATGAAAAGCCTAAACCGGCGTCGCTGGGAGGAGGGGGCTCTGCAATTAAAAACACGTGGGGAAAAACAAATCTGCGGTAACTCCTCGCATCCTCGCCCCGATCGGCTCACACAGGATCTGCGCTGATTGGAACCAAGGGGATTTTCATCCTGCACGGTGAGAAAGAGCAAAACCTAAATATAAACCGGGGAAAACAGCCCAATGGGGCCAGCGAGGGGCTGGGGGTGCAGAGCGGCCCCCACGGCTTTCGGGGTCCCGGGTGCTGATTCCTCAAGAGCCTTTAACTTAAACCATGCCTTTAACTTAAACTATGCCTTTAACTAACTTAAATCATTCCTTTAACTTAAACCATTCCTTTAGCATAAACCATTCCTTTAACTTAAATAATTATTTTAACTGCTGTTGTTGTTGTGGTTGTTGTTGTTGTGGTTGTTGTTGTTGTGGTTGTTGTTGTTGTTGTTGTTCGGGTTGTTGTTGTTGTTCGGGTTGTTGTTGTTGTGGTTTGGTTGGTTTGGTTGGTGGTTTTGCTTGGTCGGTTTTCCCAGGAGGGAATAAAGCCCGGAATTGGCTCTCAGCCCTGTTTTGGGGTCTCCTCTCCACAGCGTTGCTGCCCTAATTCTCCCGCTGCTCTAACGTTTGTCTTCCCTGGGTGACACCGACCCTGGTGCTTTCTGCAGCTGCCCTGGGCCTGCTTTACGGGTTTGCAAATTTATTTCAAAATAAAGGCAGTGATTGCTTGCTGGTCGTTGTCTTGCTGAGCGGAGTCCTGGGCCTGGCTGGAAAACTCTGCGGAGCTGGGCTGGCCTTTTGTTTGGGTGGCTTTTTGTTGGTTGGGTGTGATGAGGTTGGGTTTTTTGTGTGTGGTTTTTGCTGGTTGGTTCTTTGTTTTAAATTACTGTTTGATTTGGTAGGGGGGGCTTTTCTGTTGGCTTTGGTTTTGGTTGCTTGGTTGGTTCTTTTTTGTTTGTTTTTTTGTTTGTTTGGTTGGTTTGGTGGTGGTTTCTTGGTTTGGTTTTGGCTAGTTGGTTGGTTTGGGTTGGTTTTTTTTTGGTGTGTGGTTTGTTGGTTGGTTGGTTTTTTTCTCCTTTTTGGGTTTTGTTTGGTGTATTTNGTTTTTTTCATTTTGGTTGGTTTGTTTTGTTGGTTCCTTTGTTTGGTTTGGGGTTTGTTTTGTTTGTTTGTGGGTCTTTTTGTGGTTTTGCTTGTTTGTTTCCCCCATGGCTCCAGCCTCAGGCTCCACAGATTCACTAATTAACAAGGGGGGCAGGACTAATTAACAAGGGGGGCAGGACTAATTGACGTGCCCCAGGGTGCTGTGGGAGACAAGGGCTGTGCAAACCCACCCCAGTGTCACAAAATCCTGTGTTCCCTGCGTTTCAGAGCTTGAACTCCAGCAAAGCCTTTCCCGGGGTGCTGCTGGGGTTTACAGACAACGCTGCATTTTCCCAGCAGATTTAGGTGGGGGTTTGTTGTCTTGGTGGGTTTTTTGTTTTTTTTTTTTTTTTTTTTAAATATGTGCTGGAACATCAGTGATTAAGGGCTCATGTTTTATATAAAATATGGGCAAAGAAACAATTACAGTCAGTCGTACAAACAATCACAGGTTTTCTGACAAGTAAGCTTCTCCTAAAGAAAGATAAACTCAGGATACATTCAAGAAGCAGTAGGCTACGACTGGTTTAATGAAAATGGACGATTTTAAGTGAAATTTGAAGCCTTAAGGTTTGCTTTCTGAAGAGGTGTGAAGATGAACCGCTCTGATTTCTCCCCAAAATCTGTTCGTGCTCAGACCCCTCCCTGTGGGGACAAGAAAGGTGCCCCGGTGATGGGACCCAGGCTCTGCTCTCAGTTCCTGGTAAGACACTCCAGATATTCTCGATGGCACCTGATGCTGCAGCATTGTCTCCGTTTTACTTTTCCGTTCGTCTGAAGGCTCAAGGTTAGGGCTGTTCAAACGGCCTCTGTGTCTTTGTTTAGCGGTTGGACAAACGAACGTCGAGGGCCAGAGAACTTGGGTAAAGCCCCCGAGCACAGCCGGGTTATGCAGACATTTCTTCTCTGCCTTGCCTGCGAAAAGACAGAGTGAAGAGTGATGTAACCCCGGGCCACAGGAATTTAGATTGTAAAGTGTAAAAAGTAAAGTAAAACAAAGTAAAACAAAGTAAAATAAGTAAAGTAAAATAGAGTAAAATAGAGTAAAGTAAAATAAAGTAAAATAATAAAGTAAAATAATAAAGTAAAATAATAAAGTAAAATAATAAAGTAAAATAATAAAGTAAAATAAAGTAAAGTAAAATAAAGTAAAATAAAGTAAAATAGAGTCAAATAGAGTCAAATAGAGTCAAGTGAAGTAAAATAAAGTGAAGTAAAATAAAGTGAAGTAAAATAAAGTGAAGTAAAATAAAGTGAAGTAAAATAAAGT
>VWYH01006445.1:511724-591496 GCA_013399365.1 Pampusana beccarii
TAAAGTAAAATAAAGTAAAATAAAGTAAAATAAAGTAAAATAAAGTAAAATAAAGTAAAGTAAAGTAAAGTAAAGTAAAATAAAGTAAAGTAAAGTAAAGTAAAATAAAGTAAAATAAAGTAAAATAAAGTAGTAAAGTAAAATAGTGTAAAGAGTAAAATAGTAAAGTAAAGTAAGGCTGAACTAATCTGAAACCGCAGTCCATGTGTGGTTGTTGCAGCCGGTGCGTTTAATTAACTCAAGTTATGCTTGGAAAATAATTAAGCGTGAGACTTTGGGCACATCTGCCTTTGGTTCTTTCTCTCCTTTGCACCAAAGTAATTCAGTTACCATTTCTTTCTCCTGCAGCTCTGGACACAGGATTGCAGACACCCCAACTCTGCAGGATTGAAACGGGGACAGAACTTCTCCTATTCCACCGCCTTGGAGGAACTTGTAGGGAAACATCAAGTATTTCAAGGAGCCAGCAGGACAAACGTTCACTCAGGGAATATTAATTATGCTTAACCTTGAGGTTAAAGCACTGTTGGCAATAAGCTTATTTAATTAGTGCTTCATTGCACCGCGTCGTTAGGAACTCACACCCTCCACGGACGCGCTGGCCTGTGCAGCTGCTACAAGGACGTCACACGATGACTTGAGAAAAATACTTTAAAAAGGTTCTTGTATTTAAAGGAAGCAAACTTTGCTCCCCCAGCGAACGTCCCAAACGTTGGGGATCCTGGGAGAAGCTGCAGAAAAACCCTCCCAGAGGAAAAAACAAGGAAAAGATTCTTTGCTGCCACCCACCACTATGATATTATTCTCTTTAATCACAGTAGATAGCTTACATCAAAATATTGCATAATACAAAAGAACCTTTTTAACCTCAAAAAACTCTTAAAAGCCAGGTGATGGAATATTTATGAATTTTCTTCCTACCCGCAAATAAAAAAATGCCTCAGTCTGAATTAATGCCTGGCTAAACCAGAAATCTGTAATGTCATCAATATTTTCATGGTCCTTTTTATTAAAAGCAGATTTCCACAGAGAATTAATGAAATACAAAAAAGAATGTAACTGAAATGTAAATTAACAGTTCCCCAAACCCAGCATGTTGCAGCATCCAAAACAAAATTAACATAAAGAACAGGGATTGTGACCATCACCAATCCCCACAATAGCCTCCAATCTTACTGTGGAAAACCATTCTGCTTATTTGACAACTAAAGCAATCCCTTAAGTAGTTAAGTCAACACCTTTCTTATTTGACAAAGCCATCAATGCTATTTCAAATTCACCAAGTTACCAACTGCAGCCACATGCTCTTTGCTTTTACTGCGCTACATCCACCGGTAAAATCAGCTGGAGCAACGGCCCGGAGGAAAATACCATCCTGAGGAATCCCATTATTGTAATTTGTGACTAACACCCGGGAGCACGGGGCTGTTCCAAGCAACATCTCTGGATGTGTCCCAAAGCGTGTTCACCTGATGGGCTTTCAGGCTGAAGTTCAGCAGAGTCTGCTGGCACTTGACCAGCAGCTGGAGATCCGGAAGGTGCCAGAGAAAGGAGCTTTTGCGGCCACCAGCCAGGGGTGACACGGGGACGAAGCGCTGTCGTCAGTCTTTAGCGTCACCCACGCCGTCAGCGTTGATGGCAAACATGGCTTCAGCCTCGGGCAGGCACGGAGAGTCGTAAATCTTGCAGATTCTGGTTTCACCGCGGCCTTTTCGCAGATACAGTCTGTGTGGGGAGAAGGAAACACCACAGGTCGGTTAATCACCGGCATCATCATTAAAAAATGATGTTAGCACATGAACACAGCACATAGGAACTCCTGAAAACACTGCGGATTAACCAGTGCTCAGAGTCATGCTCCATCTGCTGAAAAGCCATCGACAGACTATGTAGAAACCCAGAATTTAGAGGTAATTGGCTCATTTCCTAACATGTTCCAAAGTAAGGGCTGTTCTCTCACCTGGTGGTGGAAGCATGGGCGATGATATTTCCCCCGATGGGTTTTTTGGGATCTGCAGCAAACATGGCAGCTCCGTCCACCTGCGCTACCACTTGGTTGGTGATCACGACCGCCACGCCAAACTGTGCCGAGAAAAACACCACCCCCCAATGCTGTTATCTTCCGCAATCTGAACAAAGCGGGGGGAAAGGAAAAAAAGCCAAAAAAGACACATGCGCTTCCGCTGTCTGCAACCACTCTGTCATGGCTCTCAAAATAAACCGCAAGCAGACACGGAGCGGGCAGAAAGCCCTGTGTACAAAACGGCGAAGCTTTCCACGAGAAGGAAAGCCCTGCGCAGCGCTGCGGAGGCGGAGGCTGGGGCTCACCTCGTCGGCCAGGCGCAGCAGCATCCGCAGGAACCGCGCCAGGTGCATCTGCCGCGCCGCCAGCTCGCCCCGGCCCGAGTAGTCGGTGCGGTACAGGGCCGTGGCACTGTCCACGATCAGCAGCGCGTACCTGCGGACACAGCCACCCAGATACAGCTCCTGCGTGATACAAACCTGACATTTATTGTACTCCTGTTAACTAGCCCAGAATTTACTGTTTTACCCCACAGACACGTTCCTACACACCTCATCCACCACCTCCTTCCCTCCAAGGACTCCACACATCTTATTTTCAAGCCCAGGTTTCCGCGGTGCTTGGCGTGCCCTAAATCACCACTCTACTTCTCAAAACAATTATAAACCAACCTGTAGAATTGTTTCTCAGGCTGGCACTTCTCTGTACAGTAACATCATTGTCGCAGTTCAAATCAGTCGCTGCCACCCAACATTGAACAGCACGAGGCAATAACTCACAGCTGATACACCCAGCTTATTATCTGGGTGTGCTGAAGCCTAGTCCAGTCTGAGACTAACAAAACCTGAGCTAATGGCACTAAGCACTGAAGAAAGCGAGTATATTGCACTAAAGTTAACTCTGGAAATAAATGTTTACTTTGACATCTCACAATTTTGTGATCTACGCTTCACTTACACTTGTTCCTCATCCCCAGGGAGCTTCGTAACATGAATTACTATGTGATGTGAAGGTGTACGGCATAAACATCACCCCATTTAGGTCAGTCTTACCGGGACTCAGCCATCATAGCAGACGCCTGATACAGGAGCTGGGTCTGATGATCCGTGTTAAAACCTCGAGCGTACGCCACATTATCCAGGACATCACTGCCAGACAAGCCGTACCTGGAGAAATCAGTGGGGAAAAATCAGTCTTTAAGTGACAACTTCAGCAATAGCAGTTATCTAGCAGGTTTACCTAAAAACTAGAATTAAAAATCCACATTCCTGGGAGACTTAGACATAAAACCAGCAAAAACTGCAACACAACTTGGTGATGAAAAGAGCACAGAAAGATTGGAAACCAGTTTTAAAGGATATTTTCCTGCCTAGGAACAATAGTAAAGTAGAACACCAGGCATTTTACTTGAAAATAAAACCATAGGCAAGGAAAGCTACCATTCTGGAACAGAATATTTCAAAAGCAATATATTGCTAATAAAAACCAGTGATAAATAGCCTTCCACCTGCAATACCTCCATCAGTGTTTTACTACCGAAATGATAAAAAAACCCCACATAGTTACATTCAACATTTTGTATTTAAATTATTCACATGGGACTTTGAGAAATCCCTTAGAATCTGGAAAACCAGTTGATTATCCTCCTTGGATCTGAACTGCATCATATTTTTTCCGACGAGAGAGAACATACATAATTTGTTCTGCTTTTTCATTTCATGCTACGTCACATCAGAACATCCTGGGGTAGAGGAAGGATGAGAAACCAGCTTTTCAGCTGGTCAGTGGATGCTCTCCTATTTCCTAACAACATTTTGCCAGCCGCTGTTGCTTTAACCTTTCAACAAAAGAATCTTTGTTTCAAGGTATTGGCAGAATTTAAGAAAAATCTCTGAATGTATCTCACTACCAGTAAAACTGAATTTGAAAGAGACAGGGGTAAGAAGTGAAGCCATCCCATTGCAGGGCAGTGATGTCAGCTACTGACATAGCCGAGTGAAACCAGAAACCTTTATAAATCACAGTTGGTAAAGTGATCTAACGTGCAGGTAGGTGAGCAGACAACCAGAACACAGACAGGCTTTTGTTTGGCTCGTTTTTAGGGACAGTTCTTACTGCAACAGTCCTATGAATTTAAGGCGACAGGCTGATTTACACAATGATCCCTATTAAATAATTAAGATATCCCATAATTGCATCCCTTTGTCCAAGAAGAGCCCCAAGCACAGACCTTTCGGCCACGGCGAGGAGCCGTTCTGGGCGGAAGGTCCCCTCGGTGTCGATGTACATGGCTTTTCCTTCCCCGCCTCCCCGGTCGATGGGCAGCTAAAGGAAAAGAAAATGAACAAACACGAAATAAAATATCAACAAATAATCCAGTTATTGCCTTAACCCCAACTGACATCACACAATAAATAACATACCAAGCTATTGTGACTGAAGTCACATTTATCTGGGAAAAGTGAAAAGAAAGATTCCTGTTTTCAATCTCTGATACCTACATAATAGGACAGGAGCTTCACTTGGAGCTGGTAAGTTTAGGTGCATAAAGGTGTTAACTAAATGACCAAATTAAGCCCAAACCCTCTACTATTTTATGAAATAATAGCCTCTAGAAGTAATAAACACTATTATTTGTTTAAACTAAGATCAGAAAAATAGTTTGTCCAAACTGATCTGTTTGACAGCAAGAGCCTGCTGAAGGTTTTTACAAAAATGAGTGAAGTAAGCTTAGGATACGTTAATATTAGGGAAAAAAAAAAGCAGCTGTCACAGAAACTCAGTGAACCCAACATAGTTTCTTCTCTCAAATTTTCAGCACTCCTAGTGATAAGAAAGCAGAGCACCTGAAGAGAGATCAACTGCTTCTCTGCTTTTAAGACCTAGAATTATGCTACAAGGCTAACGTGTTAAATTTTGTTGTCAGGAAAAAAAAACCAAACAAACTACAGAACACATCAAATACAGGCAAAAACCATTACAGATGTAATTTCTCCTAAAGTAATCCCAGTAAGCATATTAGGCACGAAACCAAAGATCCTAGAAAGCTGCAAGTGCAGCCAGGGGTGTTGCAAGTGTTTTGGGGGCTCTTTGCGAACAATAAAAATACTCATATTCTTTTCAGCTCTTTATCATGTATCTCATTTGTGTTGGTTGGGAAAAGTGCACAAATGAGCAAAGATCCCAAAGCCGCGTTGTCTGAATACTCGATTTTAGGACAGTGCACTACTCACTTGACAGGTTACAGCCAGGGTATGACACAACTGTGTTTTTCCAGTACGAAACTCCCCAAATAACTCTGTTATGGACCCTGTTTCTATTCCTCCTAAAAGAAAGGAAAAGGAAGGGAAAGGAAAGGGAAGGAAAAGGGGAAAGGAAAAGAGAAGATGAAGATAAAAGAGAAGATAAAAGAGAGGGAGAGGGAGAGGGAGAGGGAGAGGGAGAGGGAGAGGGAGAGGGAGGGGGAGAGGGACAGAGAGAGAGAGAAGGAAAGGGAGAAGAACAGGCAGAAAGAACGGAAGAGAAAACANAGAGAGAGAAAGAGAGAGAGAGAAAGAGAGAGAGAGAAAGAGAGAGAGAGAAAGAGAGAGAGAGAAAGAGAGAGAGAGAAAGAGAGAGAGAGAAAGAGAGAGAGAGAAAGAGAGAGAGAGAAAGAGAGAGAGAGAAAGAGAGAGAGAGAAAGAGAGAGAGAGAAAGAGAGAGAGAGAAAGAGAGAGAGAGAAAGAGAGAGAGAGAAAGAGAGAGAGAGAAAGAGAGAGAGAAAGAGAGAGAGAAAGAGAGAGAGAAAGAGAGAGAGAGAGAGAAATATATAAAAAGGTCACATACTTCAAAAGAAGACCAGACATATAAAGTATTACATTTACAGCGGAATTTAAACACATTCTTTGGTTAAAAGTTTCAACACTCTGCTTGGAAAAACTGCTTTTCCTACTGAGGTTTGTCCACGTTGCAGATAAGAAGTTTAGATAAGTGTAATTTTGAAGATGCTGAAAAGCCGAAATGCCTTGTTTTGTGATTACAAGTAGGAATGGGGAGAAGATGATACCTGGTTTTGTTTCCTTTAAATAGGTCATAGACTGGAAACCAGAAACATCCAAACTGAACAGCTCTGGGTATTGCATCATGAGGAAAAGGTTTAAAAATGATTTCTGCAGCTTTTAATAGAAAATCAGCAGTGATACAAGAGAGCAGCACTTGAGGAGACTTTCCCTTCAACCACAACTTGTGTGCGTTCTGTGGTTTTGTCCAAGGATTAGGTTCACCAGAAAAAAAAAAAGCATATCATAAAGGCTAATCAATAAAGAGAAATAAAGTTATTACCTTGAAGAAGTTTATCGAGTTCTTTGGAGCCGGTGGTGATCTGGATGATCTCCGACCTTCGCTGGTGGAATTCCGTTGCTGTGGTGAAACCCATCGGAACCAGTTTAGCTGCTTCAGCCTAAAGAAAACCAAGATAAACAGTGCAAGGAGTAGTCATCCCATTCATTTACCCCTCCAGTAATTAATACTATAATTTTCTGTTTTGCCAAATGGAGAAGCACCTATAAAATTTGATGCGTACATTTTATTTTATAGACCGTGTATGAGTTGGTACCTCTGAACGGAACTGAAATTCTGCTCAAAGAAAAAGCTTCAACATCCATTTTGTGTAATTCATGGAAATCTTTCCCCTCCTTGTCCCCCACCCCGGCAGGTCAGTTCTGTCCCTGTGAAGCTCCACACGCTGGGGTGGACACACAGCCTGCAGGGAATGCTGTCTGCCTAACACCGAATAAACACACAAAGTAAGAAAAGGACAGCAGTTAAACACTGTGTGAGGGCGGATTTGGATAAATAAGAACTGGTTTGGCAGAAACACAGCGTTCTACCCCAAAAGATGCAGTGAGATTGCAACTCGGGCTTCACGCTCCGTCCCCAGAAGGAAACCCCAGGTCCCAGGGTGAACACCCCGCTGAGACACACAATTAACACGTGTAATTAAAATGTGACAGAAGAACAGCGGCATCCTCTGCCTTGACACCTGCCAAGAGCAGATGCTCAGGGCAAGAGTGTGACAAATTGGGGAACACTGGACCAACCCTCTCTCTGGTAGTTCCGCTTGTTCAGTTAACGAGCTTCTTGAGGTGTTTTAGTGGTTTTGGTGTCTTAGTGCTTTTGCCTCTTTGCATCAAAAGTCACGTCATATCTCTAACCATCTTTACTGCCCTTCTCAGAATATTGTTAACAGAGACCTTCCAAAATCACCAGAACACTTCAAGCCAGTGGAAATAAAACTTCTTGAATATCCTGGGTTAAAGCTTTTCCAGAACACCATTACCAAGATTTTGTCAGCTTTGGCTTCACTGATGCCTTTAATATTTAGCAGCTCCTTCTTCGGTGCGTAAGCAACAGCCTCCACTGTGTGAAATCCCGCTTCTTCTAATTTCTTCACATCGTTTGCATTTATACCACATTGCTGAAAGGGAGAGGGAAAAAAGGACATATTACAACACAAATACCTTAATGTAACTTCCACTGAATGCCTTCAACTGGCTTCAGCAGATCTGGATCAAACCCCGTTGTTACAAGTCAGTGTACTGAATGTTACATCCCTGTTCACTTATACACAGAGAACCATAAGTAAATCTGTTTATCAGTGCAATGTTTGCATCAGCTATTAGCTATACAGATGGCACAGAAAGGCAGAAGATACTATTATCTGGTTTAATAGACGCTGGAGGTAACGAATACACATTAGGAAAAGATAGACAGCACGGTAATGTAACACAAAACAGAACTGTGAACATGGTGGGGGGTTTGTTTGTGTTTTTTTGACAAAACACGAGTAAGAATTTAGCAGCACAATTTTCAGATATGACTTGTGCGGAAGGAAAAGGACCAGCAGATTTACTGGGAAGTGGCTCTAGAGCTGACTGCACACCCACCTCTAGCCTGGAGACGAGCTGTGGCCCAAAGCTCTCTTCCTCTGCCGAGGTGTCTGCGTTTGCGTCCAGCTGCATCGCCATCGCCCCGCCAGGAGAGAACCAAACGGCTCTGGGATGCAACACACGCCATCCAAACAAGATATACACGCAAAGCGGTTCAAAACATACTAACAGATCACTCTAAGTAGTATGTGATGGTTTTCCCCCTCCCATCTCTCTTAGTGCATGGTATGGGAGTGCTGTAAGAAATATCTTTTCTGTGCTTTCCCATGTGGTATTAAACATAAAAAAGAAAAAAATTCCAAACTGCTCTTGTTACCTTGTAAGGAATAATAAGAGGCCACCCGCCCGGAGCCACCGCGGGCAGCAGCCCCCAGGCCCACCCGGCACCCACGGCCCGGCCGCCCCCGGCTCCCTGACGCCGCGCGTTTCAAAACCCCCTTGTATTTCCCACCCTGGCTACTCCCACCTCGTCTGATTTCACTGTTTCTTCCAGTTTCCCCTCACGTTCCCGCCTCGGGTGACGCCCCGCCCCGCCGCTCAGGCCGCCGGAGCCGCTCGCCAGGCCAGGCCGCTCACCGGCGCGCAGGCCGCTGCTCAGCCGGCCGCTCCCCGCAGCGGAGCGGAGCGGGAGGCCGCGGCGGGTCCCGGGTCACTCACCCGCGGCGGGGCCGGGGTCCCGGGTCACTCCCGCACAGCGGGGCCGGTCCCGCCCCGGACACTCGCGGCCGCCGCCGGTTCGGAGGAGCCCGCCACCGCGTCACGTGACGACACGCGCTCAAAGCCCCGCCCCTTCCCTGGCTGCGTCTTAAAGGGGCCGCGTCCCTCTGCCCGCGCGGGAGCGCCAAGTGCGGGGTGAAATGAGGGGTGGGGGCCTGGGCAGGGATGAAGATCTGCTCGTAGAGATCAAGCTCACAATTGGGCAGAGCAGTCTGTCTTTTTTCCTTTTCTTCCCCCACCCATTTTATTTATGTATTTATTTTAAAATCATCACAAACCCCAGACTCTATGGGTTAAATCTGGCTTGCAAAATAATATAGTTTTTGTAAATACATTATCTCTATAAAGGTTTTTAACAGTGACACATTGAGTCCTGTAGATGAACAGGTGTTATGATCTCTAAGTCCTAATGCCCGGGGAGTGTCAAGTACAAACAGGAATTAAACACAAACCTGGAACTGCTTAATTTCTGCCTAATCCCCTTTTTCTACTGCAAATGCTTGGTTTGCTGTGTTTCATCTGCATCATCATTCAATATCCACAGCAATATCATAAACTATCAAAAACCCACTTCAGTTTTCATCATTACTGGATTCTTGAGCTTGTGAATGTGCTGCAGAAAACAGAACCAGGCAAACGAAGCAGCCCCCGCTGAGCAACGCTGCAGCACCCTCCACTGGTTCATAACACTCATATAACCATCTTAGGAAATTTAAAAGTTATCCAGGTATAATACTCAAGTCATTTGCAGCTTTGCCACTATTTTTGTAATAAATAAAAATATAATCTTCTGCAAAATCCAGGCCATAGAAAGCTAACACTAAGAAATGCAGGAAAAAACAAATTTATATTATGAGAAGTCCTCCCAAAGGGCTAACAAAGTTATTACAATAGCAGCAGGGAAATTTTCAGTCATGAGTTTAAGTAGAGCAGCCAATAACCACACCTTGAAGAAGGAAGAACAATAATCAAAATGTTTAATCAACTTCGACCTTCCAAATCGAAGGAAAAATTCGTAAAAAGACAAAACAGATCATCTATAAACACTTAAACACATGACAACATTTAAAAAACTCAACATATTTTACAGAGATACAGAAATTTGCATCTGCCTACGGGTGGACAGCAGAGAAGCGGTGGGCACTTGTGCCACAAACGCGATCGGGGCTGGACCAGTTCCAACAGCTGAACCCACACAATATACACCAGATGTACAAACCCACCCGAGGCCGCACCAACCATGTCACAGATGCCGCCTACATTTAAGTAGCTCAGTCTCCTCAATAAATTCTAATGCATTACAAACCCAGACAAGGCAACACAACCAAGAGACTGATTGTACGGAACAAAGCCACAGAATATCTGAACAAAGGTCTCGTTGGAGAGGATTGCCCGGGGGAGCCCGGCAGCTTTGGGCCTGTTACACCGCAAAGTCTGTGGCCAAGCACAGGGATCTTTCATCTTCACGACAAAAGAATTTCTGGCTCTGGCCACCTGGTTAATTATGACAGGTTCCCGGGTTCATCAGAGGCAGGACTAGAGTCGCTGTGTTTTGGGAGGGGTTCCAGGAAACTGATAAAAGTCAAATGTGATGTGATATGTTAAAATGCTCCACAGTAGGGAAAGTAATGACAGTGAAAGTCAGTTCCAGCCATGTTAATTTAGAAAACACTCGTTATTGTTTGACACAAGAGCTCTGTAAATCAACCCAGAACAAAATTAACGTGCTACCTCAGAAGAATATCCATACTAGGAAGGACTAGACAAGGAGACCAAGAGCACCGGTGACTGGAAGAAGATAAAACCAGGTTTGCTTTATAAAGACATAAGGAATTTCTCTTTCTCCTCTTTAGAGACATCTGCCCTTCTAAGAACTTGTGGCCTACACCAAGCACCATGGATATCAACCAGTTATGAACAAGATGCCTGAAGGGCTGAGTCGCTAACAGCACTCCTGTTCTAGTGGGGAACTGCCGGAATTCTTACAAGACTGAAATCCAAAGATGTCCAGCCTGACTTCCTCAGTCCTGCATCACGAGGGAGCCTGCAGCAAATTCTGATGAATCAAGCTGACGATTCTCCGCAGATAGTGGTACCCGCTGGGCACGCTGGAGAGAACGGCAGAAATCTCCTCCTCCCTGGGAAAGACAAAAATTATCACATTTGAGAGGATACAGAACATTTAATTCCCCATCTCTAGCTTTAAACCAAAGTTGTACGGAGCGGTTCTTTCTGCTCAACTCACCCAATATTCCCAATTTGTTTTTGGACAGTGAAGGGCAGTGAGGCTGACGGGTAGCTGGCAGATAGAGACAGGGTCAGCTCAAACTTGGCAAAGGCTGCGGAAGCGGAGAACAGAAGCTTCACTCTGTATGTGAAATAAACACAAACATAAAGATCAATACAACATATTCGAATGTAGAGCTACCACTTTGAGTTATGTTCCAGAAGTGAAAATGTTGTAATTGATGCAACAGGATCAATAACTTCTAAAGAGTTCCAGCATAGGATCACAGTAACTTAATAAATCGGGTTGAAAGAACCTTTCCACTCTAAAACTACCGGCACTCTAGCACTGAGACAGAATACAAAACCCCAGCTGTTCTCACAGAGAACCTTAATACACATAACTCACACAACATTCCAAAAATAATGGGAGAATATAGGCTAATAATAAAAAAAAAGTTTTCTACTTAACATAAAATATTCCTAGGTAGCTACAGTTTTCTGAAGTTTTAAGTAGGGTAGATTTACCTCCATTTCCACAATTCTAAGGTTTAGTTTAAGTGCATTTGTCCTTCAATGACTGATTCTGCTTGGCTGAAGCAAACAGAAGATTAAAGAAACAAAGCACTAAGCTGCAGGTAAACTCTTGGCCGTGTCCTTCGTGTTGCTACGCTCTGGCCTAAAGTTTTAAGGGAGAGTGTGAAGATAAACAGGAAAGCAGCACGGAAGGAGCGCTTATGTGATAGGCAGGAAGCGGCTGAATCCAAGAACAGCTTAACTTCCATGAATTCGGACATAATCGTGCAATTGCATTAAAAGAAATTAGATTGTTGTTAAAAATAGTGGCATAAACTCTCAAGAAAACCAAATTGAAAATATTTCAGTGTTTTGTTCCTGATAATCTAGAGACACTCTGGGGAGGGCTGGTGTGAACTCCAGCTGAAGTTACTCACTTAGTGTCGCTGACATCTGTCTTCAGAAGGTTAAATTTGCCACCCCATCTCTCCAGAAACTCAATCTCCTCTCCTAAGATCTTGCAATGACTCACCACCAAAGAGACGTCACGAAGGACCTAAGTGGGCAATCAGAAAAGCCATCGCATTGGCATTCGGGCTGTGACTGTGAGACACTTGAAAATGCAGTTTATCCTAGGAAGTATTTTTAAAAATGTAGTTTAACTGCTCTCTCAGCTTGGATGTGAAGATGAAACTGTACAAGCATAACGACACATATACATTTGTATATGCATATGTATATATTTGCCCTAAGTTTCTCCTTCCAGCTTTGCCAACAGGGGTACAGAGACATGCAGGAACAGTAAATTTGGCTTGGTGATTTAAAACATTAATTCTTTAGGAAGCAGAATGGCATTCAGCATAATTCTTTAATTTCTACTAGTAGAAAAAGAAAGGTATTTTAAGAAATCGCTAAGGCAGGCAGACATTAATGCAGCAAACAAGGAAGAAAACCAGAGCTCTTAGGACTTTTGCCTTCAGGGACAGGTACTTCCTCTCACAGAATATTCACGGGGCAGATTTTGATTTGCACTGATGAAGCAGTCATTCAGATGCTTTCCTCTAAGTATCAGCCCTATTCTCTGTGACAGAAACGATTTAATGTCCTTTCAGAGTCTTCCAGCTTTCCTGGAACATCACCTGGGGCAAGTAGTGCAGCGTGGGACACTTTTCCTGCCAGCATCCCTGACTCTCAATAAACTGGAAGATGAGTCTTTGGACTAAACACGAGGAGGGTGGAGCTTTTTCCTCTGTAACACAAAAGAAGACCACGTTGCTAGAAATCTTTTAAAAGTCATACAGTAATGCATTAGCAGATAAACCACGAATTTACAGATGTCTTTCCCAGAACAGATTACCAGGGCAGCTACTTTCAAGCCACTAAAAAAAAAAAAATCTTACCATCCAGGAGAGACTCAAAGTTCAGGCTAACTATCTTTCTAGAAGGATCTTCACCGTAAACATCACCATCTGAGGAGGAAAAAAAACCAAACAGTTGTTATTTCCACACTTAGATCCGGAGTAATAGCCTTTCCTCTTCAGGAACAACCATTCATCACGTACTTTTCTGAATTTTCACAGAAAGCACTAATAAATATATTTTCTCTCAGCTTATGTACTCCTGCTGTATTATGGTTTCTATTTCCTTTTAGCAGATCTTCACAAATATACAAACTTTAGGTTTCTATTATGTAACTATTTAACCTTTCAAACTCATAAAACAGAAACCTACCAGTTTTGCGACTCACCTATGGGGGGTCCAAACACAACTGTGAGTTCAACAGAATCATATAGAAAACTGAAGACTGCCTGCTGTTCGCTCCATTCAGTGATCTCCCACTCGGTGAAGCTAAAAAGAGAGGAAAAAACACCGTCACCCTCAGTTTCAACCCACCGACACAATTATTTGAAGGATAAAGATCAGAGTGTTTAGTGCACTTGCAGCTATTACCACATAATACAGCAACAACACTTCCACTTTCTAACAGAATGTAAGAATGGGTTGGGAATGCAAGCATAATGCTATTTTTTTTAAATGTAGATGTTTGTTTTGGAGTTGGAGGAGAGTTGAATATAGAAAGACTGAATGCAGAGCGTCATTGCAAAGATGTTAATAGAAAACCAGCGCATCACACGTGGAAGTGCAGCCAGGCTTTGTGGCTTATCCCAGGCTGCGAGATGGGCACCCAGAGATTGCCCAGATCAAATACCAAGGAAAACCAAACCCATTTATATACAAATGTGAAGCCCAGAACTAGCTGATAAAAATAAAACCTGAAGGTCTTTTCCTTACTCGTATTTCTCCAGGAGTTCCCGGAAGCTTTTTTCTTTTTCCTGTAGCTGGTTCATCTGGACGAGCATTTGCTCATTCTCAGTCTCCAGCTCTGCCAATTCTCTGCGAAGGTAAACCAAGCACTCGGGTTAAAAACCCACCAGCCCTCTAAAAGCTAGATGTGCACACATTAGTTAAGGTCTTCAGACCCCCTTTGCCATCTTACCTTTGAAGTTCCTCTTCTTCAGCTTTGAGGCTTCCCAATTCTAAGAGAAAAGGAAAAAAAGCTATGAGAGGAAAGAGCAGCAAAGCCAGGCCTAACTTGCTGTGCAGTCACCGTTCTTAACAACACGAAAAGTCTCAACTTGATGGCTGTTACTCCTACCTGGCTACAAATATGCAGTCAAAGGTTAGTAATTATTGAAGAATTAAAGTGCTGAATATGATAGCCAGCACATGCTCTTCGCATCACACTGTACCAAGTTCTAAACACCATGTTTTCCAGGGGAAAAACAGTCCTTTTCATAAACATCTGTGTAATTACCTATATCCAACACAGAAAAGAAAGCACTGGTGCTTGCATCCATATCAGAATTAATATATCAAGGTGGGGATTGAGTATTATCCTCTCCAGAATTAAAAACAACAACAACAAACGCAAAAAAAAAAACCCACAAAAACCCAACCAACCAAAACACAAACAAAAAAACACCTACAAAAAAACCAAACAAACCCCAAAGTACTATTACCTTCCTCTAGGTTTCCCACTTGTGGCATTTCATCACTGCAGTCTGTTCCCTGTTCTTCCTGGTCCGAATCTACGGGAAAGAAGTATCAGGTCTCTGCAGAACTCCCAGATTCAATACTCAGATTTCATTTTATTTGTCTGTGGATTCTATAAATCTCAGTATTTCAAAGCTAACTAAGAAAAAATGGACAAAAAGCCAGAAGGGTATCTACCAAACCCCTGAAAAAGTAACAACAAGGAAAACTCCTTTTATTGCATTGTTTCAAAGCTGCTACCATGCAATTTGATTTTTACTTAAGGCATTGGAAGAAAAATCAGTTGGAAGAAAGAAGGGAGAATACACAGAACATCGTTACGCAGCAATGCCAAGTGCTGGCTGCAGCTTGTACAGCAAAGGACTGTAAAATTCCAATAAAACACCACACAGAGAACCTTGAACTGACCATTTAAACAGCAGCTTTGCAGAAAAAGAGAGAAATCTGCCTATCTGTCAGTGGTGTGGAAAACCATACCTGCCCCCAGAGCAAGGAGACAGCTCCGTGCCTCCTGGATCAATTCGTCCATCCGCTCCGTTCTGGACTGCAGCTGGCTGTATTGTTCCTAGGGTGGGAGAATTAGACTCTGCTTACACAACTCTATGACATGTTTTAAAAAGCTGAATTGTGTTCTGGGACCACCAAACGGATCTTTGCTTGCTAAGAAACCAATGAAAGCAGCTGAAATTATCTGTCATTAGAAGGAAGAGGCAGACTGGTAAACACTAAGGCAGTAGCCATGTGTAGGAAGGTGCTTGGTACCTAACAAGGGATCTTCCTGATAACTTTTCTTATGAAGGGAGGAGATAAGATGTGTAAGTAAGTAAATTGCTGGAACTTTCTACACATACACGTTTCTGCTGTCTATCACAATGCGTTACTTCTGCATTTCCTTGCTAGTTACTGACATTAGTGCAGTATAACGAGCTAAGTTCTGATAGCGTTTCCTTTAATACTCCTGTTTTTCACTCTGTTACTTCAACTGCCAAAACCCTTCAGCGGAAGGTTCCTATAGTGCAATAAAGTCACTGTCCCAATGTTTTACATTTGTCTATAAATAAAAGGGAAGCATGTTTAATAAGAGGAACCTTTCAAGGGAATGCACAGCTCCACACAAGAATTAGGCTCCTCCACGTGGCAGCCAAGGGCAGACAAAACATGGGAAAGCTCCTTTGTTTCAAGCCCCAGCTCTGCAGCCTCGCGGCACGCTACCTGTGCGCTCTGCAGCAGTTTGCTGTACAGCGTTGCCTTCTCGTCGTGAGCCAAGATTTTACTCTCCCTGGTGAAATAGGATTTCATTTTGTTCAGTTCGGCCCCAAAGCTCTTCAGCTGCAATGAATGGGAAACACAGGTGGTATCACTCTAATTGCAGTTCATAGAGATTTGATTAATAAGCTTTCACATTTGTTACTCTTAGCTAAGGGTTCCAGGTGCTTTCATTGTCCCTAAGTGTAATTCTTCCCAAATCTGGTTAATAACCTAGCTGCACTGATACCCACTATCAAGTCTAATGAGCTATGAAAAAATACCAGTTTTTAGCAATTTTGACTCTTTCTTTTCATTAAGTAGATCTTTATTCTTGGCATTAAAGCCATGGAAAATAGAATCTCAATCTACCTTGTCAGTTGTTGTTGGGATACTTTTATAATGCTTCTGCTTTTAAATATAAATGTCTTTGGTGTGCTTTTTGTGCCTGTTACCATTAACGTTCTCCTTTAAACACCCTCTGGCTTCATCTATTGTTTTGGCATGTGACACCGTTGTTACACTCCAAATCCTGTATGCAGCTTTATTTTTGCATAATGACACATTTTTCTCATTGTATGTCTTGCAATATCACATGTCTTTCTGAAGTGAATAAGCATTTAAATTAATGGACAATTCTGCTCCACCAATGAAGCAGCAGAGTCTCTGTGGTTAATTTTTTCCTTCCATAATTGCACTGTTTGCTTAGGCCCCTCTCAAGTTTCTCTTTTCTGTCCTCAACTAAACTGAATTATCAAGTTTTTCAGTTTTATAGCAACATATTCACTTTAATATATTTTAAAGGGCACATATCCTTGCATTCTTCTGACAAATTAGAAGTTCTCATAGCAGTCTTCCTTTCAGAAAATATTTTGCCTCTCATCACCTACCTGCCTAGTTATTCTGTGACCATTCTGGTTTTTATTTTATTTCAATACATTGACTAACCTTACTTCTCCGTTACATAAGAAACAGCATTCTCTCTGCATGCAGTATTACCTCTTCATCCGAGCAGGTTCTCATTACTTCCCACAAACTCTTGTTCACGTTCACCAGGAGCTGATCCTGGACATGTACATACGGTTTTAACCTGAAACAGGGGAAAAAAAAAGTTGAAAGTCTCCTTGCAGTTGCACCAAGCACATAAAGAAGCACATAAATCAAACTTTAATTATCTCCATAACTACAACTCCTCCCCAAGAGTTCGCCGTATACCCTCTAAATATGCAATAAACTGGCTGCCAGCATAAAGTAGGTTAACTATCATTTGTTATTTTTCCCGTATGTGGTGCATTAATTTTCTTCAGGCCACTCTGTACGCAGCCAGAGCTGAGAAATAAAATTACCAATATACTCTGTGCCTGAAAAAGCCACTTACTCATCTATCATCTGCAAAAGGGCCTGGCAATCTTCTTCATAAATGCGCAGCTTGGGGCAGTAAACGTACTGGCTGTACAGGAGGTCTTCTGCGGTAGGGGGGGCAGGGACTGCGCACTGGGGAAAACCGGGAAATGGTGAAGAGAAAAAAAACATATTTTTTTCACAAACAGTAACTTGCAATCCATTTCTGTACAGGAACCAGCAAAAGGCCGGAAGCTTTATTTTTGCAGAACAGAACAAAAACCAGTAATGGAGGCAGCCTAACATACTGAAATGATCATTTTCATTCTGGACTTGTCATTCCACTTTTATGCCCCGTGTTTCCTGACCGTTGAGCCGGGACTTCCCTTTGGGACATACATCTCATCACTAGAGCTCAAACAAACAAACGAAAAACCTGAAAGAGGTTAACTTCTTTTTAGATGGGTATTTGAAAAGCATGCATAGATGTCTCTCCCTCGTTCAGCACCACGTTACTACCAACGAGAGGTACTTGTCCGCAAGCGAAAAAAAAAAAGTTCCCACATCTGCAAGAATTCAGCAGAAACCTTTTGGAATGAGGATACGGAAACCAGGTTCAGGCAGAACAGACTTGAGGGGAAGAAATAAAGAGCAGTAATGTCATGGTGAAGGACATATGAAGAAAAGTAGAACAGGGAGCCCGAGTGCAGAGCAGCATTTCAGGATTCTGATTGCAGTGGCTGATGGACACAGTAAGAAATCAAAGTGGAAAGGTTAGACTGAGCTTCTAATTCTTACTTCCAAACTTATCATCCATAAAACTAGTTTAAAAAGCAAGAATTAGTGTATTTATCCAAGAACAGATCATCTTGAATATATGGTATTCTGTGAAGAGATTTAAATTTACTCTATTTTTTAGTACCGATGAGAAAAAAAAAAGCATCAGACTTATCAGAGGTGAAGAAGCAAAGAGACAAGAGGAAGCACGTCATGTGTAACGCACTTGGCACGCGGAACTGACTTCTGGCTTAGCTCATGTAAAGGCCCTTAATACAGACCAGTTAGACGATAAAAATAATAATTAAAAAAAAGACAAAAGAATATAATTTCAGGTCAGTGATATTGCGCATAGCAAAGGCCAGACACTCACAGTGGCGGGCAGATGGCTGTGCCGGGGCTTCTGAATCGGAACATGGACTTGAATAAGTGTAAAAAACTCCCCAACCGTGATAACACCGTTCTGAAATTTCTGTGAAGATGAGGAAAAACATACAGATAAGTACATTTTTGGAGCAAGAACGCTTACTTGCATACACGCACACAAGTATTTTTCCTGTTAGGACAAGAAGTTACCATCTTTCAGCTGTTCACATACCTCCCACAAGTTATCTTCACAAATGCTGTCTGTGAGGAGCTGAGGCTCCATCTGACTGCTTCGCTGACCTGGCCCAAAGAAAAAAAAATTAAAAAGGGATATTGCTGGGGTTAAGAATATTCTTATGGAAATATGAACCTGAGCTCATTAGCTCTAGAAACATAAAAAGCTTCGTGCACCATACTGAAAAGGAATAAACCTGAGCACGAGACTCCAAGCAGTTCCCAGGGGGCAGACAGACCTTTCAAGGTAAACTGAGGCCTAACTCCCCCCAGCACAAAGCCAGGCTTACTTGTGAGTTCTGCGTCAGCCCTGGCCCAGTCCAGAGAGCTGCTGCTGCTGGCCTGAGTGCACTCAGGGCTTTTGGCCACCACGTTGGGAGGATCATCACCTTCACGAACTTCTACCCGGCTTTGAGACACAGCGCCAAAAGTAACCTAATATCAGCAAGTTAAAACAAAATATTAAAAGAGTTACATGAAACAGTACAAGAATAAGTCAATTGGTAGTTTATCGTAGCTGTTTCTTGCCATTCAAAGTTGTTTCATTTTTAGTATCAATACATTTTATACCTAACCAGCATACGGCCAGTCAAGCCATTTTCTGTGACAACATGTAGGAAGTAAAGCTGTAAAATCCTTCATTCATTTCTCAAACCAGCAGCCACCACAGCCCACTCTGCCAGCTTTTGGAACTAGAACATCTCTACTGGTGATGTACAAACCTATTTCTAAGGTCAGATTAATGCCTCCTATTTGCACAGATTTTCCTGATTCAGCTGCAGTTCATACTGTCTATACAAAAGCTAATTTAAACTAAGCATCCATGTTTGGATTTTAAATAATCGCTTTAGGCCTTACTCTATCATTGTGCCTAAGCAACAAGTAGCAAATACTTTGGTTCAGTGGACTAAGAGTATTTAGTTGAGAAAGGATTAAAAGGATACTGGGAGGGGTTTAAAATTGGCACATCCCTTATTCTGTCTGTTTTGCATGGTTCAGCAAAGTCACACACATCAAGCTGATTCTCCTATTTTAGCAAACAATGAAAAATACAAGGACAACATAGCAAAAGGAGGGCAAACTGGTGATGAAGAGAAACAAGGAAACCTCCCCACAGATCTGCTGACACCCCCACATTTAAAGCAAAGCGCTGCCTGTTGGCCTGGGCTGTGTCTTACAGAGGCGACGGGCTCACCTGCAAGTCTTGGGAGGCCTCACCAGCCAAGGTTTCATCCCCCCTGAGCTTCTTTGGACTTTGAACATCCTCCTCATCTTGTTCCAAAGCTCTTTTTGTGTTGTTGCAAGTTTTTGACTCTTCAATTTGATTCTGTTCATTGTGGGAGTTTTGTTTTTTGCTTATGTCAGCACAAGCATTTTCCACGAATTCAGAGCTTACAGATTCGTTTGAATCCATTTCTTCTGGGAAGACAGGAAGAAATTCTTCTGCTATGAACTGAGAAGGGCTGAAAATCTGCCTACTAGACTTCTGGTTACCTGGGGTTTCACCAGCGTTTTCACTTATTTCTGAAACTGGTGCTTCTCCTTTGTCTGAAGGTTTTGCGTTTACATCTTTAACGCTAGAAACAGAAGGATTTCTTCTGTTTGGTAATTTAGGCTGGAAGATACCTAGAGGGACGTTTAGTCCTTGGTATTTATCCTTAAGTGCCATGCCTAAATTTGCACCTGTGGGAGCAGCTCCAGATTCAAGGCATGCGTTCTCCTGCTCTTCGGTAGGAAATGAATTATTTGGATCGTTTACAGTGTTTTTTCCTAACCTCAAGGTATCCTCTGGCTGAGCTGATGATTCGGGCAGCTGGTCAGAACAAGCAGTTTCAGAAACAGAGAGAACTGCAGATTTCCTTCTGATATTTTTCAGTTTTGAACAAATATTTAAAATACCTGATCGTTTAGGTGCAAGAGTGGGATCTATTTGATCTCCCGGACTGTCACTGACCAGAACTTGCTTATTTTGTTCGGAGTTTATTTGAAGGTCTTTTGGAGGAGTCTCCCCTTCAGCTGACAGCTCATTTTCCTTTGATTCTGTGTTAGAAACTGGAACGAGGTTTGCTCCAGCCAAGCCTAAATCTGGACCTAAACCTTCCTGCCTAACTGAATCATCTTTCAGTACGTGATTTCTCTGAGTGCTACGTGCATCTGGAGAACCCGGCTGCTGGACGGGAGGTGAAACACGGGATACCACATCCCCACTTTCCTCACTGCAACCCACGGGCCCGGGACTTGGAAGCTGGAGAGGCGCTTCCCGTGATTTTGGGTTTTCTGGAGGTGCGAGATGCTGCTGCCCGCTCCCAGGGACAGTGTTGTCTGTGGGCACGGGGAGATCCTGCGGTGCCGGCACATCCACAGTCTCTCCTGCAAGGGAGACTGAACAAATGGGATCTGGTGTTGTGCCACTGGGGACTTCGGCAGCTCCTTTCCCGCTAGGAAATGCTGCGGCCGACAAAGCAGGAGAGGGAACGCTGGACTTATCCTGGGATTTTGTCCAATATTCAGCATTCGGGTCTTTCATATGCAGGGAATCGACTTCATTTCTACAAGAAGACGAGGCTCTATGCAGGTCTGGTTGCTGAGTGCTTGTATGTGGCACATCTTGGTTCTCAAATCCATGAATACCGTCATGGTACAGCAGCGGTACAACAGCAGCGGTATGAGATGCGGTTATTTCCATATCATCTTGGTTATGGGGAAACACAATGGTTTTATCGGCAGGACCTCTGCCCTGTCCACCAACCTGACCACTTACTACAGCTGTGTGAGTTTTAGTGATCTCCATATCCTCAGCCAAAGCAAAAACGACGTTTTTGCTCTCTGAAGCAGCCTCCTGCTGCACCTGCTGAGCCAGGTTTAATCTGTCCTCACGTAAGACTCTCTCAACAGGGTGAGACTCGGTCACATCCACATCAGGCTGGCACCTCGTGAACGTCCCCGAGGCAGCGACAGGAACAGCCTGGCCGAGCTGCCGACCTTGCAGTGGATTTTCTTCCAAAGCTACGTTATGGGCTTTAGTGATTTCCATGTCATCCACAGCAAACACAGTAACTTCGCTATTTGAAAGCGCTTGCTCTCCAGCCTCCTTACCCGAGTCTGATTTAGCATCACACACAACTTTTATGGTAATTTTATCAGCAGAGCAAGACCTGGTGATGTCCATGTCAGCCTGGCCGCTCGTGAACAGAAGAGTCTGAGCAGGATGCGCCGAGGAGGCGGGATGACGCCCTCCCTCATTTTGTGAGACAATTTCGTGGCCTATTGCGGCCGTGTGGCTGGCTGTGATCTCCATGTCAATATTCTCATCGCTCAGCGAAAATACAACAGTCTTTTCCCCAGTTGTTCCCTTCAAGCTTTTCCTTGCAGGCCTTTTAGCCATGTTAAGCATCCCTCCAGATGCAGGCCTTTCTGTAGATTTATCAGTTGCAACAGTATCGAGTCTACTTATTTCCATGTCATTATTGCAGGTAAAAACACAAGTTTTATCTCCAGAAACTAGGGATATTTCATCAGTTGAACTTTTATGCTGCAAAATTATTTTGTTGGCTGCTGAAACCTGATGACTCTTGGTGATGTCCATATCAGCATCTTCTGAAAATATGGTAGTTTGCTCACCTGCAAAAGGCAGCTGTTTTAAACCAGTCACGGTTAACATTTTCTTGCCAGGTACCAAGGAGTACGCATCAGGCTGCTCCTGAGGATTTATTGTCATCGTGACCCCTTTTTTTAAGGACATTGTTTTATTTTCATCTTCAACAAGGTATCCAGGTACTGCTTTTCTTTCTGATATGACAGGGTTGATGTTGTGATCAGGAGCCATTACCGCACAGTTCCCAGTCAAGTCCATGTTTTCACCAGAGGGAAACACAACTGACTTTTCCAAAAACGAAGGCAACGGGGCCCTTCCCCTCTGTGGCTCAGCCATCCTGGCCAGGAACGGCTCTTCGTTCCTCCCCGGCTGCAGGGCAGAAACCGAGGGAGGATTTCTAAAATCCTCTGCTGAAGAAACCGTTTTACCAGTTGAAAAATCTCCCTCAGAACCTACATGAGTTGCCAGTCCTTTGGTTACTGCCTTCATAGGGTGGGTTTTCTCTTCCCTGTCTGAGATTGGGCAATCTGCATTTACTCCTAATATTGTTCCAGGTGGTTCGTTTCCTCTCATTCCAGAGGGAGCAGGCTCATTGCTGGAAATAAATGAACCTCTTGGAGCCAAAGGAGTAACAGTTTCCTTATTTGTGTTCATTTTCAAATCCCCACATTCCATTGCTGTGGTCTGACTTGTGATGTCTGCCCCAGAATTACCAGAAAACAGCAAGGTCTGGTGTTGCAGCTGCTTGGATATTACATTACCTTGATTATGACTATTCTCGTATTCTTGTACTATATGAATAGGAGCAACATCAAGGGCAGCAGGATGAGTTTTGGTTATGTCCATGTTTTCATCATCTGGAAATCCGCACTTTTTGTCATTTGTGCAGGAAACTGAAGCATTTAGAAGGCTTTTTCCCAAAGGCTGAGACACAACAACTTTTTGACTTTGCAAAGACACAAATGCACTGGTGTCAGTGACAATACTCTCAGGGACTTCTCTCTTTCGCTCTTGTAATGAACACACGCTCTTTGCACAGGAACTGGGACCACTTGCCTGAGAGTTTGTTTTTCCAAGCTTCTTATCAACCATTATCCTCTCAAGATCTTCAGCACTCATTTCTATAGCCTGGCTTCTTTTAACATTCCCACCAATACTGGTCACCCCAAGATTTTCCTTGTCCGTATCTAGAGAATTTGCACATTCACTGACATTTTTGTTCTGATTCTTTCTTGAAATTATTTGACAATGCATTTGTTTTGCTTCTGCAGTCATCCCGTTGCTTTGATCATCGATGATAACAGCGTGGCATTTCGTTACTTCCATTTCTTCCTGTTCATTTAAAGTGGTACAAGTAGATCTGTCACCAAGGAAATGAGGTTTGCAGGTGACAGAGGTGAACACTCCAGCAGATTCATTTTCCACGTTCTTCCCATTGTCCTTGACAAGCCAGGTTTTAGTCAAGTCCATATCTTCTGAGAATATCACCGTCTTCTCACCCAGCAGAGAAACACGCTGAGAGTTTGCCGGTTGGTGCTGAACTCCACCCTTGGAAACATCAGTAGACACTGGATTTGTAGGTGAATCAAACCCAGCGTTCACTGAAGCAGTCCTGGGATCCTGGGTCACTCTTTCGATTCGTTCATCTGAGCCCAAAGATAGTTTAAGTGCAGTGTTTTTATAGGGCACAGAAGCTCGATTATCTAAAGATGTCAGACTCCTTGTCACATCCCTGTCACCACATGTGGGACGTCTGGTTTCTGTTCGTGCAGAGTTTGTATTAACTGGCTTCTCAAAGGGTTTATGGCAGGAACTGTTCATTTCTTTGGTGCTGTCACTATAGATTACATCTGTGTAATTCCCAGTAATTTCCATCTCATCACATCTAGAAAAAACAACAGTTTTATCACCTCGGAAGACAGTCTCAGAAGAAATGGATCCTGGGATGGCGGAAATTGTTCTGGCCTCTTGTTTGACAGTTTGCAGCACTGGGGCATCTCGTCTGTCTTCAACATTTACTGTTCTCTTTTCTGTACAAAGTTGAGTGTCCTGCTGAACAATTAAGTGCTGATTAGATGCTCTCTTTAATACAGAATGATCTGGCTCTGTGGCTGGGAAATCCTTTTTGACGTTTAGACTTTGATTCCCGACACTGGAGAAGGGCAAAGACATTTTAGCGCTGTGAGTGGCTGTCCTGTCCCTCCCGGCAGCTGCGAAAGCCTCGGTGACACCCACACACAGCGATGGCTCCGGCGGAGCTTCCCCCGCGCCAACCGCGGCTTGGGCAGCAGGCGTCTGGCAGTTCGTCATTTCCATGCCATCGTCCTGCCCTCGGAAGGTTTGTGTTACGTTGCAGGTCTCTGGTGACTCACGGGAATACACAAATTCCACTGATGATCGCGCCATGTCTTCCGAGACTTGCGAAGGGACAAAAAAACCATTTTCTTTTTCAGGTTGCTCAATAGAACTGGGTGCCTTTTTGTTTGACTTCAAGCTTATCAAAAAATCATTGAAATTTATTTTTTTTGCAGTGGTAGCATCTTTCTTCTGTTCAAAAGATGGGCACGGATGGTCTGAAGGGTCAGAAAAAAAATTAAATTCCTTGCTCGTTTCTGCCTTTTCATTATTAGAGTTTAACCCAGCCAGAAATGACGTGATATCTATTTTCTCAGTTTCGTCAGCTTGGTTGTTCCTCTGGTTCCGTGTAATCACTGCAGTGTGACTGGCTGTCATGTCCATTTCATTTTCATCTGAAAAGATGAGGGTGGTGTCAAACCGATTTGTCCTTTGAATCCCATTGTCCACATCATGCCACTTAAAAAAAAAAAAAAAAAAGAGGGAGAAATTACAGTTACTGACACTTAAATTATATGATGCTTTATTCTATTTGAAACAAAAGTCAACTAATGCAGTCCTAAGGTTACAGCTACAGCTTTACATATTTTTTTTGGAAAAAAAAAAATATTGAGTTCAGTCCTCCTAGATAAGCAATAATGAATTCAAGAAAAGGATGATGACTTAATTATTAGGGCATATCCTATTTCAATGGGTATTTTTTTAAAGAATGTGTCTCAGTTTTACTGTTGGGCAGAGACTTCATATCTAGACCTAGTTTGGTAAGGATGGAACAATTTCAGAGTCTCAGGGATCAGGATTTTCTATTTCTCTACAGCGGTTTCCACTTCCCCCAGAGCTGCAGCCAAAACCTCGCCCAGCTGATACTGCACAAGCCCCGGAGCAGCAGCACCACGCTGGATGGTGGAAAACACTTTTCCACCACTGACGAGGGAGATGTTAGTCTCTTTAAGAGAGAGGACTTACAGCTTTAAAGCTGTATGAAAAAATTGGCCAGTAACGAGATATAATACTGTATTTTATCAAACATAATGAATATAGATTAGGAACAGCTTCATGTTTACTTCGAATTACAGATGCTATTTTATAAATGCAAGCAATAAAATGTACTAGAAGCACAACCAAATATACCACTCAGAACGAGAGACAGGTTCCATCTGCCCTTTACAGCCTCATGGTATGCATCTTACCCACACTAGATTTTAACTGGTTAGTCTTGAATGTTCATTAACGAGACGTAACACGTGGTTTTCATATATTTTGAACACTGATACTTTCAGCACAGATAAAATAAAAGCCTTCACACACCTCAGTCTGCTGCGCCAATGCCTGGATGGGGGCGTGAAGCAAAGTGTTCATCCCTGGCAGAAGAAAGGGAAACACTTCATTTCTTGAAATATTTTCTTATGATTTTATCCACTGAGCTGGAGATCTAAGCACTCGTTTTACAAATACCACCGAGTAAGTACAATTAAAACCAATATATCCTGAAAAATATTTTCCGTACTCCTTTCAGCACGTGCAAGTGCTCCTCACACTCCTGCTTCGTGATACTTGTAACAGCTTTGTGCAATAATTGTCTTGGGCGGGGAGATTGCTGTAGGAATGTTGAAATTATTCAAACAGAAACAGCAGTTTTGAGTAGACAGTCATTTTGTTATTAAATCTATTTCCAAACTCACCAGTGATCTCACACGGAACAGCTTCGGGTTCTTCATTTCTACAAAAGATGGTTTAGGTGAACAGTTTGTCACAAGATTTCAGAACAGAAGGCGTCAGCAGTGTGCTGAAGGCACAGACTTCTGTCACACGGCTTACACAGAACTGGGCAGGGATACCGGACACTACAGATGTGCCTTCGATACACTCTAATTTGAGCTGCAATCTTATTTTCCCCTGAGACCCTCTCATCTTAGCACGCCACAAACCACCAGTCAAAAGGCACACAGCATTTTTATTTCCACAGTGACAAGTCAAAAAAGAGAGCAGATTAATTATATCTTTTAAACTCAGAACTTCCAGTTTCAGCTATTCCCACTCCTTTGGGGAACTGAAGCAGTGTTTCCAAAGCCTGAAATCATCATGCTGTAAAACAAACAGCCAGATACAAGGAGCAGCTTGTGTGGTTTTCTGTCTAACTTCTCATGCCTTCTGCTCTCCACTCTTTCTATTTATTGCTCTTTCAAGACTAGGAGACCTCAGCTAGAGTACCAATCTTTATTTGTATATATATATATATATATATATATGTGCGCATGCACACACATTACTATATTGGGTTGATGCATTTAAAAGCCTGAGTCAACTGCAGTTGTACACAAGCTATTTCCTCCCCACACATTTTAAATGTAGGAAATCCCCCTGCACACACAGGAACTGTCTAAATCTGTTACTTTACTTACTGGGTCATTTACATTTTAAAAATCCCATCATCATGTTTTATCTAGACCAGAACTTCGAAGCCAGACTAAGACTTTATCTACTTCTGAGGGAAAAACTTTTGGTAATAAATACCAGAGGCTGTGTCTACCAGCTATGGAATCTGGTAGGTCTTTCCCAAGCCATCCTCTTTGGAAGGAAGCAGTTTCAATCTGTAATTGTTCAATTTTTCAGAAACCAACAGCTTTTTGTGAGTGACCAACACAGTTAAATGCTTTTTTTGCTCTATCCCTTCTTTGATCAATCAAAAGCACTGAGCAATTTTATATCTAAATAAATAAGTATGCTGAATTTCTTTGAGGAGCAATATTTTGATGGTTCCATGTTACGTGAAGAAATCTGTTTGTACGACAGAACTCTATAATCATGGGAATATTTTTCAAACTTACTGATTAAGCAGGACATCATTCCCCGTATCTGCTTCATGCTCTAAAAAAAATAAGGAAATTATGTTACATGTGAGAAGCATGACCAGAATATTCAGATACAAGAGTAAACTGCACAGAAAAGACAGTTCTGAATTCCTTGTTCTTGATGTGCCTTCTCATTGTGGCAAAACCCCAGAGAAGCTGAGCACATTGTCCCTTACCTGTGACTGACAGGCCCGACTCCTTAAATTTGGGCTGAAATCTCATTGCAAATAGTCTGTTAATCCTATCAGGAGAAAGGAGTTTTACCTGTGCTTTCTGATGTGTTATTCTTAAGATCTCGCTGGAAGACTCTGCAGCTAGGGGAACACCAACCAAACAAAACAAAACAACTCAGTTTTTGAAAAACACAAGACTATCTGTTTTGAAGCAAGCAAATAAATACAGTGGAAAAAAAAATCAGCCCTAATTTCAATCTTTTCCACACGGTGTGTTCTGAAATGAGATATCAAAAGCCAGAAGCTTATGAACCCAACCATGTCTTCCAGAAGAAAGACGCCCTTATCATACTTAAGATGAAAATCACTAAAACATTTATTGGGAAACATAAATTCCTAATTATGTTGAATTCACCGGACTGTTTTTGTTTTGTCATGTTTTTCTGGCTAGGAAGAGAAATTGAATAATGGCTCTCTTAGGGCTCAAAATCAAGTCAACGGAACAAGTCACCAGTTTGCCTTGACCAAACACTCCCAAACATACACAAACAGCAACCTTGGGGCAACCACATTATTACCCACAGCCCACACTTTATGCTCAAATAAAGGATGCAGATCTGCATCCTTCACATCAAACTTACTTTATGGTGTTCGCAAAGCTGACACGGCGAGAGCTTTTCTTACGTTTTTCTATATTGATATCCTGACAATAAAGAACACGACACTTTGATGCACAGAGAACTGTTCCTATCCCATCAGCCACAGTAAGCACAGCTTTTCATGGGACACAAAACCAAACAGAAAACCCACAACTGTCTCAAAATAGTGATGTAGGAGCCCAATAAACCCAGCAGATATTTACCAACATCCTCAAACTACTTCATAGCTCTCCAGCTTCTCCTAACATAAAGAAGACTCCTAAGAAGCAGGATCTAAAGACACTTAGTGAGAACTGCCAGAATAGCAGGGATGAGGATTTTTGTCTGGCATATGAGGGAAAATATACGCAGTTGCTTAACAAGAGAGTTGCAGGATTTTTATTTTTTCTTTTGTTTTCCATTATGACAACTGAAAAAAAAATAGTAGTAAAGGTCTGTCTTTATGAGAAAAAGGGAAGGATTCATTTCGTATTGAAATGATGTCAGCGACTACATGATCATACCAATGCAATGGTACAAGGTATGTATGGATGCAATATTACAGATACTGGAAAGCTAATTCATCACATTACTGCGGTGCTGTTGTCTGCAATGAGCTCCCCGACTAACAGCTCAGTCCCAGAACAGTGGAATGCTCGGTGCTCCAGAAAACACCAAGTATTAACATTTCTGTGCACAGGGCTAACAAAGCCTGTCAAATACCTATTTTTTTTTAAATCATGTCAGCACCACAAGCAGTTATGAATGAGGTCACACTCCTGTATCTGACGGTCTTACATTGCTCATTAGCAGCACTGTCCATCTTCGCTAACAGGTAAAGTTTAAATGGAGACTGTGAGCTGCTCTTCACTCCCAGCCCCGTTTTGAGGTAGATGTGTTGCATATAAATATTTCAGGTTTGTATCCCATATTCTAAAGAAATTATTAGAGGCTTTTTACTGAAAGCCTCATATGCTAAAAATGAGTTTTCAGGTTCTGTAATCAGCAACACATAAATCATATCAATATATGCTGCAACTAGATGATTAGTCCACCGAACACATCCCAGGTGGAAATGGCATTTAAAAAGAAATCCAAGCTGAATAGGCCTATGGTTACAATTCCTAAGAAACAACAGACTATAAACATGAAATATGTTCTGTATATATTTATGGATTAAAATGTTTATTTTTTAGCTTTTACTTTAAATAAATTGGCAGGCTGTTTCTTTCTTTCAGATGTAAACCCATCTTACAGACGATACCAGTTTGTACACTGGTGGATCAACTTCAAGTCAAATGGACTACAGCAAGTTATGCCTGTTAATCTCTCTTTATTCCTCTTTTCTTGATAGAAGAAATATTCTGATGTAAAATAGAAGTATAAGAAAAAGTCAATGGGTTTCTTATAATATCTAGTACTCCAAACATTTACAAGAGTTTTTATACCTGCATTATTCTAGTGACACAGTTTAATCAGCAACAAGTTGAGGAGCAAACTGAAGATGTTAAGAGCATCACCAAAAAGGACTTAATAGACCTACCTGCGTCAATTCGTTCCCATTTCCCAGATCATCAAGAGGATTTCGCGGAGCCTTTAAAATCTAGAAGAAAATACAACAGTTGAGAAGATCAGCCCAAACTACAAGAACTGATTACTTGGCTAGAGAGAATTTCTAAGAGTCACCGTGCCCCAGCCAATCATATCCATCTAATAGGCTCTTCATTTGCTTTTGGAATGTTCCTCTTGACAGTTTCCCTTTCCTTCCTTCACTCACACGGTTTTATTTTGAGAAATGCCTTAGGTTACTCACAGAGGACAGTCGCTTCCGTCTGATGTGCTCTGTATTGTCACTGGAGGGAGAAAAAGGAAACAGGTATTCAGGAATAAACTTGAACCAAGATGTATTATTGCCACATTTTTAAGGTTAATAAATTGATTTCTCCATTATTTTCACAAGTGTGAAATCAGATAAACAAGCTTGCTTGGAATAGATCATTCATTCTAGTACTAGTTCCCAAAAATAAACTTTGGAAAATCGAGCAGGTTGCCGTCCAGCCCCCATGGCCATTTAGTCTCCAGACAATCCACTGCTGAGATTTCCTCAGTGCTTTCCTACACACGCTCAAAGAAACTGCCTGTTCCTATTCACAATGGAAAACACATTGCATTCAAGACATGCACACAGGGATTAAGAAACTTTTGTCTCTAAACGACCACATTTATACCACAATAAAATTCTTAGAAGCTTTCAACTTACTTTTCCGTGTTCGGGTCTGCATAAATATTGTCCATTTCTGAAGGATGTGCTTCTCCTATAAAATACAGTCCTGAAATCCAAAAATATTAATGAACATCGGTAAGAAAGTTGCATACAGCAACAACTAGATGCTGGCCTTAGATGCTGTAATTTTTCTCTCCATCTTTCTCTAGTCACAGGAATGCACTGAAGTGTGACAGGCCTCTCAAGTCCTCGTTTTCCTGTTGTGTATCATGTTATAAAACAGCTGTGCTGACAGTTTAAGCCTTACTGGTTAGGCATCCTTTTATTTAAGTAACTGGTGACTGTTAGAGATAAATGTGACCAAATCTTACACAACGCAAAGTTTACTAGTTGACTGACACACAAGACAACTTTTCAGTCACTGCTTCTCTCATCACCCCAAGAGTACGTTCCATCAATGCAAGTAACTCCCACTAGCACAGAAAAACACGCTTATCGAAAGCTGCATAAAGGGAAAAAAAGAATTAACCCACACAGACAGACACCAGTGCTAACACAGAGTTAATATTGCCTAATGTTTCTTGTAAACCACAACAAAACCCGGGGCTTTGAATACCAGGTTAATATTCCCCAAAACTTCCATCTCCTGACAAAGACGATCAAGAAATGTACCACAGAATCAACACTACGAGATCAATACATGCAATTTTTGGTGCAATTTCCTAGACTTCAATGATGATCTTTATCTACATGCATCCCTCCATCAATAACTACACCAAGTACACTTACAGGAGAGCTATAAGCAATCTGACAGTATTTATCACGTTACTTATTCTCCCCTTGTTAAATCTCAGCAAGCAACTTTGCAGGAGAAACCCTTGCCTAAGCAAGAATTGAGAGATTTGTTAAATTTACAATCAAGTTTTACAATTACAAACGGAGGGATCACACAGAACTGCTCAGCGTTTGCGTTTCAGTCCCAGGCTCTGGGGTCTGCAGGTCACAGTCCAGCCCACGGCAGGTTCCTTGGGACATTGTCCCTTCCAGCTCTAAATATCTCCAAAGGCAGAAACCCTGCAGTCTCTCCAGACAATGTTCCATCTTCATCGCATCTGTTCCCCCACTTAGGTTTAAATGGAATTTCTTGTGTTTCAATTTGTGCCCGTTGCTTCTTGTTCCTTCACTAGAGACAACTGAGAAGAGCCCGGCCCGGTCTTGGTTAAACCCTCCCATCACGAGCTCATACACAATAACTCACCCTGATAACCAGCACCCTCCGCTCCCTCTTGTCCACCAAGCCAGTTACCTCCCTGTCAGCCATTTAAACCACAAACTGACTCTTATTTTCCAAGCTAAAACTAAGCCTTATGTAGGACAAAGATTAGCAAAACGCTAAATCACATAAGCCGCTATTGTGCATTACTGGGATATTGCTCACAAGGCAGAGCAGATTTTGAGTTACGGGGGGAGGAGAAGGAACAATCTTTTCAGAAACACCAGTTTGCTCGCAGACTGCGTTTGTGCGGGGCGAGAAAGCCCAGCCTGCTGTCAGGAGGGGCATTAATCCGGAGTTCAGCCCCGCGCTCAGCAGTCGTTCCTTCCTGGAACTTACTGACATGTCTTTGACCCACACGCATGTGGTGGTGAGCAGAGATGCTTTGTTATTCTGTTTATGAAAAAGCATCACTTTTTATTCTTATCTTTGATAACTAAATACCTCCCTTGTTCCACACTGCGGACACAAATTATAACTCCACACATTTGTTTACAACTAACGATCTTACAGATCTCCAAGTCTCCTTAGTCTCCTCTCTCTCCAAGAACAAGAACCGATTTCTTTGGGCTCCTGACGAGCCCGTTTCGCGTCTCGCCGCTCCCCTCCCGGCCCTGCCGCGCTTCCCTGACAGGACCGGCCGAACAGCCTCCAAAGGCTGAGTTACGCCTCGTTATCGCTTCTATCCGTGTTTGCCCAAACGTTAATTACTTCGTGTTGACCCAGCCGCATCTACCGCTGGGTTTATCACGCCTCGATCCCGATCCCGGCCCGGCCCCCCGGTGGAACCTCCTCAGGACCAGGCCCGACGCCGCGCAACCTGCTCCCGGAGAGGGAGGCCTCTCCCTCTCTCTCTCCTCTCCCTCTCTTCTCCTCTCCTCCCGCCAGCCCTTTGCCTCCCCTCCCCGGCCGTTACCCCGCGGGATCCGCCCCGGGGTCACGGTAACCGCCGTCGCCTCAGGCGCTCCGGCGCTCCCCCAGCCCTGCCCGGCCTCTTCTCGCCTTCTCCCCGCCGGGACCCGGCCACGGCCGCTCTCACCTGCTGCTCCGGGCGGGGCCCTCCCCGGCGGGGCTCCCCCCGCTGCTCCCCGTCTCCGCCGCCACCGGTCCCTCCCGGGCGGAGCCGCCGCCGCTTCGCTATTCAAATCCAACCGCCGCCCGGCGCGCCTGCGCTTCGCGCCAAATCGCCGTCTTGACGACAGCAGAGCGGCGCTCTACGGCGGGCGCCGTACAGGTTGGCGCCCCCTAGCGGTCCGTACAACATGGCGGCCTCCACAGAATCGGCCCGATGCTTGGGGTTTCCGTACTCCCCTCGCCAGCGCGCCCCGGAGCCGCAGCGATAGGGCTGGCGTGCCCGCCGCCGGCCCGCGCAGGGTTGCTCGGTCCCCGGCATGTGCCGTCGCTCTGCGCTGGGCCAACAAAGAGCCAAATGGCCGGCGCCATCTCGCAGAAGGAGCGGCGGGCGGGAGAAGATGCTCCGAGCTGTCTGTCTAGCTTCTTATAGGCTGCGCGAGAAACAGCGCTGCCGTGACGAGGTGGCCGAGTGGTTAAGGCGATGGACTGCTAATCCATTGTGCTCTGCACGCGTGGGTTCGAATCCCATCCTCGTCGATAACTTATAGTTTTCTTTCCACGCCTTCATTTTTTCTATCTGCCGTGTGTAGGGGCGGACGCGCTCGCTGCCGCCGCCTCACGGCCCGCTCCCGGCCTCAGCCCCGCCGAGCTCCCGCCCTCCCTCCCGCGGCAGCCCGGGCGGGAGGGGAGGCGGCGGCCGCGGGCGGGCCCAGCGCGACTCCCCTCAGGGTCCCGCCTTCCCGGGCCGACACTTGGACCGTCCCGGAAGGCCGAGGAAGTGAAGCAGCCGCCGCGGCGGTGCCAGGTCAGTGCCCCGGGGGTCGAGGTTTCGCAGCCCCGCGGGTCCGGGCCTCTGTGGGGCTGCCGGAGCTGCCCCCGGCCCGGGAGAGGCCGCGTCCCCGCCCCGCAAACCGTGAGAGGGCTGGGGACAAACCCGGCCGAGCCTCGGCTTGCCATCCCTACAAATTGTCATATTCCGGCTGGCACGATCCTTAGTGGGAGCTTTGTGCAAACACTTGTGAGATCGGAGGTTGAGGGAGCTCCAGCCAGACCGAGGGGGTTCAGAGATGAGGAGATGAGGTTCTTAGGGACATGGGCTAGTGACAGTGTTAGTGGTTGGACTCGATGATCTTGAGGGTCTTTTCCAACCAAAATGATTCTACAATCCTAGAACCTCCTTGAAAATTAGGCCAATGTTTGCTTTAGAAGAATAACTAAAACAGCTGGAAAAGCATGATTGTGTGGAATACGGTGTCTGGTGATGTTTTAGGGGTCAATTCTGAGGCAATCCCACACCTGAGTGGGGAATCAGCGCAGGTTTATTTGTACAGATAAGTGCTTCAGCTGCAGGTGAGATGCACATTCTCTCAGCCCTCTGCTGGAGCATAAAAAGACATATCCAGAAAAAACTGTGCTACAGAAAGGGCTTCTTCCAGGGCCTACACTTTACAGATAAAGTCCATAATCAGCCCCAGCCAGGACACAGTATTTACCTCAGACCTCATCTTGGACATGGATTTATCAGAAGACATCTCTAATAGTAACAAACACTGACTTGTTGTGCATGTTTACAGCACGTAGCGACTGGACATCAGTTCTGAACGGAAATAAAGTACGATGCAATTGGTGGTAGGCTCCTTGTGAAATCCACCTTAAATTTTCATTGTTCAAAGTATCTTGAAAACAGAAGCCGCAGGGCTTCTTGACCAGCAAGGTGTGATAATTAAGAGATGCTATTTGCAGTCACTGTGCACAGCCAAAAAAAGTGAAGCCACGGCACTGAGCTGCAGTTCCACACCAGGCCCTTCAGCTATCCAGCCTCCATCTACTGGCACAAGGCAGTAAAATCACTTTCAGGTGCTTATTTCTTGCAGAGTGGGGAAAAAACCAAACAAAAATCAGACAATATAACCTGGGACATCTCAAAGTTGCCCCTAACCCTACCAATTTTTCCGTGTCTAAAGCTACTAACAGCTGCAGCCACCCTTATCTATACACTGAACGTGCCCGAGTTTCATTTACAGTTATATGAAATACATATTTCAGTGCACAAAAAATCTGGATGACATGTTTTTAGCATCATCTCTCACACACACTCCAGCAAGGCTGTTGCCACACTTGCGGAATAATATCAGGTCCTCTGGATTCCTTTATTCACCTTTGAAAAAGGTTTCTTTAATATTTTAGAAGTATAGAACACTGTAGGAAAGGGTGTGGAGAGTCAAGGTCTTGATTGTCTGCAGCAGTCAGTGGAGCTGGGCATTACCACTGGAAACATATGGAAAAATTAAAAAAAAAAAGGAGATAAGAACCTGAGACAGCAGAATTATGATAATAACCCTCCCAGTGGCCAAGAAGCAACCACATGAACACTGACAAACATAAGAACTATGGTGGTATCTATCATCCTGGAAACATATTAATGTAAAATGTATTAAAAAAAAGGTTATCTGGTTGATAAAACAGCTTTTGTTTTTCTTAAAAAACAACTCACTGAAGTGATATTAGAAACCATTCCACACCAATCAGAAACCTGCCTATGTTGTGGTTTAAAAAAAATAATTTAAAGAAACAAGTTGGCAGCCTGACCTCCACTTTGGATTTCTGCTCAAGTACAAAGACGTTTGCAATGAGGCAGAAGGGACAGAGATCAACAGGTTCTCAAAAGAGAAGCCAGATGTTTTTGAGAAGGCAGGAGATAAGTCACAGGGACGGTAGCACAACAGAAAGAAAAAAAAAAGTCTACTAAATCTGTCTCCTTGTAAATCTCATAAAGACAAAAGCTGGGGACTGGTACCTCCAAAAACAGGCCCGGTATAAAGAGATCCATCCCCAGAGTGTGAACCAATTCTGAAAGAGCAATTTCAAAGCAAAGTCCATCTTGCTGACAAACAACAAGCACAAAATGAATCAGCTTCACGGCGCTCGGATTTTAACTTACAGCGTTCTCGGTCATAACATTTGAGTTTTAAAATCAGTCTGACAATAGAATACAGTAAAAATAGTTTTGTTTATGACATTACATCCAGCATATCGAACAGCATTCCAGCCGCTCTTGTTGTAAAATATGACAACATCACAGCAGGGTGGAAGAAGAATTGGTTGCTGACTTTTAAGTGCACGGACTGAATTATCCGTGTGGATAATCACAGCAGACCCGGCCCAGGCTGGGGTGACAGAGCTGCCAGTGCCGAGTGGTGTTTGTTGCCCTGAAGTGCAGGTTCACCAAAGGGCTACACGAATCTAGGGTTGCAGCCCCATTTTCCTGCTCATCTTTTCCAGCACCTTTTGGCAGCCGGGACACTTCCCCAGCCCCAACGACCCTTCTCAAGTCACGGGCAAGTTTGTTCGCCTCGACCACATTGAAAAAGACAATCTTAGGTCTTTACAATGTGCTTTCCTGACTAGCGATGCTCCCGGTCATTCCTCCCAGTCCTCCAGAGCCCACTGGGGCATCTTGGAGCAATACTCAAACTGGGCTCCCTTGTAGCGCAGGGCGTGCAGGAACATGACCAGCTCCCGGGGGGACGGGTCCCGCCGCCGCCTTTTACACTCCACGCACAAAGGGTCCTTCTCCTCCCAACTCTTGTCTCCCGTTTTCCCATCCTGATTCTCGCAGGAACCCAGTTCTTTATTTTTTCCAAGCGCTCCCAGGTTGGGATCAGAGGTCAGCAGACAAGCTGCTGTGTCATTGCTCTTGGGATCCTTCGTGTCCTCGGCAGGGCGGGAGTTCTCATTTGTAGGATCAGCCTGCACAGACTTTGTGCGGTCACTTGAATTACCGCAGTCGTTATTTTCAGCGTTGGAGTTCAAATCCTCCTCTGAAACACCCAAGATATCCAAGCTCTGTTTGGAACGATGCTCCTCTACCAGCGCCTTCAGGAGTTCTTCATCCGTTTTATTGATTTTCCCACCTTTGCCCCTGCCAGGTCCCCAGGCTTCCATGTTATAGATGGGGTCATTTACAATAGGGTGCCCCAAATACTGCAAGTGCACCCGGATCTGGTGCGTGCGGCCCGTGCGTGGAAGACACCTGACAACGCTGGTCTTGCCGTTGTAACTGAGTCTCTGGAAGACGGTTTTGCAGGATTTCCCTTTGGGGTCCACGCGGCACACTCCCACTTTGTAAGAAACCACCAGGATGGGCTCTTCGCAGACCACTTCGTGCTCTGGAAACTCCCCCACCACACGACAGACGTACTCCTTCTCCAGCTGCAGGGAGACGCACGACGGACTCAGAAAGCGGAACAGAAAACTGTCCTGTTTACACCCAGGTCCCACCCCAGCTACTCCTCTCTTTCTCTTCAATGAAATATATTTATAGACAACATAGTGCCCAAATCCAAATATTATTACAATCGAACAGGAAAGGGAAAAAAAAAATAAAACCAGCTATTTTAAGCCAAATTTCTCTCATGCTTTCTCCAACTAGTTGGGAAATTGAGAACACAAGGGCTTGGCCAATTTTTGTCATTAAATTCAAGAGCCATCTCTCAGTGGCCTTTGGTTTACAGCCTTGAAGCAAATCCTGGAAGTTTGCACCTTACAGCTATAGCTCCCTTTGGGCCAAGACTGCTGGAAAAGTGAGAAAAAACTTCTAAAACTTTTACAGCTGACGAAGTATTAGATGACTGGCACATTCCCACTTACAACCAAAACTGCTCTCCAACTGTTCTGCACAATCCCAGCCAGTTCGCAGAGTCCTTTAAGGAAGCAGATCCCTTTCAATCTAATTTTACCAAAATAAATTTTTGCTCAGTCTTTTTCTCTTACTGCCTCTCATGTTTAATGCAATAAGAACAGTAAGGTGGCCACAAGCTGTTTTGGGAACTTGTGCTCGTTTAGACCAAAAATTTGGCTGACTTCGGGGCTAAACTATTTCAAGAAAATCCTGTACAAGAGACTCCGAACACGACCACGGCCTTTAGCTCTCACCTGTCTCTCCCGAATCTGCTCATCAATCCTCTTGGACACCTCCACGGTCTTGGCAAACATCAGGACCCCCGAGGTCATGCGATCGAGCCGGTGGATGGTATGCAGCTCCTTCAGCTTGTGCTCTTTGCCCAGGATGAAGATGACGGTGTTGTGACGGAACCTGCCGCAGGGATGGACCGGCAAAGAGGAGGGTTTGTCCACAACCACCACCTCATCGTTCTCCACCAGGATCTGGATGGGCTGGGCGGTGACTGGCGGCTCATGGCGATGCACCGTGTTCCTCAGAAAATCATTATTCTGCAAGACAGACAATTAGTGCGAATCCAGCCTGCGCAACCACCCCCTAAGGCCACACACAAAGGGGGCTTGACATTGCAGGGGAAAACATGAAAGGCCCTTTGTCCTGGAACCCAGAATTTAGCACAACGACTCTGCTCATTGACATTTAAATTCAATGTGTCATTCAATGTGTCGGGAAGTGGAGCTGGTGAAGAGTCTGGAGCATGAGTCTGATGGAGAATAGCTGAGGGACATCGGGGATTCAGCCCGGAGGAGGCTGAGGGGAGACGGACAAAAATAAACGGCCTCAAGTTGCACCACGGGAGGTTGAGGTTGGGTCTTGGGAACAATTTCTTCCCCAAAGGGCTGTGGGGCATTGGAACAGGCTGCCCAGGGCAGTGCTGGAGTCACCATCCCTGGAGGGGTTCAATGGACAGAGAAGAGGTTCTTGGGGACATGGGGTAGGGGTGGACTTGGCAATGTTGGTTTAATGTTGGACTTGATGATCTTGAGAGCCTTTTCCAACCCAAACGATTCTATACCATGCCTTCCCGTTGGGTCACCAGTGTCCCCCACCATGCCCGTTCCTAGGCCACCCCCAGCAGCACCCACCAGGGGGTTCCCACCTTGAGCACGATGTCCAGGTCGCTCACCGGCTCCTCGTTGAGGCGCAGGCGGCCGGCGCGGGCGGCGGCCCTGTAGTAGGCGAGGGGCTGTGCACGGAACTCCGTGCTGAACACGTCCAGGAGGCTGCGGCCCACCCAGCGGCCCTTGCAGTAGGTGCGGAAATCGAAGTAGTACGGCCGGACCTTGCGGAGCCCTCCCTCGAAGTAGTAGGCGGTCTCGGCGAAGTGCTCGGGCCCGAAGCTCACCCCCGTGCTCAGCTTCCGCGGCGGCGGCACGTAGCGTTCCCCGGCCGCCAGCCGCCGCTTCTTAGGGGCCGGCGCCGCTTCTTCCTTGTCCCCGGGGGCCGGTTGCTCCTCCTCGGCGCCGCTCAGCGCGGGGCCCGGCTCCGCCATGACGCCGTCGCGGGGAAGGAGCGGGCGCGGCCGCCGGGCCCCGCTCCGCGCCACCGAGCGCAACCACGCGCCCCACAGCGCGCCGGCGCGCCCCGCGGCGCATGGCGTGACGTCAGCCTGCGCGGCCAATCGCGGCGAGGCCACGCCCCCAGCACTGGCGCGGTGACGCCCGTCACTTTCGCGCCCCCGGCTGAGCGGGAACGGTGTCGTTTATCGGGAAAACCGGGCACAACGGGGCCGTGCCGCCCTCCGAAGAGCCCCTCACGGCTCGCCCGCCGCTCCTCACCCTCTCGGCTCAGCCGCCCGGGCGGGAGAAAGAAGGGCGCATCAGGGAGAAGCCGAAAGACCGCGATTTTAACCCAAAATTCTCCATGTTGCTCGCAGAGATTAAATTAATCGATGCAGGACAGAAGAGAACAGGCTCTTGTAATTAAACTTTGATAAATCAGGGTAGGTCACTGCTCTGAAACAGTAATTGCGCCTTATTTTCTTCAAGCATTAGGCAAAGTAGTCAGTATTAAAGGGTATTTTTAGTGCAGGTTTAAGTTATTCCTGTTTGCTTCCACAATTCTCTGTGAATAGATGTTACCTATAGCTGATCAGAGAGGAAAGCCAGAGTTATCTGGATCCACGCGCTGTCAGGAAGCGGATGCGGCCTCCGAGAGCCTCCCCTGGTACGGCTGCTGGAGAAACACCCTTTTCTCCATCCCTCTGTAAGGAACTCTGCTACCGCAGAACTTGCCTTCACAAGTACATCCACTGATAAAGCTTTTGCTCAAAAAACAAAATCATGCAGACCATCTACAGTCGTAAGTCCCATTCCTGAGCTTTCTGAGGTCCCCTTAGAGAGAGCCATCCATCTGTCAGAATTCATCCCTGAGGCAAAGAAAAACCAACAGTTACTATTCGTGGCCTTCAGTTCAGCAACAGAATCAACACAGCTCTGGTGTTTACAGAAGTGCAGAGGCTCCAAAAAAAAAAAAAAAAGGCGAAAAAGAAAAGCTCAAGTCCTCAGTCTGCAAGCCCTAACAGAACATAGATCCTCCTCTCCTGCTGTGCCTCACCAGCCAAACCTCCTTCCTCTCCCTTTACAGGCAGCAGCTTCTAGGAATGCAGGACTGTCAGTAAAGCCAGCAGCCAAGGAGAGCGAGCCCCCAGGGGCAGCTGTGAGCAAGAAATGTTCCTCAAAGGAGAGCAATTTTTTTTTTACCGAGGCCACTGCTTTTCCTTATCTGTCAGAGGAACGTAGATCACACCCATCAGTTGCGTTTCAATGATCTGCCCGTCGCTGGTTTTGTCGTACTGCATCAGGAACTGGTTTGCGCCTTCGGGACCAACTGGCAATATTAACCGACCTCCCGGCTTCAATTCATTCAGTAACTGGCAAACAGAAATCAGAATCAGCAGAACCAAAAATAAAAAAAGAGACAACAGAAATAAACCATGCTGTGAAGGTCATGACACCTCGAGGAGCACAAGCTTGCCAGCTTCAAATAAAATAGGCAAAGAGAAGCTTTCAGTGCTTCCCTAATTATTCATTTTTCCACAGCTACGGAGGCAGGCAGCCCACAGCAGCCGACATTCAGCACAGTGGCTCTTACCTCCTTCGGCACAGTGGCTGCTGCCGCTCCAACGTGAATGGCATCGTAAGGAGCCTCTTCGGGGTATCCCTGCCTGCCATCGCCAACTGCAGCGGGAAAAATGGGCAGAAAAGACTTTTGTTCAGGTAACAACTCCACACAGAAATAATTCTTCCTATATCCTTTCAACTGAAGTCTATATGACAAAAGCTTTGTGACAAGATTGTGACGGGAATTTTAACTTTGCTGATTAATTTTTTTTAAAGAGAGAGATTTCTGGAACTGAGCCATGCTAGAAGGAACAGTCAAAGCCAGGAGGACCTTTAAATAACACAGTGACTTTCTGCAGACTCAAAATTCCAGATGCAGGCAGAGCTGACTCAGGTTATTGCCCCCAAAATTCAGTGTTCAGGTCAGTGTGTCAGAGCCCACGGGTGTTCACAGGAGGGGACACGTGTGGGGGGTGCAGAGCTCACCCACGAGTTTCACACGGCCAGAGCTCAGCAAACTTGGATCATCTTCTTGGACGTTTCTGATGGATTCATGTACCAGCTCTTTGATGTGCTCTATGCCCACAGCTTTCCCTGTTGGGCCCGTCTGAAAAGACAAACAGCAAACACCAAATATCTCCGGTGTGTACAGAGATGGATTTTACAGGGCAGGTAACTGTGGGGGTTAGAGAATTGCCAGGAAGAAACATAAGAGCAGAGTTTCTGAACAGGAGGTGCAAATACTCTGCCCCTTGATTAAAGGCCGAGCAGTCCCAGTTAGATGAGGTTCTTTGGAGATACACAGACACTGCCTATGGGGATTCCGAGCAATCCTTCCTTGTTCTTGACTAGGGCCAGTTCTTGACTAATTAACCTTCCGAGAAGAGGAACTTGACCAGCTTTCTAGCACTTCACAGGAAAAAATTTCAGGAGCTTAGAAAACAGAAACACACTGTGACTACTTAAGAAGCAAACTAAAAAGAACCTAAAATGGACTTGCACAGTAGACGAACACACTTCTCTTGAGCTTAACTGGGTGAACACACAAAACATCTCACGGCAGGTACAGCATCCATTTAGATTCCAAAAATGACTGTATTTGTTTTTACTACAAGCTGATCTGGGAAGAGTTTCCTCCTTTCTCCCACCTCCTCGTCTCCCCAAAAAAAATCACGTGCCAGCTGCAGCAAACTCCGCATCGCTGGCAGGCAGGACCGCGGCCCCGAGCTCACCATCCTGGCAAAGCACGCCGTGAGGTACCCGCTGCCCGATCCCACGTCCAGCGCTTTGGCACCTTCCACCAGCTGATCCTTCAGGAGTTCCAGCGCGTGGGCGTGCTGCGGGGACAAGGACGTGTCAAACAGCCCCTTCGGGCTGCCTCTCCTACAGCTTTCTCTTCTTCTAAGCATTGCATGCTCCGATTTCAACACAGCACACCCAGCATTCTGTCTGACACATTCAGAGTGAAACTCAAGGGTTTGATCAGGAAGATCTTTTTGCAGAAGAGCATTTACAAAGAGATTCAGTAATAAAATGTGAAGCAACAGGAAAAAAAGAGTCTCATAAAAAAAACTGGACAACATTAATACTTAGTGGAACAGAATCCCTACCTAAGCCTAATGTTAAAGCAACCTAACAAGCATAGGGCAAACTCTTCTTAAACAGAAAAAAGCTTCACATGTACAGTGCCTAAAGAAACAAGCATGCTAACCCTGTCCATGGGATCCGTTTCACCTTCCTACTTTAGTAATTGAGAAAACAATAAGATAAAAAATGGCAAACAAACAATTTCCTCTGTTTCTGTCAAAAGTGAAAAGCTACATCTTACCATATGCGGCGCACTGATTGTAGCCTTGTAGCCTAAAAGGAAACCGGTGACAAAAGTTACGTGATAAAAAAATGATGATTAAAATTACCAATGTAAACAGTTCTTTATTCTCCTGCACTTTCCCCTAAGAAAATGACAACACGCTTCTCTTTCGCTGCACCTCCTGCCCTTTGTCAGCGTCACAAGCACAGTCCCCGCACACCGGGAAAGTGGCGACATTAGGCCTTAGTTACTCACCGATAGATTGAGGAGAATCCATGTATGGGAAATACTTGATGTAGTGACCTCTGTCAGTAGCCAGCAACACATCAAAGACTCGCTGGGATTTAATTATTCCTTTTTCTGGAAGAAGAAGGAAAACAGAGACAGAAAGGACTGTAGCAAGGAAAGATTTGGATGGGGGAGACAGTGGAACTGGGAGAGGTCGGCCTTAGGAACCCAGGAACGGACGGAAAACAAAACCACAGATGGAAGCACATCCTTTTAGGTTTCTGCTGCACGGAATTAAATCCCATGATGGTCCCAACCATCAGCCCAGGCTCTCTCAGCAGATTGTGACTTAACGCCCACAGCGTTTGTGGGGCTGTCAAACCCAACGAAGGATAAATAGTTATACTGTACTGAAAGCAGAGCCTCCGCTTCAGGTTTCAGAAGCACTGGAATGGTGCTAAACTAAAGAGCAGGGAAAATTCAAGGCTATTTTTAAGCGAGTTGCAGCATTTTAAAAGGTGCCGCTGCAGAGGAGCGGCAGGAAGGCCCAGGACAGTCTTCTCTGCCGCTTCTGGCATCACATCTTGTTTCCAGTTATAAATAGCACAAGTTCAGCAGGGACAGATACTGAAATTTGGCAATATTAACTCCAGCTGTTCAGGAGGAGCAGCACCACAAGGAACCGTGGTGTAGCGCTCGGTATCTTCGCCCGCGGTGCCCGTACTCACTGTAGAGGTTGTTGACCAGCTCGGGGTGCGTCTTCCCGCTGGAGGCCCAGGCCATGGTCCTGGCGAAGAGCAGCCCCATGAGCGCGAGCGCCAGGGGCAGCAGGCAGCTCATCCCACGCACTCGGGCAGCGGCCTGCGGAGCGGGAATTCAAAACTGGTGCTTTCACAGGCACCAAAAATTCATCTTTCCTCCTCGTAACGTGACACTGCTCTTATTATAGGGATTACAACAACGGAGTGTGCATGTTGCACGGGACAGACTGTCAGCCCCCGAGAACCAACAGGCAAGAGCTGTAAGAAGTTACAGCCTTCATTACAGCAAGAGCTGTAGGAAATAATTACTCTCCTGCACAATTAAAATGGTTAATTGTACCCAAAGCAGCTGCTTTGTCGAGTCCCCAAAACCAAGGGCCGGGAGCCCGGAAGGAGCCGGTGCCTGCCCGGTCACGCTGCCGGGGGAGGGCTCACGGTGACAGCGGGTGACGGCCGGGCCGCCGGGCGGAGGGCAGCGGGGCCGGGGTGCCTCGGGAAGGCGGCGGCAGAACGGGCACCGGAGCCACAAGAGCCGCCCCTGCGCGGGAGCGGGTTCGGCCTCGGTTCGGCCGGTACCGCACGGCCGCTGCCGTGCTGGGGAACGTGGGGCCGAGAGAACCCGGAACAGGCCCCGGCCGCCCCCTCCCGCCAGGCCCGACCGCCGCACCGGGCCGGTGCCGGGCCCGGGCCCGGGCCCGGGACTCACCGCGCAGCCGCACTGAGGCCCCGCGGCCCGTTGCCAGGTGTAACGGTTCGCTCGCTTCCTCCGCGCAGGAAAACTTCCGCCCTTCGCCAAGATGGCGCCGCAGCGGAGTCAGTTTCCATCCTGCCGATTCTCCGCCCTCCCCTGGGCGGTGGGCTAATAGGCGTCCTTCCGCCGCCGAGAGAGCGCGGCGATTGGCCAGACGCGGATGCCAATCGACGCCCTCCAGCCGCCGAGGGAGCGCGACGATTGGCCAGACGCGGATGCCAGTCGGCACGTGGTGAGAGGCTGTCGCGGGTTTCCGTGTTTACGGTGCGGGCGGTGGCCGAGGCGGGTGCGGGGGCCGGAGCGGCCCTTCTGTGTCCCTGGGGAAGGGACTCGGAAGCCTCGGCGAGCGGGGGTGTCAGAGACTCCCCGGGGAGCGGTGGAATCTGCGGGGACAGGGGCGGAGGGGCCTGGCCTGGCTCCCGCGGGCACCTCAGGGGACACGGTGACACACCCGAGCGCATCGTCGCTCTCTGGGGGTCCCTGAACTGCCTGGTGACTTGTGCAGAGGGGATGGCAGGGGGAGGCCTGGCAGAGAGGGATTTCTGCTCGGTATTCACCATTTATCCCTCACTCAGGCCTTCAGGATGAGGATGATCGAGAGCATGGACTCCGCAGTCACCAGGCCCAGCGAGGAGCTCTGGGCCGAGATCTGCTCGTGTCTGCCACATCCCGAGCACATGGACACCGGTGACGCCTTCACCGACTCCTTCGTGGCTCCCTGCGCCCCGGGCAGCGGCTCCGGCGGCTCTTCCCCGGCAAACCTGAAGCCCTGGGCACCCCTGAACGATTCCGAAGTGTATTTGGCATCCCTGGGTGAGTGGTGAGGCTTTCATTTCCACATCTGCTGTGGGGCCTGGTGACAGCTGTGGCTCTGTGTGTGCGGTTGAGGTGACGGTGCTCCCAGCTCCACTCGGAAAGGTGCCTTGCGACTAATTAATAGAGCATCCAACTCGTTTATTGCAAGTGCGTGAGTGGAAATGAGAAGCACAGTTGTAGCTGCTTCATCTGTGCTGCAGAAAGGAACATTTTATCAAGTACAAACCAAAGAATTTGGTTCTTCCCCAAAAAAATAAGTGGGGTAGGTACACTGAAGAGCATGTAGTTGCGCTGTAGCTGACTTGAGGAGGGGAGACGCATTCTGACCTTATTATAGAGCCTGCATGGTTTTGTGTTAGCGGTGCTTGTCTCATCTTTTTTATGGAGCCTCAGGAGACGCTTCTGAGCGGAAAGAGAGAAGTGAAATTTCTTTCTGTGACCTGTTTTCTGGTTGGAGGGGGGTGGGCAGGTATGGGAAAGAAAACTCTGATGCTTTTCCAAATCATGCCTGCTAGAATTATTATTAAAACTCAAAAATGGGCAGAGTTGACTGATTATATAAACCTTCAGAGACGTCACCTAAAACATATAATCTTGTATGCATAAAAGAAATGCAGACTTGAAATACAGGTGGGGGAAATGACTTTTTAAATGTGACTTAGTCTTGAAAAGTTTAACTTTTTTTGATATAGAAATCCAGATACTTCTTTTCTTCCCTTTCAGAAAAAGCGTAATAAAGACTCCTTTGCCCCTCACAGAGAGAAGGCTGATGCGCATTAAGGGCCTGTCCCAGGAGGTGACATCCAAGGACATGCTGCGCACGCTGGCCCAGGCCAAGCAGGAGTGCTGGGACCGCTTCCTGCAGGAGAAGTTCGAGTCCGAGTGTTACGTAGAGGGACACGACTCCGAGGAGAGGTAACGAGCAGGCGGATGAGCAGGGATCACCGCTGCCCGCTTTGGCAAGCAGGCTTCATGTCTTAAAAACCGAAATATGGTTTTGTCAGGACCCACGGAGGTGCAAGAAATACACACAGAGGGTTTTCCTGACACTGTTTTCGTAGGTTCCTGTGCGGCTTTGTTGCTCTCTGGTTTCACGCAGTGTCTTTGCTCCCCGCAGCACGCTGGAGCAGCTGAAGCGCTGGCTGCAGCCCGACAAGGTGGCGATCAGCACGGAGGAGGTGCAGCTGCTCATCCCGCCCGAGCCCCCGAGCAGGGACCCTGAGGAGGATCCTCCAGCCGCGGAGCAGTGAGATCCGCGCCACAGCCCCCTCTTGTCCAGCGTGGTGAAGTTGTGCCCAGCGACAGTCAGAACAGGGGAAAAAGGGCACACAAAAAAACCAAACAAGACAAAAAAACCTTTGGACTTTCAGGGACAGCAACTGCCGTTTGTTGTGGGCAAGAGTGACACTGGTGACACCACGACCGTGGAACTGAAACCTGACTTGGATCTGCTCCCTGCCTGTAGCGACCTAATCATTCCGGTTCGACTCTGAGTTGTTTGGAACTCATCACGAGGCATATTGAACAACAACAACCACCGCTTGTTCAGAAGCATCGAGAAACGTCATGGTCTGGAACAGAACAGATAAACCCACTGAATCCATTGTTCTTCCTGTCCTGTACCTTTTTATTACTCAATTGGGCATTTTTTTTCTTTCCTGCGAAGTCCCCGTGGTGTTTTCTGTAGATCTGCGCTATTAAAGTCTGAGTTTGCCCTGAGCTGTGCCTGGAGGAGCACAGATAATTCCCACCTCCGTGAATTTAAAACCCTAAAGCACGCTGTTCTTGCAGTTGTTAAACTGATTGTGTCATGGATGTTGTAACTATTTAACATTCCTCTCCATGCCATGTACCCTCCTAGAACATCCCACTTTGTTGGCCAAACTCTCTTTTACAGAATAGACTGGAGGGGGAGTATTTTTTTTCTCTTGTTTGTCGTTTTGTACCCATTTGTCTCCTTCAACCTTTGCAAATGAGGATCAGATGAGATTCTGTACCAGGAAACCAAGAACGATAACCAGGGAGCCTACAAATACCTTGTTTTCATCACAGACTTGCATAGAATTATCCGACTTTAAACATGTTCTAGTATTTCATTGGTTTTCATCCTGTTTAACTGGCTTATTTCCAATTACTAATGGAAAAAGCCCTGTAATTGTGTATTTGTGTAAGACTGACGCTTCTTTAACCTGCGCTTTCTGTCTTCACACTGGAGGTCGATAGAGGGAAGCAGCGCACACTCAGATAAGGCTCAACAGGACCGAAATCATAGGGGTGGTTAGTCCCGGTAGTTCACACACAAGATTCCTGCCGCATTCGTTATCTACCTGTATGAAAATACATTTTTAAAAGTAGCTCCTTGCTCCACCGTCCTCGTTCCTGTGTCTGTACAGCAGTAAACGGCATTATTACCTCGTTTGCTGGCAGCTGTTACTCTGTGACCACCCACCTCTGCTCACCCACCACGAAATCACACTCATCGCTCTCCCTGAGAACAAACACGGGGTTCAAGGCTTGAGAAACGCGGTGAATCACCTGAATGTCAGCGATACGGGACTCGTGAGTCTCGTGTCTTGTTACAGGGTGGCCTTTGTCATCTTTTAAATGTCCCTTTTAATTTGTCTCTAAAAAGCAATCTGCTCTCTGGAGCAGGTATGGGCTGTAACGCTCCCTCACCCGCGATGCCGAGCTGGAACAAAGACGCTTCTGAGTGTTTACCAGAACTGGTAGGTATAAAGAGAGAAAGCTGCAATTTCTCTATGTACCCAGGCTATTTTCTAGTCAATACCTTTCCTTCTTGTGATCAGCAATGGCTGTCAAGGTGCTTTATATTGTTTTGTCTATTCCTGTTAAAGCTATCCAAGAAAGAAACGTATTCAAAATAACTGCACTGAACTGTTTCCAGTTCTGGGTCTGTGTAACCCAGCAGTTCCTCCAGAGGAGGGACCTTGGGGAGCAGCGCTCAGGGCTTAATTTTTAAAATTAGCTCAGAAGTCCGAGAAAAGGGTCTGGGGAAGGATTGCGGCCCAAATGCAGAGTGAGCTGAGCACTCTGGCTGTGCATCGGTGCTCTGGCAGGACAGACGCAGTCCTCCGCTGCTGAGTTACCTGTATCTGCCCGTCTACAGATGCCTGAGGAATGAGAAGCTCCTCTGCCTGGATGGATCCCAAATCCCAGCTACTCCGAGCAGCAGGAGCAGCCGTTTAAACGTGGTCGTAGCCGCGCTCCCGCGGCCGCTGGCTCAGCCCAGCCGGGGTGTGAGCAGCAGGGCTGGCAGCCCGGGCCAGCGCTTCAGAACAAACAGAAGATTAAAAATTTAAAAAAGCTATTTCATGAGCACACAAGCTATTTTTTTAAATCTAGTTTTAAGCTAGCCACACTTCTACTGCATAGAAACCTCTCCACTTGGGTAGTTTAACCCTCTGCTGCTCAAGGAAAGGGGCAGCACCCATGGGAGGCACCGCAGCATGGAGGTGGCGGAGGAAAATCTGGGATCTTCTCCATCCTTCAGACACCGACCCAGAAATTAGACCTGGGCTTAGTCTGTGCCTAAATGCCCCAATGGACAGCAAGAATTCTCCATTAGAACCCTTAAGAACTTCTCTAAAGATCACTTAACCGTGAGGGCGTGAGGCAGCGCGGTGGGTCCGGCAGGGCTGGTGCGCGGGGTGGTGATGCTGCTTGTGGCTTAACCAGCAGGACTTGGCTTCAAGCTGTGATGGTTTATCGTAGAAAAAAGACAGCTGTGCAGCTCTCATCATCTCGCTGGTACAAGCAGCATTTTTGCTAGGGTTGGTTTTGGTTTTTTTTTTGCGTGTACAGCAGCACCAGCTGTCCCGTACATTGAAATAATTCACATGCCGCGAGGTGCCCCAACCTGAACAGAAAGACGAGCCGTTGATAACGGCACGGCAATGGGAACAGCACAGTGCCGGTGGGGCCTCTGAAAGCGTCGTGTCCAGACCGCCACGCACAGACCCGCTGTCGGACAGGGGAGACGACTCCTCCGCTGCGAGGAACCGGCGATCACAATAGAAATGTTTGTCCCGCTCCGGTTTGCGCCTTTAGAACGCACCACTTTGCCCTTTTCTCTGCGTGAAACCGCTTTTCTCTGCCCGCTTAAACTTGCCAGACACACCGATCACGCTGGTGCTGTGACACATCCCCCTCATCGGGCTGCCGGCAGGTCCTTTGCAGGGTGGATAAAGCGAATAAAGTGAAATCCCAGACAACCAACGGGCCGTGGCTGCCAGGTGAACAGAGCCCGTGGGTGCGAGGAAAGGGCGACTGAAACAGGGGCCTCAAAGCACCTTTTCGCTGGAAGCGGCACCTAAAGCTGCAAGTGACTAAGAAAAAAACATTCAGGCAACAGCTGACGCTGGTGAGTGTCTCTCTGGGATAAAATTTGCCCTAAACATTAATTAAACACCGCTATCAGGCACAAGCCAATGCAGAAATCCAGCCCGCCGCTGGGATTCGCAGGTGTCCGTGGGAAGACGGGCACAGCTGCACGCCGAGGCTGGCTTGGCGCGCAGAGATAGACGTTTCGGTGTGACCTGCCCGCGCTTGCCCGGGAACCCGTCCCGAGGAGAGAGGGGATCGCCGTGTGCTGAACCAGCGGGAACCAGCGCGCTGAGCCGGCAGCGCCGCGGGGTGCTGAGGACACCCTGCCCTGCTCTGAGGGGCAGGCTCACCGGGATGCCACAGCAGCTGTCCCCAGCACTGACGGTGCTTCAGAGGCATCGCTTGCACAGACCAGGGTTGGGCTGCAGCCTCACAATCGTCCCCAGGCAGAAACCCCTGGCACGGGGCAACTTTGGAACAAGCGTGACTTGTCCTACGGGCTCTCCGGAACCGAAGATTGGGTCAGAAAAGGGTTTTCCAGGATCAGCAGGGGCAAAGCTCCGGCCGTGGAGCACCCCCAGGTGGCTGGAGCCTCTGCCCGAGTCGGGTGGACGTTCCAGCCCCACCACCCAGTGATTCATTTTTCTGCTGTCGCATTCAAACTCCATCTCTCATCTCAAACGATCTCTTAAGAGCCTCCTGCAGCCTTTATCAGATTGTTCTGCTGTTTAAAATGAACAGCAGCTCTCAGCCACCTGCGATATGGAAACAAGGATGATTTTCTTCCTGCTGATGACCTGGCAGGGCTGACTCTGCAGTCAGCTTTAATAACACCGGCCCACTTCCATCAGATACGGACAAATTAACAGCCTCGTCTCACCAAAACTCACAGTTCTGCACAACTTCTCCCAGGACTGCTCTGACGATTTCCATTCCTGTTACCAAAAAAAGTTCCAGATGATGATGATGATGATGGTGATGATTTTCTAATTTTCCCTTCTTTAAGTAAGCTGTGAAGACAAAGATGAAGAAATCCTGCCGTGGAATCAGAGGCTTCCGAAGGAAAACGGAGCTGATGTGCAACAACCCGCTTTGGATCTGGCAGCCAGGTACCCCGGCCCCTTCAGTAACGAGCAGCCCTGTCACTGCGCCCTCCCTTGTTATGGGGCACACACTAATTAATACGTCTGACTTCAGAGCGATGCCTGTGGAGAAACAAAGATTTGGTTTTAACCCACCCAGGAGAAAGAAAAAAAGAAAAGATAAAAATTCAAAAGCCCCAATCTTGTCAGAGGGGCAGTCACTGCTCCAAAGCAGCTTTGTGACAGCGTATTTCTGAACAGCCGAGAGCTTTGAAGTTGCAGCGATTGTCCTGATGCTTCTAATAAAAACTTCATACAGGACTTCAGCTGGGAGTTTATGGCTGTGGTTGGGGGAAAGCAGCTGCTTATTTTTTGGGGGCCAAACTTTGCAGCCCCAGGGTGGGTCTCTGGGTGCTTGTTGCCCTCCCAGTGCCTTCATAATCCTCTGCCCTACAATTAATGACTCATTGGAGAGTCCACAGGGAATTCGGCTGCACGGGCTGCCCGGGAGGCGTTTGCCTTGTTCCCTCACGCTTCCAGCTCTGGTTTCACTCTTTACCTGGGGTATCTCCAAGACCGACCCCTCCTGCCCAGCGGGGACGAGGACCCAAGTCCTGCCCAGAGCCACCGACGTGAACCCGTGTCCGACCCCTCCTGCCATTCCCGAGGCATCAAAGCCGCCTCAGCCTGGGGAGCCATGAAAACCCACGACAATCCCAAAACCTCGCTGCAGGTTTGCTGCAGGGGGGTAGAAGCTCCATGCCCACGGAACAAGCGGCTTCTCAGCTGCTTTTGGAGCATTTTTGGCCCAGGGCAGAAAAGGGTTTCCCTTGCTAAACTGCTGGGGGCTCCCTCCCTGCTGAAATCCCGCCCAAATGGCTCAAAGCCACGAGTCGCTGGCAATCGGCCCCATCTTCACATCAGCCTGGCGCTCAGGTCAACAGGGTGATTATCCCCGGGGTTAATTTCAGCTCTCATTACCACCAAACTTGTCATAACACGTGCATAATGTAATGGAAACGAAGTAATTACTGTGGGCACTGGACAACAATATTATTGTTGGCCACTCAAGTCTCTTTAGGAGTCGGACATTATTAACTTTATCTTGCCACCAAAATCAATACCAGAGCAATACTTGGTTCCTCTTTTTAATCACAGGATGCAACTGTGTTACAGTCATAAATGCCCAATTAAGGCTAATTTCTCCCAAGCCCCCATTTCTGAAGCATTTCTCTGTGTATCAATTGATCGTACAGCGATTCACTAACTTGAAACAAGCTGGAAACCATTTCCAAAGGGAAAATTGAGTGGAAAAAGCAATTCTGACGTGGCAGAGGTGGCAAGAAGAGGTGACCAGAGGGGTGGGAGGATGGAAAAGGAACGGGAGGAAAGATGCGACCTGAGAACATCACCCCGACATCGCAGCCTCCAGCGCAGGAATAGCATTAATAATAATTCTGCGACTCTGCACCATGTATACCCAGTCCCGGTCCAGAGACACATCAAGGACGACAGGGAATGGCCCTAAGAACTTCAACCAAAAAGTGACATTACCTGAAGCTTCCTCATGCAACAATATCTGCCCTATAAGCCTGTGGTTTCAGCTGAAAACAAACAGATTTCCCATGTGTCACCCTGTGCATTCGTAAGGGGAGAAGGGCTGGTGGCTGAAGAGGCTGCTGGGAAAAATATTCCTGTTTCCCCCCGCCGGCCCAGCTGAGCAGAGGCAGGTGCTCCCGAAGGGCAGGCAGACCCACAGCTCCACAGCTGGGACCCACACAGGGGTAACCCCTCCTCGCTGCTCTGCCCCGCGGCCAGCGCGGGATCCGCGCATCCAGCTCTTCCGTGGGAACAAAAGCAGCTTTATCCCATAACACCCAGGGGTGGAAGCCCCCTCACCACCAGAGGCAGCTCTTCCACCTCCCAACAAGCAGAAAATACCTGGTTTGGGTTTTTTTCCCCACTGTAAGGTTTTTTAAAGTTCTGCAAAGCACTTCAAGCACTATTTCCGAGTTTAGCAAACTGCTTCAGCCCCACCAGCCAGACATGAACAACCCCTGACAGAGGGACCTGGCATGACCTTTTATACCTGATTGGGGAATTGGTTTCACCTCTTCCAGCACCCTGGGCTGCTTTGCACAGCTGAAGCCTCAGCTGCATTGTCCCTGCAGCTCCGCCGGGTTTAATCACCATGTTTTAGCAGAGCCATTGCCCAGGGGCTGCGTGGGCACTGTCAGAGCCACCTGACCTCAAACCTGGTTCAAACACCAGTTCCTACGGCCCCAACTGCATGTAAAATCTCTGCTAAAAAGGAGGAAAGCCATTAAAATAACTCCAGCCACCCTCTGAGGCTCTGTCCTTACAGCTAACCCGGGCACATCGCTCAGGCGGATGTGGAATTGAAGATGGAGATAGTTTTAGTGACCTCAGCCATATAGATCATGCTTGCTCTAAATCCAAAAATACTTTGTTTTTGCCAACAAGCCTTTGATCCTGGGTGCTGACGTGGGGGCCGCACCACGTCCTCAGCCGCACAGCCAGCTCTTCAGAGCCGAGACCGAACACAGAGGGGGCGAACACCAGTGGGAATCGGTAACAGGGAAGGGACGCACCCCTGCCATTCTAAACACTAACAGCTCCGGTCTGAGAGGGACCAGCGTATGGAGACATCGGGTTTATTTGACTTTAAGGACATTTACATTATTTGGAAACACACACAGGAGAGAACAGCCAAGAAATAAAAACCTAATCCTGATTCTTGTGTGTCCCTAAAGGCCCAACATACATTGTAGAAGCTTTTTCAAGTGTCTGTGCAAAGAATATTTTAGTGATGAAGCTTTTTTCCAAGCTCTTAAAAATGTCAATACTGAAGTTAACTTGAAAGTAAAGGCCAATTGATTGGAAAGGTCACACGTCTCTGGGTTGTGTCTGCACTGATCCTGTGAGCACCGAGGGGCCTGGGCACATCTGTGATAACAGATCACGCAAGATGTTCCTGGAAATACAGAGAAAGCTGGCGGTTTGGTGGAGAGATGACTGCATGATGCCCGGGCCTGGCTCCCGTTTGTGTTTGGGGCAATTCTGCCCAATTTCTCAGTGATGGAAAGTGGGATGGGGGATCAGCCCTTTTGGCTTGGCAGCACCAGTGCTGCTCCCGGCAGGCTGGGCTCCTGGCCTGGCTTGGTTTGTCTTCTCCACCACGAAATAAACTGCAAAATGGCATTTCTATTGCCCCATCCTGCGGCTGGGGGCTGGGTGCGACTCCCCACGGCCCTTTGCTCTCACTGCCTCTGCACGGGCTGCATCTCCGGGGGGTGCACGCTGCGCCCCACACCTGTCCCCACACCACGGCTGGGGGTGGCACCCGATGGCCGGGCCACCTCACCCCATGGTTGGGCACTCATCAACCCACGGCTGGGCCACCTCACCCCACCCTGCCCTCGTCCCACGGTGGGGCCACGAGCACCCTGGGGTTGGGTGCCCATCGCCCCACAGATGGGCCACCCTTGTCCCACGGCTGCCTGCAGCCCATGCTCCCTGCACCCATGGCCAGCCTCGCCCCATGGAAGGGCTGCTCTCGCCCCATGGAAGGGCTGCCCTCGGCCCGCTCTGCCCTCGGCCCGCTCTGCCCTCGCCCCTCCACGGTCGCCCCCCGCCCGCTCCCCCGGCCAGGACCCCCGACGGGGCGGCTGAGAGCTCCGCGCGGTCCCTGCGCCCGCCCGCCCCGTCCCCCCGTTACCCCCCCGCTATCCCCCCAGCCTCTCCCCTGCCCTCCCTGCCGAGGGGGGTCTGCTGGAGCCGGCCCCGGGGGCAGGCGGGGGCTCCCGGAGCTTCCCCGCAGCCGCCCCGCCGCGCTGGGCGCTCCGGTCCCGGGAGCCACCGGCCGGGCTGGGGCGGGGACGGAGCATCGCGGGGGGGCTGCGGCTCCGCCTGCGGAACGGTGCGGGGGGATGTGCGCGCCCGAGCCCACAAAAACCCAGCGAAAGCGGCTGTGAGTAAGAACTGCGGCTGCCGGAGCTCTCCTGGCGAACACCCCCCGGCCAAGGGACCGGCTCCTCCTCATCCTCGCAGCTCCCGGCGGGGCCGCTCAGCCCCCCGGCAGGTAAGAGCCCCCGGCGGGGGATCCCTCAGCAGGTCCCTCCGGGCTCGGTCCCGCCTGGGACTCAGCCAGGCTGCGGGAGAAGGACCCGCACCGGGCACAGGGGGTGGCTCGACCCCCGGTAAAGGGATGGAGCTGAATAATTATTCTTTAAATTAACCGTCACGTTGGCTTCCCGGCTGCAAGTTTCAACCGGGATTTTGTATTCCCACCCCGAGCAGGGCACGGGGACCTGGAGCCGCGTTAATCACAGCGTGCACTCTGCATGTGCAGCCGTGAAGTAGAAAATCATAGTATCTCTCAGTTAATTACGGGAGGTAATTAATTAACACTATTTTGACTCTCCACTGGGGGGAAGAAGACTGTCCAAGTCCCGCTGAGGGGGATGAAATGGTAATCTGACAGTGCGGGCTCCAAGAGGAGAGTCCTGGAGGGCGATTCTTCATTTCCTTGCACTTTCTGCTCAAACAGATCTGACATCATCCCCCTCGGGCTGCTGGCGGGAGTTCTGTGGACGTACCCAGGGAGAGCGACCACACACTTCCAACCACCCCCCCGCACCCCCAAACACCCCATGGGGTCCCACACGAGGGAAGGATGGAGAAAACCTCCCAGGGCAGGAGAAGCCCAAGCCCTGTGGGTGATGGAGAAATAACCAAGGGGGTAAAATAACGCAGTGGGATGGGGAGCCGTGGGGTGGGCTGGGATGGAGAGAGGGCAAGGGATGGAGAGTGAGGGCAGGGGATGGAGAAAGGGCAGCAGCAGGGCTGGCAGGTTGGGATGGAGTTGGCAGCAGAAACTGAAAATAAAAAAATGCAGGAGTGGCTTTTATTTCTGCTCCCTGCCAGCACAGCTCCCAGGTTCATCTCCATGAGGCATCCCCAGCTCCTCACAGCAGCTCCCGCTGATCCCCCCGGCTCATTAACCATTTTGTAGCTGGCTGATTAACCATTTCACAGCCAGGTTCCCTGTGTTCTCTGTACCAAAGCTCCGCAGTGTCTGCCACAGGGCACAGTCACACTCAAAAAGTCACAGCATCTTTTAAGCAAGCCGGCACATCTCTGCGGGGCTGTGCCAGAGGACCTGGGCCCCGGAGATGGTTTCTTCTGCCCCAAATCAAACCACAGCCCGTTTCTCTCCCTGTCAGGGCTGACAATCTGGTCTCTGACTCCGAGGTGTGGAGCAGCGGGGACACAGCGGGGACGCGGTGAGGACACATCATGGCACACAGCCGGCTGCCCAATGGCTCCTGGCAGAACGGCTCAGCCCCACTCTTCACCGGCCTGGACCTCCTCCTGGAGCTGAAGCCGCTCTTCATCCCGCTCTACGCCACGCTGGTCGCGGTGGCGTGCACCGGGAACCTCTTCCTCATCCTCCTCATCGCGCTCACCAAGAAGCTGCACTGCACCACCAATTTCCTGATCGGGAACCTGGCGGCGGCCGACTTCATCATGTGCCTGGCCTGCGTCCCCCTCACCGTGTCCTACGCCTTCGAGGTGCGGGGCTGGCTCTTTGGGATGTTCATGTGCTACTTCGTCACCTTGATGCAGGCCACCACCGTCTTCGTGTCGGTGCTGTCCCTCACCGCCATCGCCATCGACCGCTACGTCGTGGTGGCGTACCCTATCCACAGGAGGATAAGCCGCAGGTCCTGCGTCTGCCTCGTGGCCTGCATTTGGTTCCTCTCCGTCATGGCCTCGGTTCCCACCTCACTGCACACCCACTACTTGGATCTCAACACCATCGGCCACGACATGATCATCTGCGAGGAGTTTTGGAAGCACGAGGAGAGCGAGCGGCTGCTGTACTCGTGTTTGATGCTCCTGTTGTCCTACATGCTCCCACTTTTGGCGGTATCGGTCTCCTTCTGCGCCATCACCTACCACTTGAGGAGGAGGAACATCCCAGGCGCTGCCTATCCCTGCCAGGACAAATGGACCAAAACGAAGCAGAAGACGTTCCGGGTGCTCACGGTCTCGGTGGTGTGCTTTGCCATCTGCTGGCTGCCCCTCCAGGTGGTGAACTTCATCCGAGACATCGACGAGGAGTTCACCATCCTGGACAAGAGGTACGTCAACGTCATCCAGGTCTCGTGTCACCTGGTTGCCATGAGCTCCGCCTGCTACAACCCTTTCATCTACGCCTCCCTCCACGACAAGTTCTGGTTCCACCTCAGCGGCTACTTGTACCGCAAGAAGAAGAACTCCAGCGTCACGTCCTGCAAGGCTTCCCGCTTCAACACCTGCTCCACCCTGGCGGATGCTCCCACTGCCGTCTCGGAAAAGATCGCTTTGCAGACCAGATTATCTTAACTGAAGGACCTCAAGAGATCCGTTTTTCTTTCGGACCCGCCGTGCTGTGGACTGGACGCAGGACTTGGTGGCTGGTCGTGGTGTCACGGTGGAGAAACACTTCACACCGCCGGTCAGCAGCCAGTCACACACATAAAATCTGAATACTGAACACGGAAGAAAATTAAGATTGAGGCATTATGAACAGATGAGGACATCCCTGAAGAATTTCCCGCTTCCTAGCTAAAAACCATCTGCACAGGGAGCAGCAGAGCAGCTGGAAGGACATGTCAATGAAACAAGAGTTTCTTGGCTCCTTGAGTACTTACCCTATAGCTCTACTCGTGGCTGGGCATGGGGTATATACCCTGTAGATCAACTCACAACTGGGTATGGGGTATATAGCCTATAGCTCAACTCACAACTTGGTATGGGGTACATACCCTACATCTGGAATCACAGCTGGGTACAGTAGGTGGCTGGTGCTTTATTTGGAGCACAACTACTTCTCCCTGCCACTTATTTAGGAGGCGGGTCAGCTTCTAAACAAGACAAACAAACATTAGGTACATTTAAAAAACTCTTTGGAGAACGTGTGTCTTCATTTTGTAGGCTAAATATTGTTCCTAAGCAACAGATAGCACTTTCTGCCTCTGAACACCAGGTCTCACAGGTAGCAGTTAAATTGCTGTGCATTTTTTCTTTTAAATTGCAGTTCGTTGGTGAAAGGACAATATACATTAAGAAATGCGCATTCCTCAGTCGGAGACTGTGTGGGAGCACCAGGCCACCGAGAGCAGACGGCTTGTTTAGAGTGGGGGTGACTTTCATAACCTGCTTGACTTGGGGCAGAAGCCACGTCTGTAACCAGGCTGGAGGGTCCCAGTGTCTCCAGCCGACAGCCGCAGCCAGACAAGGCACAGCAGTGACATTATCCCTGTCCTTCATAGCCGAGCAGGACTAAGGGGATGGGGCACCCAGGGAGATCTCCAGCAATGTGCTTGCTGAGGAAGATGTCTTGATCTCCACTCTCAGGGTAGATGAAGATCATATATGTCCATGTTCAAGCTCCTCGGGTGGAGGTGGGAATCCTGCCAGCGGGCTGTTCTAACCCAAAAACTGCGGGACAAAGGGTGGGTTTGCTTGTTGGGTGCTGTTTGCGTCTCCAGACGCCTGGTGCATCCAGCTGTGAGCTGCTGCCTGTTCCCCCTCCTGCTGCCCCCCCCATGGTGGTGCGGGGACCACCTTCTGCGGTGCACCCGGCAGAGGTGGGGACCCATCAGACTCCAAGTCCCATGGATGCTGGTGACCTCTGTTGCGCACCCCAAAGCAGCTGAACCCCCTTTGCTTTCTGCAGCTTTCTTGTGGCAGAGGCTGGATTGTTCGTCCTGGAGGAGCAGAGCAAACCAGAACATGCATGGCTTGTCCTTCCCTCTAATAAAGGCTTTAAAACCTCAGGCTGTGTGTTTGTATTGATTCAAATCCAACAAAAATCAGCCATCCTCACTGCAGTTTAATCACAGCCCGGGAAGCCCATCGATTCAGGTGCATTTGTCGCTGTCACTGGCAGATCCTTGGGGGTCGGTCTGAGATGGGGGCTTGAGAAACAAGGTGGCTCTGGGTTTGGGAGAGCTCTGGCTGGAAAGAAAAGGTTAAAATAAAAAGTGCATGTCCAACAAGGTAATGACTCGAGATGTGCTTTTATTCACTTTGATTTCTTGCTACAGTGCTACAGACACCCCGCTCCTGCCTATGCTATGCCCGCTTGGGCCAGTGCAGCTTCACAGCCCCACAGCTTCCCCTCTGGCCACGTGCCTCTCGGTCCTCCTAATATTTGCCAGCAATTCTGCTTCTTACTTTTAGAAAGTCATCACACCCAAAGCAGTTAACCACCAAATGAAATGGTTTTGTCTTTAGGTGAAGCTCAGGATGGAGCTGAAGGGCTTTTACCGAGCGGGGACGGCCAGTCAAACCGCGGTGGCATCATTTTTTTAGGCTTGCTTTGCCCTGGGATCGCCCCCCACGCCTGGGGTAGCACTGCTCAACGCGTGGGCTCCGCAAACCGCCTGCGGGTGGACGGGACAACTGGGAAATCCCGATTCCCTCTGGTTTTAGCATCATTCCTCCGCTGCAGCTGCCACCCTTCCGCCCCTGCTGCCGCAACCGCTGCCAGGAGCTCTGTTCCCCAAACCACCAGCCTTGGCTTGTGAAAGCGCGATGGGTGACACCAATGTCCGCCTTCCCCCCAGAGCAGCAGCGGTCAGACCCGGGGCCGGGACTTTGCCAGCGCCCGCAGCGACCGAAGCAAATGACACGAGCTGCAGGGCCAAGGGACAAGTGCCAGGGCTACAGGGAAAGGCACAGACCCAAATCTCAGGGCATATTTTCGTGCAATAAACTTACCTGCTAACGAGATCAAACCCAAACCGATAGCAGAATGTCAGTAGGCAACGTAAGAGCCTAGAAAAAAAAAACGGTAATCAAGCTTAAAAGCCATTTTTTTAATGCTAGTAAATGTGAGCTGGATTTTTTCAGGGTTGAACTGTGGGTTTTCTTATTCAACAGGGCAAATTCCAGATGATTTTTCTGCAGCCAGCATCACTTTAAAGTCTCCAGTGCTCTGTGGCATCGAGAGGAGCTCTGAGGGTCTAAGGACAGGAACCATCATCCCGTCTTTCATGAACCTGGGCAAAATGGAGCTTTTTCTCCATTTAGCATTTTGATAGAGGCATTGTGAAGGCGCAAAATGGCCTGGAGGGACTAAAAGCATTTCTGCCTCTTGCAGCTTCAGTGGGAAAATGGCCCTGGCTGGTAAATCTCTGCTAAGCTGGGACTAAGTGCTGGCCAAGGCGCCCTGCCTGCCAAAGCCCAGCAGGGATTCCTCAGGCGAGCGCTGGCCGTGGCCAACACAAACTGCTGCTGGCTGGCACCGAACGGCTCTTGCTTGGTACAGTCATTTCTACCTTTAATTAGCTTGGAAAAACAATAAGCAAAGTGATTAAGTCGCCCAGTCCCTTTCAATCAGGCAGGGCTCGTGTTCTCCCAGCCGAGCCGCGGTCGGGCTGTGAAACACAAAGGACGCCTCTAACGAGGGTGGATCGGGTAGGAATCGGTAAAGCGCTCATGATTGCTTTTCATAATTAACTATTTCAAACTAAACAGGTTTTTTCCCTGGGACTGTGGCTCTCTGAAGGCCGCCCACTTGCCGGCAGCTTTGATTTCAGACCCATGGGGAACGTTTTCCTGGGAGACAGGCGGCACTGAAATGGAACGGGACGGACAGACGGACGATCTGCTGAGCTCCTGTTCTCCGGGCGGTTCCCACGGCTTTGCAAAGCTGAGCTCTCAGGGATGCGGCAAACACGGTTTCCCTGCCAAGGGCAACGGCTGCCTGTGAATCGATAGCAAAAATAAAGCGCAAATATATGAGAATTTTTTCTAAATCATTTAAAACGTTGCTTGTGCCAGTTGCACTCTGCAGCTGACATCAAACAGTACAAACGGGAATGCAAACGGGGCTCTTCATCTTCTATTTTCTGACTCCTGTTTTGAGCAGAAACATGCAGCTCCTTGCATCGTTATCCCTCCATTGTGTGGCTTATTTTAGTTTGCCACATGGCTTGAAAGCTTTTTGCTACACAAGAAAAAGTCAGGCTCAAAGCCTACGAGGAAAAACCACACAAAGCCTTAGAAATGTGGAAAAGTAAATAACTATAAAAAACCCACCGTGCTGCTGCAAAAGGGAGCTGAAGCGGCCGGGGGTGTATCGATCCAACCTTGTAACAGGTATTAATACCAGCGTATTGCGTGGCTTGCGCACGGTTTGGATTTGAAATACCCAAATGGTTCAATATTGAGATGCTGTGGGGTGATCGGAGCGGGGTTCCCGCTGCCCGTGGGTGCTCAGGGGGCCCTGCGGGGACTCAGGTGCCCTGGGATGGTCCCTCGAGCAGGGGACCAGGGTGACTTTTCCCTTCCCCTTCCTCAGTTCAGCTTTTTCCTGCCTCTTCCCTTTCAAATCACGGGGTCGGAGCCCTGCTGATCCCCTCTAACCCTCACCTGATGCCAAGACCTTGCTCGCAAAGCCTGGACATACCCACGGACAGGGGATTTTTCATTTTGCTGCTTTCAAATGAAGAAGCTTGGGACAAGATTTGGGTCCTGCTGGGTTCTGTGGGACCCGCACCCCAAAGCACCAACGTCCCTTCTGAGTTAAAGTCACCTCGGGGTGGATGAGGCTGGAGCACCTGTCACCAGCAGGATCACGGCCCTGGCTGCTGTTCCAGGCAGGAGGAGGAAGCTTTGTCGGATTTTACCCAGCTTGTTTCCCCCCGTGGGATGGGGCGGGCTGGAGAACATCAGCAATGCGCAATATTGAACAGTGCTCAGGGCAAACAAGAGACAAACCCAAATCCTTCTGACCTTTGGCTAAAGATGCAGAGGAAGACAAACCGAAGCATCCGAGCATTTGTGATGTAAAGTCTTAAATAAGGAATTCACTGCAGCCTCAGCCCTGATTTCCTTCTCTGAGTGCCCTGAGTCCCCATTGGCTTCAATTATTTTTTCCTTGAACACACAAAAAAAGAAACACAAAAAGGGACAGAGGCAGCAATGACAGAAGATGCAGGTTCTGGTTGTGGTGGGGAAAAAGAACAGCAAAACTCCATCAGGAAGCGGGGGGTTCATACAGAGTGGGGTTTGTGGGAGCCAGAATGAGGCTTTTTTAGCCATGGGGGGGTTATGGACTGAACTTGGTTTGTTCAAGGTCTCGTTTAAGATCTGAGAGATGCAAACCTATTCCTTCCCAAAGTCTGCTGAGAAATGCAGGCCGATTCCCTGCAAGTTTCTTGTGGGAAAATAACATCCCACTGTTTGTTCAGACCAATAAAATGAAAAGAAGAGGTCCCTCTTCAGCAAGTGCCTTTTCTTATTAATTTCACCGACTGATAAAAATTTCCCTGTAGTTTCCAAGCCTAATGAAGCCTCTTCTAAATTCAAGGCTGTGTGTGAGGCATTTATGGAATGGTCAGAGTCCACAGATTCTGTGTTTTATAAAAATTCTGTAACTATAAAGAGACAGCAGCTGAATCTGGAACAGGGGCGGAGCAGGGGCAGGATCCAGCCCTTCCCTCGCACAGGGTTTGTCCAGGCTTCCTACTGTTTTCTCCCACTTAGCGCTAATTGACCTAAAAGGACAGTGGTTTTACTCTTTGCCGGGGTTATTAGTTCTCCTTGCAAACAGCAGCACTGGAGGAAATCACGGGCTGTTATCCAGCATCGATTCTTTCTCTCTTAATTTCCTCCCATCGCAAGCTCTGTCACTTCACTCTTAATTAAAACCCTTTAAATTGCCCTAAATGGCTCTTCTTGGCCTGTTTTTTCTCCTGACTCGGGCTCAGAGGCGCTAATGCAATGAGGTGGGGACCAACCACCCCTTCATCCCCACAACCTGAAACCACTTACGTGTCTGCAGGACCTTTTAGAAAACACATGTATCAGTCCTAGAGAACGGATCTACAAAGAGCACGAGGTTTCTGCTTCCACATTTCCAAACGAAACTAGAATTTGCAGTCACCGAGCACCAGGAGAACAAGTTCCCACCCCCAGGTTCCCCGTTAAGATGTTTTGCTCATCTCCCCAAATTACCTGCAGGAAATGGGGAAATACTGTTTTGCCAGGGTGAGCTCAAACCCGAGCGTCTTCTGAGAATAAATTCAGAACCACTCCAGAAATCCAGTAGCCACAGTCTCCGATTCAAAGAAACTGGATATAAAAAGAAGAACATAATTTGTTTACTTTATGTGAGTAAATTAGATAAATGGGTGATAAAAACATGTTTGAAGGCTGTTTCTGCAGAGCTTTGCTACCCGAAACCAGTGGGTATAAAAGGGATAATTTTCTTGAACCACTCTCCATTATTAAGAGTTTTGCCAAATATTGTGCCAAAGCACTTTCCCTCCTTGCAAACCCTCTTGTTGGTTGGGATATGGGTGACATCCCAGGCTCTTGCCAGCTTGGTGTTGCTCTTGGTCTCAGCAACAACCCACAAATAGCTTTTTATTAATAACAGCCTGTTGCCTGGAGCTGGAGAGGTTCTAAATTAGCCCAAAGTTGGGCAGCTGAAGAGGTTTTTTAATTAGCACGAGAGTCTTGAACACATGCGCATCCTCCTCAATTTTTTTATCAGTTCCTTTGATGAAAGAGATAAAGATCTCCGGGTTGGAGGTCTCTGCACGTTGCAAATGTCTAATCAATTTTTGATCGTGTGTGTCTCAGTTAATTTCAGATGCTGAGATTAAGCTCTTTCTAGCTGTCAAGACGAGGTACAAGATGATCCACTTCTCAGCTGAGGACGATGTTTCTGATTGATAAGCTTGTTCTCTCTGACACCCAAGACATTTCAACGCTGGTGGCCCAGGACCTCCGGCGGGTGCTCGTTGGGGTGAAACCCTCGCAGTTAGGGAGCTCTTTCCCAATATGTGATAAATTGGTATTTAAAGACCTCGTGCTCCTCTACCGAGATGTGGCGGCTTGGGCTTGTCGCTCTCCCACCTGCCAGAACGTGGCCCAGGAGCATCTAAGATCTATTGTCACTGCCTTGGAAACTGGGAACGCTGCGTGCGAGTGGATTGCCAGCTCCTTTTTGCTCACATGATCCTCCTTAAATTGATTGTAATTAGTGATTTTAATCATCCAGGCATACGACTTCAGCCTGCCCGTTTTGAGCTGGTTCATGTTTTGTGCCATGTGCCCGCCCTGCACCCGGGGACCTGGTGGCTCCATCCTCACCCCAGTTATCCAGGGGGCCCACACTCGCTTGTTAAGAAAGTTGGAAAACTCGCTGAAGTGGAACGGTATTGCCAAGGGGGTTCGTTCTGCCAGAGACCTCCAAATGGGAAAATACAAGAATACAAACCCAGCAGCCAGGGCCCGGGCTATTTAGCCTCAGCCTGTTTAGATGTCTATAGCTCTAAGAGGAAGATAATATTATTTATTATGGTGCTGTTCTTTAGAAAGCACTCGAGAGATTATAATTTGAAAGAGCTTACATACATGCCAGGTATTATTACCATTATTTGATTATCACTCAGGTTTCTCCCACAGCCACAAATGATGAAATCCTTTGTCCTGCCTTTCGGAATAAATCGAGATGTAGCATTAGCTATAAATGTACATGGAGAATCACTGATTTTTTTTTTCATGTGTATTGAATCGCCTCTTGGAAATTTCCTCCTTTGTCTTCCAATCAGGCACAGCAAACAAAATTAGCCTGGTAATTTTCCACTGGTTTTAGCTCTCTCCCTTGCTATGCTGGTTCTGTCTTGATGTCGTCGGCAATGGAGGCGATTGCAGTTGACAAAACAGCCGATAAAAGAACTTCCTCTGCTGAACTGGGACCAGCAGACAAATCTTTTTTCGTGGAGGAGCTTGGCTGGAAAATTCTTAGGACATGTTGATTTATTTTGTTACTCTGTTTATCAAGAATAATATTATGGCTCTAGCCAGGGATCCCTTCGCTGATTTCACGGACAGGTCTTGCAAAATCACGCTCACATTTCTCTGTAAGCAGAGATTTCATGGGCTGTACGAACTGTGCCCGTCTCTTTCTTCTCAGGTCTTGGTTCCAGCTGAGGAGGCAGGTTTGCAACACCTACATGTAAAATAGGTAAAATAGGCTTGTTTTCACTTCTTTTGGCTAAAACCAAGCTCAGGCCTCCAGTGGTGATTTTTTCGGCAGAAGGGCAGCTCTTCTCCCCAGCCGCCTTTCCAAGGGCTCTGTTCTCTACCCACAAACTCGACTCTCGAGCATGTTAGCACATCCCGATCCCGCTCCCTCCCGCCTCCGTGTTCAGCTCCGCTCTGTTTGCTTTGTTTGAGCCGCTGTCTTGTATTAAAGACTCTGCCCAGCTCTGAGCTCCTGTTTGACTTTCTTATTAACCGTGGGTGGCGGGCACTGCAGAATAAACCTCTCCTGTGCTCTGCACGCGGCCGGCCGTGTCCGAAGAGACGGAGCAGGGCTGTGATGCTCCCCTGGACGCCAAAAATGCCAAGTGGTGGGTCAGCAGGAGCAGGGGTGTTTGTGAGTGATGGGGTTGTCCTGGCACAGCCCCAGCTCCCGCCTTGGCTCCAGCGTCAGTGCCAGCCTGGACACTCACTCCTTAGCCACAGGCACCTGCTTCTCGGTGTCATTTCTCCCCATCTAGTGCAGGTAAAGAGGGAAGAGTCATATTTAAACCACAACATTTTTCTTGTCTTTCCAGCCCCCAGTTTCAAAGGGCTGTGAGGGTCTCAAGCAGGAGGCTTTGGCAGCACAAGAGCTGGAGTTTCCAGATCACCCCAAAGCAGCCAGCTGGCCCCGTTTCTGCCCAGCTGACATCGTCGGCCAAGCTGGCTGGGAACCGTCTCACGCTGTGGAGCTCCTCTGCCAGCAGTTTGCTCCCTGCCAGGCCCCGTGGGACTTGGCGGACCGGAGCGCTCCTGTGTCTGCACCAATAAGAGGTAATTTCCCCCGGGGAGAGAGGAGTCACGGTCTGTGGCGGGGATGCTGGTCAGGCTCACCGCTCCGCTCCTGCGCCTTCCCCGGCCCAGCGTCACACACGTCCCGCCCGGGGAGCTCCCGTGCCAGCCCTGAGCTGCCCCGGCCCCGCAGCGCACGCCGTGCGGCTGGTGTCCCCGCTCAGCCCCCGGTCCTCTGCTCCGGCCCCTCCAGGCACTCCAGAAATGACTCACAGAGCCTCGGAGGAGATGCTGTTGTGCAGGAATGGCTGCAGAACAGGGATGCAGAGGGATGAACGCGCTCAACAGGCAGTGGATCAGTGATTTTCCCATCATCTGCAGCTGCCCTGGTGCTCCCCGGGGTCACAGCGTCTCCTTCGGGAACCACCGGTGTTGATACTCTTGAAATGGCTGTTAGATATCAGAGCTGTCACAGCAAATCCAGCTCCTCACTCCCTGGGTCAGCGCAGGATGACAAGAAACACGTTCCAGACCGAGCAACACGCTTAGCAAGTAGATTCTAACACGTCTTCGTTCCTTATCTCAAACCTCGCTTTTCCCCATCAAAATTATCAGTGTCATCTTTTCGGCAGTGAGCCGACATCCTGCATTGGCAGGGTGAGCTGTGAAAGGGCCAGCACTGCTTCTGAAATCCCGATAAACTAAACCATCATAGCATCTCCACGGGTACCTCGCAATCCAGCAAAGCTTTGGGAGCAATTGGGATTTTGTACAGATCTAAAAGCCGGGGAAGGGACTCAGGAAAACTCAGAATAGGCAACACCTTCCATATAATCAGGTGGATTAATGCAGCGATGACCAACTTCCATCACACACAGATCTCAGCACCCAACTATTTCTGCTTTCCTGAAACCCTGAGGAACCTGCGAGAGATGCTCAGAAGCCAGGTGCACCAAATCCAGCATCACCCGGGGTAGTTATCAGCTGCTTCAAGCCATCCCCATCAAGAACAAGCAAGGAATGGGGTTTATTCATCTCATGTTGAAGTTTGTAGGCAGAAATACAGTTGTCACCTTCCGTGTTTCCATGTGGTTTGCACCGTTTAACAGACAAAAAGGCTTTGTGCTGCAGCTCCATGGAGTAAATGTTTTATCCCTCACTGGGTTAATATTGTGATAACGGCTCAGCTGCAGGGGGGGGGCGGGGAAAAGAGACCTCGGCCAAAGGGATCTCAGATTTCCGAGAGTTCAGGAAAAGAAAGTCAAACCGCCTCCACAATAATAGATAGATAGACCTAAAAGAGGGAAGATTAACTAAAGCACCACTCAGCTCCAAACCAGAGGGCGGGCTCTGCACAAAGCCCAGCTCCAGGACAGCCTAAAGACCACAGTGCATCTTCCTGTACTGGAGAGACCATCCCGCATGGCCTTGGGGTGCAAAAATAGGAGCTAAAAATATTAGAAGATGTCTATTTCTGGTCAATGAGAGCCTGGAGGGAGGTGGTGGCACTGGGAGGCACTGGGAGGCGCTGCGGGAAGCAGTCAGAGGGAAATTGCCAGTTCATGAATCTGAAACCAATCTGGCACAGGCTAGAAATTTCCTATCTGGGCAACCTCAATGTAGGAATTCATGGGATTTATTTTTTTTTTTCCCAGACCATACGGAAATTCAACAGATGACAGAACAGAGTAGCAGGGAAGCGTTTTCACTTTAACAACACCACCTCTTACCTTCTTTTGTCCAGAGGACCTAATGGAAAGCATTGGCAGGTCTATTTCTGGCAGAAGCAGCACCTGCGGTTCGGTGGCTGAGAACCAAGAACGCAGCGCTCCGCTCGTCAGGCTCCGCTGTTCCCGTTTATCGCTGAGGGTTTCCTATTGCACTCTGAGGGCTGAGCAAAAGAAACTGTTCCGACGGGCTCCTCGTTTCGTTATTTATTTCCGCTCCAGCTGGGGGTTTGCGGAGGAGCGGGGGTGGGCACAAGCGCTGGGTGTCCCCCGCGGTGCCGCGGTCACGGTGCCGTCACCAGGGTTTGAGCACCACCACGACTCACTGCACGTCGCTCCTGCTGCGGGTTTTTTGGGGGGGTCCCATTCTGGGCCGCTTTTACCCACCTTTTTGTTCAGGCCCATCCTTTCCCTTGTCTTTATCAAGTAGCAGATCACTTTTGAAGCTGTTCCTCTATTCAGACGGGATTAGGAGGGCTAATTGCTGTGAAGACGTTTTGTAGGTATGAAAGGCGACTGGTGGCACAGGGAAACCTCCTTGTGAAAAAAGGTCCTACCAGCTCCAGCAAGCCCTATCACAAGAAGCACTTCCCAGTAAAAAAAACACCCCAAAACAACAAACAACCTGATTGATAATCTTTTTCATAAGCAGTGTACACACAGCACATCGAATCCACCCAAAGCAGTTTGGCTTTCCTGAGTAGATAAGTCCTGAGCGTTTAGCTCTTGGCATCCTCCGAAGTCCTGGGGCGCGTGTCTCCCGCACCCCCAGGGAGCTGCGACCCGGGGGGACCCTGTTCTCCCCAGAGAGCTCAGACATTCCACTTAGATGGATGTTTTGCTGCCGCCCATTACCGCTGTTTATGCAGCGCCAGAGCTCAGCTTCCCACCGCCTCAGCCAGAAATCCTCCTTCTTGCTGCTTCATGAAACATTCAAAGCTGCATTCTCATAAACTGTAATTTCAGGAGCGATAAAAAGAAAATCTCTTCCCAGACGAAGAGCTGGCTCCAAGCAAAGCCTTTTCCCCAGCCTCATTAAAACTGCAATTGCTTTTCTTGCTGCTACTGCAAGACACTCATCACCTCCAGGTCCCTTCAGCCCCGTTCTCTTACCCTACCTCTCGGAGGAACGAACGGTGGCCGACCCCGCACCATAGATGTTCTGGGGTTTTTTAAAGAGACAGGGTTAAAGAGCTGACAAAGATGAACTATTGCTTTTTCTGACAGCAGCACGTTGGATGGCAGAAGGATGGAGCTGATGCTACATGGAGAGATTTGCTCTCCCAACACTGAAAATGCAGCTTGTGTAAACTACATTCCATGTCCCTTACACCTTGAGGAGAACAAAACCATGACAGAGAGAAGCCTTCTAAGGACGAGCTGTTTTACCCACCACCGCCTCTTTCCTCCTCGTTTTGCTGGGTGAATTCGGAGCCACCGTGGGCACCGTCACGGCTCAGCCCTTGGCAGGGCTCACCTGGGGCTTGTGGAGCATCACCTTGAAAATCAACCTACCATGTGCAGGCAAAACACCTACCCAGCATCACAGCATCCAAATACTCACCTTGGTTTTATAACTTATGGGGTAACACAGAGAATAACCTGGTTTTATTCCTTGAACGACTTCTGCTGCCTTGCAAAATGTACTTTCTCCAGCCCATGCTCCTCTCTGCCTCTGCCAGCACTTCAAAGCCTGATTGCCAAAGAGCTAGGACAATTATTTTGCTTAACTCAAACAAATAATTTTGTTTAATTCAGAGCTACAAGCCTACGACGATAAACCCTCTGAGGATTGAAACCAAAATCACTGCTGGTGACTCAGTAGGTGCCAATTTCCAGCAGGCACATGGTCCTTACCCAAATATCAGACATTTTCAGTGGTTTTATTGCTCAGCTCGGAGCAGCTGAATCCCACTCGCTCTCCGCACCACAGAAAGGGCAGCAGGGAAATGCCCCAGATCTCGTTGGCTTGGGCAGACTGGGGATTTCCCTGCAGACGTTACCTCTCCATGAACCGCCACATCCTTTAGCAGCGCTGAATTACTGAATTATCGTCAGCTGCGCTGATTTATGAATGTACCCATTTCCCTCTCATTACTTATTCCCCAGGTATCTCCTCCACCTTAGCTTGCTGTAAGATGATTTGAGAGCTCACATTTTAATTTCTTTAAGCATAGCAAGCTCTTGCTGCAGCAAATTAATGAAGATTTCTTAAACTCCAGTTTACTTTTCATTCAGTTAGTTTACCCTTCATTCAGCTCCCCTAGCAGATGGCAAGAGGCTCCTTAATTAGGCTGAACATTCACCACGTTCTCTCTGAGAGAAAAACCTGGCATTTGCCATACTTAATCCTACATTTTGCCCCAAGCTGGTGATGGGAGATGGGGTGACCTTGTGCTGGTCCCCAGAGCTCTCCCCACAAAGCTCTCTCAGCTCGGTACCAGCGCCAGGGCTCCCAAAAGCCAAGGATGGAGCAAGGATGGGAGAGTCCCCCCTAAAAATCCCCACAACCAGAGCATCACTTTTACTGCATTTTAACATCCCCCTTTTTAGGGTGATGAGGAAGACCCAGGGGGTCATCGCTTCAGCCGGCGCAGGGGTTGCTGATTAGTCTAATCATGTTGACAACACACAAGCGGCGCCGCAGCACGCGGGGTGACTGGCACTAATTTCAGAAAACGAGTGCGAGCACTCTTTTATTGTCAGGAAGGAGAAAGCTGCGGCGAGCGGCTCCCTGTTGCTATAGGAACCCATTGACCCCCGGGAAAAGCCAAATTGCTGGACCGCGGTGGCTCCTCGGGGGTGGCAGCGGGGGCTCAGGCTGGTGACACCCTCGCTGTGCAGGGATGGAGCGTGGGAGGGCTTCGGCACCACGGTTCCGTGGCGAGAACCGCACCACAGACCTCGTGCTTACGCACAGATACACCCCTCACCAAAACTGGTGTTGGGCCCTGAGCTTTCACACGCCTGGTTGGAAACAGCCTCGGCTCGGGCTGTCTAAACCCGCCCAGATGTTGGCCTCTGGATGTGCCCACTTCTTCTCTGGGCCATGGGGAGACCGTGGAGAGCCCGCTCAGCTGTACTTGCCTCTTGTAACCACCTAAAATTCAGCAAAATCCATCCCCGACCTGGGAGGGACGGTTCCCATTCCCCTGCAAACCGATTTTAAGCCCCACTCCTTGCATGCCAAGTTGCAGCATGAACAAGCCGGTGTGGTTTTGGGGTATTTTTCAGCAGTTGTACAACACAACGCTTATCTACCAGACACAAATGCAGCAGGGTGGGCCGTAGGTGGTGGATGGGGACTCCTGCGTGTGCCAGTGTTTTCCTGGGAGCCCCAGTGCCAGGATAAAGGGAAACTGGGCCCGCCTGATAAACGAAGTCAAAGCCTAACGGAAGAGATAAGGATGAAGAGGCTGATGCAGAAGAAGCTCTGCATCACGAATATTCAACTGGTACTAAACTCACAAAACGTAAAGCTGCTTCAAAGGAAAACCTCTAAAGAAAACCCAGTGTTCCAGAAAACACAGAGACTTTGTGCATACAAAGCGCTGGTGCTGCTCAGGGGATGTTTTCAGGCGGGTGGGGGCTTTGCTGCTGCAAACACAGCAACATCCCCATCACACACACCCCAGATGTGCCTCCTCACCTCTGGTGTGTCTGAAACGCAGAAAACAATGGGATGGAGGGATGTGCTTAATAAAAACGATGGAAACCTGGGCATGTGGACTCTGATACGCAGACAAGGGGGAAAAAAAGCATCTGGCCCCAAAACTTGTCAAAATGGAGCTCATTTGCTTGTGACTAGCCCCAGGCAGGCCAGACTGAATGGAAAGATGAGGGAGATGGATGCAAGAGCACCAGGGCCAGGCCAGGCGGGGGGTCAGTCCACCAGCAAACCCAGCACCGGTAACATTTTCTTAAATGTCCTGAAAAAGGAGGGTTTGAAAGAGAAGGGTGACAGCAGCACGGGAGAACCAGGAGCTGGGGCCGTGGGCGCTTTGGCAGGGGACGAAGGGTCGCTGCAGGTTTCATCGGGGCCCTGAAGGGGAAGTCTGTTTGCTGCCAGCCTGCCCGTGATGCCGATAGAGGTCCACAATTTTGGATTAAGATCCCTGCAGCTCTTGATCCTCCAAAAGCATGGCAAAAAAGGGCATTGCATCAGTCACGCTGGACTGCAACAAGAGCCTGGGCCAAGCTTGATCTGGCAGAAGGATGAATTTTTAAGATTTACCCTCAAACTCAGCCAAGTGCACAGCCTGGTGCTTCTCAGCTGGGCAGGGACCGTCACCCCCCGGGGCCACCCCGAGCCCAAAGCAACACCAGGAGACACCCAGGCAGGTTTACTGATGCTGGTTCCTCCTGTATTAACAAGAAATCTTCATTTACACACTTGCCACAGGGAGTTTTCAGCCTGCCAGCTCCTTCCTTTCACCGAAGATAACACGCTTTCTGCATCCCCATAATTATTTACACGTAGGCTGTACTTATTGGCAATTAAACGGTTCAGTGGCTCCGAGACATTAGTCTCCTCTAAACACGTTGTGTGCCAGATTGCTCCCCGCCAGCAGTCCCTGTGGGATGGGACGATTTGCTGGAGCCTCCGGGCCCGCGTGTGTATGGGAGGGAGCAGCTGGCAGAGCCCCCGCCGAGCCCACCGTGCTCCGCTCGCCCTCGGAAAAAATAACGCCGTAACACGGCCTCGTATCGGGCAATTTGGAGCCGACGGGAGGGCAACGCGTTTGCTTTAAACGTGTTTTCAGACAGAGGGACGCGAGCCCTGGGAGAGCAGAGAGGTTGCGGGGATGGTGTGTGCAGCATCCGTGGGAAGTGGCTCGGTGAAAAATGCACCGGTTTGGGAAAATATACAGCAAATATACAGCAACTCGGCAAAACTTGCCGAGGAAAGGTAAAAAAAAATAAAATAAATGCAGTGGTCTGGTAAAATGTGTGGAGATCCTACAAAAATCTGAGGTGGTCCTGCTAAAACATGCAGTGAACCTGGTAAAGTGTGCGGTGAACTGGTAAAATGTGAAGCAAGCCCGGCAACACGCGGAAAATGCACAGGAGCTCTGGCAAGACGTATGATAGCGCTGGAAAAGACGCAGCAGCCCCAGCAAAATATACACTGCTCACAATGAAATATGCAGCAACCTTTTAAACCACGCTGTGGCTTCTGCAAAACATGCGATAACTCTGATAAACTATGCAGCAGACCCAGCAAAGTACGCAGTGATGCTGGTAAAACACGCAGGAGCCTGGTAAAACACAAAGTGAGCCCAGTAAAACACGCGAGAGCCCCTGGAAAGCATGCACCGACCCAGCAAAAGCAGCAGCTCCGGCAGTTGTGGGGGCGGGAGAGATGCAAAACCACAGCACAGGACCACGCTGCATCTCCGCAAACGCTGGAGGGAGCAGCAGGGGCCAAACTGCTCCAAAAGCTGCTTGCGATGATTCAGAGATCCACTAAAATAAGATGCAAGGGTCATTCTTGCTATTGCAAGACTTTCTCATTTGTTTGGGGTTTTTTTCAGTTATTCCAAGGGCTCGTCCGCAGTTCCCAAGCGGGTCCCTGCAGAGCTGCTCGGGGGCAGCATCGGCCCGTCCGCACCAGGAATTTGCTGCCAAACGGGCCCCAGCTCCACGGGCTCTGCTGAGCGGGACCGGCAGCTCGGCCGCTCTTTGTGCACACGCAGCGGGACGAGCAACACGAGCCTGCCCTGCTGCCCCGCCAGGACAGGGCTTTGGCAATAAACCAGATGTTTTACCCCAAAGTTTCACATTTCCAGCTTTTGCTGTTTCCCCCCGGCCTAGCCCTTCCCTTGGCTTAGCTGCAGTTTTGCAAAGGAGCCTGAATTGCCCCAACTCTGCTCCTTTGCTGCCAGAAAAGCAGAGCTCGGACCCAGCCGCGCTCCTCGTCCCTCGCTCCTCTTTATTACTCAGGTGTCTTCAAAGCCTGTTAAACAGCTGCAGCTTCAGCCAGGTTGGCACCACGCGCCTGTGTTGCTGCTGGTTTTAGCATCCCTATTTCCCATATTTCCCACCTCCCCTGATGCTCCCCACCAGAGATACAGCAATAAATACGAATTTGCTGGTTGCCGTGGGCACCTTTCCAAGCTGCCAACCCCTCCGTGTTGGATGGGGCAGGGGGAACACACCCCCAGCGTTTTCAGGAGCCCCCAAGTGTCCTGTTCTTTTGCATTTCTTTCATTACCCAAGCTCCCATCAGCAAACACCACCTACCAAAGCGGTCCAGCGCAGCCGCGATGCTCTTCAATATAATTTCATGGAAAAACGAGAAAACCAGTTTTGCTGCGAGCATCGCGTGGTGTCCCCAGCTCCGGCACGATGCTCGGCTCCGTGCCACCCACCGCACTGCCTGCCCGGGCAATTAGATGAAGCATCTTTTAAATTGTTATCCTGTAAAGAAAAAAAAAAAACAAGAAAAAGACCTGGGAAGTGCAGACTTGCAAAGGGAAAGCTTTGAATATCCCACCCTTCGCTGCAACCTTTCATAATGCCACCAACAATGGCTTCGCTGTCCTTTTCAGGGACCTTTTTGTGTCTGACAGCGATGCCGGAGCCCTGTCGCCTCTGCAAATCTTTGCTGATATCATTACCCACAAAAGGGGTCTAAAAGCCTCTGGGATGTTTTCACTCAATGGATGTTTTTTATTTGTTCTGGTTTGTTTTTTGCAGGTTTCACAGGCTCCGCGGGCACTTGGGGCAGCTCCAGCTCATTTTCCAAATCTGTCTCCCATTTGCTTTCTTTTTCCCCAAAGCACCCCGACTTCAGCAAAACAGGAAAGACACCTGATATTTGAGATAACAGCAGAATGCGGTTCCAGCACATTTTAACTCAGCATTCTTACCTTTAGCTTTGGTCCTGCATTGCCAGAGGACAGGGGCTTGCTCTGCGTGAATTAAGCAAAAAAAATAATCCGGGGTGTTGACCTCATTTGTGGGGTGGGAACCCCTGGACACAGGCCCAGCCTTTTCGGGTGCATTTTCACCGAGAGGAAGCAGCGCTGTTAAAGTTAAGCACACAAACCAAACCACTGTGGTTCTCTGCAGATTTCCTCTTGCTGTCGCACGCAGACACGATCTAAGCCTTGCACAAGAAAGCAGACCTGCAGTGAAATGTTTTACATCCACCTGCCGAAAGCAAACGGTAGAAAGTGTAGACGCTCCTGGGGCAAACCAAACGCGCTGGTGGGATTCACACAACGGCTCATTGCGCTTTTATAGTGCCTGAGCTCAAGGCTTTCACAAGATTTTACAAACTCTCTCTGTTTACCTCTCAGTCCTTGGCCACGGGGTTTTGATCCCAGAACTGTAGGTGTGAGCCGTCAAAACCCTGGGGAATCTCCGATTATCAGGGGCCCTCAGAGCCTCAATCGTAAGATGCTATTGCTAAGCCCTGAGCAGGTCCATCTGGAGCACTGACCGCACCAAAAGGTCTCAGCCTTGTTAGACACATCAGATCCACTAGAGACATTTTCTTTTGGCTCTTCCAAAGTCCTGCCCATGATGGGAGAACCACCCCAAGGATGCTCACGTCTCTGTGTGAAAAAGAAACGCAGCTAAAGGCAGGAGACACTCTGCGGTGGTTCTGCTCCACCACGAGCAAGGCTGCAAGCAAAGAGGAGCAGCAGCAAAGCCGGGTTTACACCTTGTACGTACATTAGAGCAGCAGTAAAGCCGGGTTTACGCCTTGTACGTGCATTAGAGCAGCAGCAAAGCCGGGTTTACGCCTTATACGTACATTAGAGCAGCAGCAAAGCCGGGTTTACGCCTTGTGCATACATTAGAGCAGCCGAGCACGGCGCTGCGGTGTTTCGGAAAGCTCGACTCCCGCCGGAGCCGGCGCTGTGGTGAGCAGCCAGCAGAGCCGCTGCCAGCGCTAACGCATTTACTGCAGCGGCGGGGCCCGGCAGGGAAGTTGGGTATTTCTGCAGAAGCAATCGGAAAAAGCCCACAGGAAAGAGGAAAAATCTGACACACGCTGGAGCTCGGCGTGGAGACCAGAGGGGACGGGGTTGAAATAAAAGGCTTTTCTTTCTGCGAGTGGCTGACTGCACTGACCCCGGGTTAGGGATTCACACACCGGTTGCAGGTGCCAAATTTCAGCTCAGCGGGTGCTGCTCGTCGCCAGAGCTGGTTCTGCAGCTGGGAGCTGCTGGGATCTCCCAGATCATCCCAGTTAAATCCATTTCTTGTGCCTCTGCGAAGCCAGTGAGCATCAACACCCATTCCCAGCACTGCAAAACCCCAGCGCCCGGGGTTTCAGATGTTCTGAAATGCGGCTTTTCAGGCAAAATAACACTGGAACTGGTAAACAAGCCGACATGCGAAATGAGACCTTTGAAACAGCAAAGGGGAATACCAAACCGGCAGCTCCGAACACCAAAACCAGAACAGTTCTCCTCTTCACTGTTACAGACGAAGCACAATGCTGAGAGTACTGAACACGTTGGCTGCAATTACTCCATTTCACTTCGTGGGAGGATCACCTTAGCCAGACTTTTCCACAAGCACGTAAATTGATCACAACAGATGAACTATGAGAAACCACCCAGGAAACAAATTGAAAAAAAACATTTATGACAGGTTGCAATTGCTCATTTTTAGTTCTTTGTGCAGGGCAAGAATACCCTTTTTTTTTGTTTGTTTGTATGTAGATAAACCATCTCGATCATAAAAAAACTTGTAGAAGCAGGGAGACATCACAGAAATTAGCACAGCATAAATGCACGCTTGTATAAATAAGAAATTCTTTGCGATTTCATCCTGAAACACTGAGTTACAACAATTTTGGAAGCTGGTGACTGGCTGTGGAAAATGCTGCTCACTTGCTGTTGGGACTTTTTTCCTTTCAGCAAAACGAGATGTCTGGGAACAGGATGGACATGGAGGACAAGGATGGACAGGGATGTCCATCACCGCACAGTGACGGGCAGTGGTCTTCTGATGCCGGGTCATTACATCCCTGAGAAAAAGGATTTTACGCTCCTGTCCTCCCTCCAGCACAAACCCACACATCGTTAAATAGCCGTATTGCTCATGATCTGTGACACAACACACTAAACTACAGCCGCGCACTCCTGCCTGCCGGCAGCAGCCATGGGCCGTGCACGAGCGCGGCTCCCGCCTGCAGAGCAACCACGTCACCGCCTGTTTGCAGCACAAAATCGGGGAACTTGACCTCACCAGAGACTTTTCACTGCCAGGTTCATCACGCCTTGCCTTCCTAAACAAGTGATTAAAGCATCCGTATAACACCTTGGAAGTTTCCTTGCAATTAGCAGCCAATTAGCGGCTCTGGGCGCTGATTGATGGGACAGAGAAGCCGTCAGGTCCCCGTTCATCGCCAGCGCTCACAAAGTGCTCGATTCCTTCCGGCAGCACCACATTAAAACCACGGAGCTGGGAGCAATGGGAGGATGCGGGAAAATAAACGATCCTCTCAGCTTTGGTGGGGAGAGATTGGCAGGTCCAGGAGTCACCGGGGCAAGCAATAAACCCACACACATAAATTACAAAATTCACTAATACATAAAATGCTTCTTTTTGTTTGTTTTGAGGTAAGAAGACTAAGAAGGGACTAATGGCAAATTGAAATAAAATAACATCATGGAAATTTAGAGGGAACCAGGAGGAGGTGGAATTCAACTCCCTGTACCCTGGTGTGCTCCTGTAGGGATTTATCGACACAAAACTAGCAAAAACAAATGGAAGAAATGCAGTGACAAAACCTCAAGTTGTTTATTTGGGGGAGTTTGGAGCATTCAAGTAATAAAATGTAATAATTAAAAAGATAAAAGATCAGTACCGCTAACGGAAACCTCGTTGATTTTTCCTATTTGCTGACTTGCAGCAAAGAAAACCAAAGGCAGCCCGTACCCTCGACCGAGTAAGAGAAACAAGGTTTAGAGGTACGAGACAAAACGCCCCTCACTTCAGCTTTCAGGGAGCTCTGCCACACTGGCACATTTTTGCCAAGTATGGGACAAACTTCTGCCCAAGCGAAAAGGTTTTGCAGGTTTTTCCTGCGTTAAACCCTCCTTATCGGAGGGTCCAAGGAGGTGGGAGGCTCTTTGCTTGTATTTAAAGAGAAAAAGGTGATCAATGCTATCCAGTAAAGGAGGAAGAGACAGCCAAAGAAAAACAAAATACTTCTGTGTGCAATAAACTGGGCTAAAGGGACGAGAGACAAAAGATTTAATAGAGAGAACAGAAGCTGCAGCAGGCAAACAAACAAGCAGCACAAACCTTTAAAACTACCACAAAATAAACATTTAATTAAAAACCCAATCACTAAACAAGCAGGAGCCGTTCCCTCAGCTTCACAGCAGCAAAGGCAGTAAAGTTGAACCAGCTTAGTCCTAATTAGAGAGACCTGAAGGTCAGGATTAGTTAAAACTCAGACCAGCCCACCATCGGCATCTGTTTTACAGAATAAAATCAGATTCCCAGCTGGCACCTGGTGCCTTTGGCTGGGGAACAAGAGGGATCTTCCAGCACCGGACACCAAACGTTCCAACTCACCGGCACAGGCAGAAATTCTGCAGGTTTCAGACAGGGCACGAGGACAGCAAAGCCAGATTTTAACCCATTTTTGTGCCGGGCAGGTGGCTGCAGAGGTGAGGATGCAGCCAGGAGCTGCTTTGTACCAATTCCGCAGGAATTCGGCACCTCTTTTGCTGCCGAATCCTATCGCCCGTGCTGCGTAATCATCTGGAACACGTTTCTTTCTCCACTTGTTACCGCTGCTCCGGCACCTAATCCACAAACTACCCAGGGCAGGAACTGCCTGTTTGTCATAGATTTACGCCATGACTTAGCACGAGGGGCAGAAGGCCCTTCCGAGAACACAAATAAACACTAATAGCAAAGGAAAAGCACTAAGCAACAGACTAATTCCTATAAAAACTTTATTAGAAAAGAGGGCGCAGCCTCCCAGGAACGACATCATACGTTATCTCCCCAACTTCTGCCATTTGACTGTCATAATTAAATACAAGCAGCTATAAAAACAGTGTGTACATCTATAAAGGAAGGAGTAATCCTCACATCGCCACTGTTTCAAACGTGGCTGGAAAAAGGGTTTTTCCACGGAGGTTTGCGGGGTCATCCGCCCAGGCTGTGAGCTTTCCTTTTTGCTTTCTGTCCTAAGAACCAGGACAGCTCTTCATCTCATCACAACTCCGTATTGCTTTAATTCAAAGAGAGAGAGAAGAGCAAATTGTTATGGCTTGATATTGCATCTGATATGTAACGCTGGGTAAATAGCTGGTGCTTTCAAATCTTAAAATCGCACAGAAGTATTGTTGCTAGTGTTATGTCAACGGTAAATAATAATAATTCATAATAATATAATAATAAAAAACCAGAGGTACTAATACTGTCACAGAAAAAAAGAGACCAGCCTCATTTAACTACCACCTACAGATGAGAAAATAGAGGATAAATAGGGCCTAGTTTATAAAAGCCTTTTCTCTACTCATACCTGAAAAACTACCCTGCCTAATCTAGGACCGCTTTTAACAGCGCTAATTTTTAGCACATCAGCCTCTATATTAAATCATAATTGCGATTCAGCCGCATACTACGTAGTGCAAAACACACAAAAAAAGCAGGAAAAATATTTAAAATATACCAAATTTCTAACTTTCCTTACAGATGTCTTCCATACCGCGCCATAAAAAAGCATTTAAAGCAAAATAGATATACAAAAGCTCTTGTGCTGAAGTCAGCGGCATATGTACACATTAAAATCAGAACTACAAAAAGTATTCTAGTAGCAAAGGCAATATATAATATTTTATATAAAGAGTGTTCGAGGAGTATAAAATTCCGAGATAATGCATAGACGAGCGCGTTCCACAGGCCCCGCAGCACCGTGTGCCTCGCAGCGACGGCCGCGTTAGCGAACCCCGGCGGACCCCGCGCCCGGCGCCGCCACCAGCGGCTCATTGCCTGCAGAACTCGCTGGTGATGTTGGGGAGCGGGTAGGCGAAGAGGGAGAAATCCAGGATGTATTTGAGCAGCAGCTCTTTGATGAGCCGGCGCTGGGTGTTGCACAGGTAGTAGTGCAGCGTCTCGGCCGTCACGGGGTTGTACCAGGGCTGGCGCGCGGGGAAGCGGACGAAGGGCGGCGAGCGCACCCGCTCCAGGACGTAGTTGGCGTCGGCGTTGAGGCGCTCGTAGGAGCCGATGAAGTCGTAGCGGACGGCGCAGGGCTGGCACAGGTTGTAGATGGGCATCCAGTGCTCGTTCATCCTCTCCACCTCCTCGTCCAGCAGGTACCGCAGGAACTCGGAGAAGGTCACGTCGTCGCCGGCCGAATTCCCCCCGTTCTTGCGGTAGCGCCTGACGATCTCTACCCCGTACCTCTGCTGGTACTCCTTGATCTCCCCGAATTTATTCCTGTAGGCCGACAGCAGCCTCTCCATGGGGTTCCGCACGAAGATGAACTTGTAGTAGTTCTTCAGGCGGTAGCTGATCTCCTCCGGCTTCATGTCCCCCAGGAACACCAAGTCGCTCTTGTGGTCCATCTTCAGCTTGACGTCCACGCTCTCCAGCGCGCCGTCCAGCACCTTGAGGATGCGTTTCCAGTTGGAGCAGGCCACCTTGGGCACGTAGCAGTACAAGAAGCGGTGCTTGTCGCTCACCAGGAGGTGCCGCAGCACCGTGCGCCGCTGCCCGGCCGGCAGCTCCCAGACGCTGCGGGGCATGGCCGGCTGCCCGCACAGCCCCCGCAGCGTGCGGTTGCGGACGTCCCGCAGCACCGCGGCCTCCAGCTCCCCGGGGGGCTCCGCGCCCCCGCCCCGCCGCGCCGGCTCCCCCGCCGCGGGCTGCAGCGGCTTCACCTCGGCCAGGATGCCCTTCTCGATCATGAGCAGCAGCCCGCTGGAGGCCAGGATCACGGCGAACATCAGCATGGACGGCAGCAGCGCCGCCCCGCCGCCCCGCGCCCGGGCCCGCCTGCGG